>NADL03000828.1:600000-918086 GCA_002205965.3 Kappaphycus alvarezii | reverse complement strand
ATCCACGCCTGGCTGACTTATCGCCGTCGGCAGATGTTTCTGACCCAAAGATGCTCATCGGATCGAACGCGACGGGGAACGCTCCCATCGGTAACGGCAGTGTGCAAAATGCGCAAAATGCACAAAATGCGCAAAATGCGCAAAATGCGCCTTCTGGTCACTTAGAGGGTACTGATAGCTTGTCTGAAGCAGCTTCCTATGCCGCATCGATACTGAGCCCAGGGCAAGGTGGACAGAACTCAAGCCCGACAAGCTTCCCGAGTGCAATAGAGAAGGAAGTTGATGTATTTTTCAACAGATTCTATGACGACGGCATGTCGAACGAGGAGACAGTGAACGCGCTTCGGCGATTCAAGGAGTCGAGCGTAGACTACGAGCGTCAAGTTTTTCAGTGTGCGATGCATACTCTCTTTGATGAATACAGGTTTTTGAAAAAGTATCCGGAGAGAGAACTAGAAAAGACTGGCCGACTCTTCGGATCAATAATGAATGCGCTTACTGTCCGCTAGTTTGCAGGGCCTCGCGGCGAAGACTGTGTTGGACGCCCTGCATACCATTAAGCAGAGTCCACATCCAGTTGGCCGCCTAGGGCTTTTTGGCATGTTTGCCTTGGAGAGGTTCAAGCCGAGGCTTGCAGAATGGCCACAGTATTGTCAACTGGTATTGAAGCTGCCAAGACTCGCAGTATTGAAGCCTTCTCTGGTATCTGAAATGAAAAGGTTGTTGGAGAACTATCACGGGCCAATTCCGTCAGCAGCAGAACGTGAAATTGATCTAGCCGTTCCTGAGCCCACTGTGTCATCCGAACCAGCTGGCCGCTCAAGATCCCCTTCCTCATATCAACCGGAAGTGAAACCATTAACTACAACAGAGCCAAACCCAGAGCCTGAAGAAAACCGGGCTCATGCACCATCGCCCACGCCATCAACGCAAGCACACCAAGGAGAGATACGACAGGGGGGGCGCTGGACCGTTCTCCTTCTATGTCGAACGAAGGAGCCATGGCCCTTTCATCCATGAATTTAACGAATTTGCTCGGTATTACCGTTGAAGAAGCAAATCAGATTACCGCGCCGGATGATGTGGTTCAAGATAAGATCAAGTTCATATTTAACAATCTATCGAACTCGACAATGGATGACAAAGTAGTTGAAATGCTGGATATCCTTGAGACTGATTACATCCGGTTCTTCTCTATCTATATTGTTGTGAAGAGGGCATCTTCTGAAGCAAATTTCCATCACATTTATTTGACGCTACTTGAAAGAATGGCACCGAAGCTACCGACTTTGTTTCCACTGGTGTTTGACACTACATACAAGCGTGTGCGTGTCCTTTTAGCATCAGAGAAAATTGTTGCGACTCCAAGTGAGCGTATGGTACTGAAGAGCCTTGGCAGTTGGATCGGTTCGCTGACCTTGGCCAGGAACCAGCCAATTCTGCGAAGAGATCTGGACTTGAAAGAACTACTGAAGGAAGCTTATTCAACAGGTCGACTAATAGCTGTGTGTCCATTTGTCGCAAAAGTTTTGGAGGCCTCCCAAAGATCCGATGTTTTCAAAACGACCAATCCTTGGATTCGCGGCATCTTAAGTTTGATGAAAGAAATATACGGAGTTGATGACCTCAAGCTAAATTTGAAGTTTGAGCTTCAACTTCTGTGCAAGAGTTTGGACTTGGATGTGCAAGAGGTGATCCCATCTGATTTACTGCATGATCGGCCAGCGCCTGATAAGAGCAATAATCCAGACTTCAACACAAAGAAGCCTGCGAGCGCCTCTCCTATCCGATCTTCAGCGTCGCCCACGAGCTCACCAAGTCCAGAGCTTCGCGGAGGATACGTACAGGGAGGTGCAGCAAGGGCAGGCGTCCCGACCTTTCGCTAGCAGACCCGCAACCAAACTCAGCGCCGCTGCCGGCTATTCCTGTTGGTCCATCGACATCAGGGCGAATCGATGTTGGGACCAATTTGATCCAAAATAGCCTCTCCATGAGTCCAGAGAGCGTTGGAGATTTGACGAATATGCTGGCGAGCGCTTCGCTGGCTCCCGGTAATATGAGTGTGAATCAGTTATCCAGGGGTTCAATTCACAGCGGAAGCGGAGTAACTGCAGCAAATGTTCCTTCGTCTGGATCGACCCAAAGGCTTGCAGGGTCGATCTCGAATAATGAGGGAACGCTTGTCCCAAATTTGTCCGCCTATATCTCAATTAGTCCGTCGCTAGTCCTATTTCAGAACAACCCAAGTCTTAAGCGTTTGCTTCCTCTGGCTATCGACCGTGCAATTCGAGAAATTATCCAGCCTGTCGTGGAGAGGAGTTGTGCGATTGCTTTTTGACAACCAAAGAACTGACCCTGAAAGATTTTGCGAGCGAGCCCGATACCTCGAAAGTCCGCAGAGCAGCATTACAAATGGTGCAGCAGCTCGCTGGTTCTTTGGCACTTGTGACCTCGAAAGAGCCGCTACGTGTGTCCATGGGTAACCAGTTGCGATCTTTGTTGAGTCCTGCTGTTGTTGGGGATCAGAGCTTAGTTGAGCAAACGTCGCAAGTGATCTGTGCTGCAAATCTAGAAGTAGGCTGTGCTGTGATTGAGCGCCATGCCAAGGAGAAAGCTGCTCGAGATCTCAACGAAAAGATTGCTCCTGTATTTGCTGCCCGTCGCCCACAGCACTCTTCATACGGTATTCCAATGCTGCCTGGTCACGAACTACTCAGGGTATATGATGATTTTGCACGGCTTCCCCGTCATGGAGCTGTTACTTCACAATACCCTAATATGACACCGGCAACAGCCTCTGCCCAACCCCCTTCGCCACAGTTCAAACGTTAGTGTCAACGCTCCAACATCTGCGACGAACGCTGCCGCGGGCAGGGCCTCGAATGGTCACTCTCATTTCATCGCCGAGCAGAGGACTAACGGCAACGGAGCAGACTTAAAGTTCTCTGACTTCAGATCTTCAAATACAAGGGGAGCAAATTCTGGACACTTGCAGAGTGACCATCAGGACATGCATCGTTACTGGGAGAAGGCAAGTTATATCTGGACCCAACGCTGTTGAATCTCGACCCATTGCAACTGCATACGGAACGCCTCTTCCCTATTCCGGTAATCCGTCGGAAGTTTCCAGCGCTTTGCAGAATGCCATCGGGTCAAGCGTGTCCGCATTGAGCAGTAACCTCCATGGATCGCAAGGGTCGGGTGCAAGTGCCGCTCCAGCTGCAGGTGAGGAGGCGCTTTCGACGCAGCAAGTCCTGGAGCGGTTCAATGCAGTTTACGGGCAGATCATTAGTGATATTGGAGATCTCATGGGCTCTCCCTCTTCTTCAGAGCGAATGCTCGCTGATATACCCGTAGAGCACGAAATTCATTCATTATGGGTTCAGATTCCGGCTGCCGTGAAAAGATCTGTGACTGCCGATGAGGCCGGCATGGCTGTTGCACAGAAGGTTTTCAAGGGTCTCTACGAAGGGGATTCCTATTTGTACAGAGAGGTCCACGTATTGATCTTAGACGGTTTACGGGAGAGCTGCCGTCGGCTATCCAAGGAGCTTGTGTCATGGCTTGCGTACTCAGAGGAACGTAAGAAGCTTCACAGGGAATGTATTGTGGCTCTACTTAAACCTAAAGGATTGCTGCATATTACGAAATACGATGAACTACTGGCGAAGACCATAGACAATGGGAGGAATATGAATGCTCTCGACTTTGCATGCTTTCTGGTTCGTCAAGCAGTAATTAAGGAACAGTCGGCGACAGCTGCAGAGCTTGCATTGACGTTGGAGGTGATGACGAAAGTAGGAAGGAGAAGCAATGCTCTCCAACTCCCGTCTGCCCCGGAGGGCCTGTTGGCACTTGTGGAGGGCAGTCGCAAGGTTATACCACAGCCAAATAACGTGGTTCAATCAGGTGTCGGTAGCGAAACAAATCATTCTGGTTTATCAAGGCATCAACAGCACCAGCAGACTCAGCAACAGGTTAAAGAACTAGAAGCAATGGATCCGCCTGGAATTAGAGAGCAAATTGCCAGTGTACTGGCTGATTGGCAACGACTTATTGCATCTGACATGCCTCATCGTCCCGTTGCCGAGCACCTGGTTGGTTCTTTTCTAAATCACGTCAAGACTGCGCTGTTGGCGGGCGAAGAAGCGAGGGAGAGGTTTGGGAGAGTAGCAGTGGAACTCGTAATCGCTGTGACTACGAGCGCTTTGCAGTCTTCCTCGTCTGGTATTCCAAACGACCTGAGCTCGGCTCCGTACACTGTCGTGGATTCAACAGTCCGTCTCATTGGAACGCTAACCCGTGTTGACCCAGGTGCCGACGGGCTTTCTCGCTCTGTGCATTTGCTTTCCCAGTTTACGGCTGCAATAGTTAGGTGCATACTGAAGACGGCGGCAGGAGCGGATCTCAGACCCCACTTTAGGTTGTTTGCAGGACTCATTACAGAGCTGGGAATTGTTGCGGGTGGAATCGATAAGAATGCAGCTGGAAACGGGTACGCCGCAGAGGCGGAACCGTCGTTTGAAGGCATAGAATGGGAATCGCAAGAATTGACTTCGGCACCCAGTGCACTTCATTTTCTTGATGATAAGGCGGGTGGCTTCTTTGGCTTTGTTCAAAGATTTGCAGTTTCATCATCAAGAGATGCATCTTGCAACCTGAAAAACCTCCAGGTTTTATCGTGCATAGCTGGAGCGCTACTCGCCTGTTCTCCGTTAGTAGCCCCTTCGTTCGCCTTCTCCTGGTTGCAGCTAATGTCGAACAAGGAGCTACTTCCACGTCTTCTTGCTGGGCCCGGGTTGCATGGCGGAAAATGTTTCTTCGCCTGCTAGTTGCAATGCTACGCTTCCTATACTCCTTCTTGAAGAATCCGCAAGTAACGTTCACAGAGGGAATAAGAGTTCTGTACAAGGGGACGTTACGAGTTCTCCTGTGCTTCTGCACGACTTTCCAGAATTTCTTTGCGACTACCACATGGCCATTGTAGACGTGGTACCGCACAACTGCGTGCAACTGAGGAATATTGTGTTGGCTTCTTTTCCGAAAAGCATGCGACTTCCAGACCCTTTCCTACCGGAACTGAAAGTAGACCAGCTTCCAGAAATGTCTTCGCGGCCAAGAATCCTTACAGACTTCTCACAACACCTTGACCGAACAGGACTACGGGCAAAGGTGGATGAATACCTGGCTAGTTCGCCCGTTTTGAGAAGTCCGTCCGCCGAGGGAAGACATCCCAAATCATCTCAGATTGCACCACCTCTTTGGAATCCTACTTGACTGTCCCTGGCGGATCGAGTGGATCGGGAAGATATAGCGTTCCGTCGATTGGGGCATTGGTACTATATATTGGTGAGCAAGGGATTAATCGTTCACACCCCTCTCCACCCAATGTGGATGGAGCTATAATGGACCTGATACGATCACTGACCAGGGAATGAATCCTGAGGGCCAGTATCATTTGTTTAATGCAATCGCGAATCAGCTAAGGTACCCAAATTGTCATACTCTGTACTACAGCAGGCTCGTCTTGTATCTGTTCCACGAGTCAACAGAAGAGTCTGTCAAGGAGCAAATAACAAGAGTTTTACTGGAGAGACTTATCGCGAACAGGCCGCATCCATGGGGATTACTAGTGACATTTGTTGAACTGGTCAAAAATACAACGTACAATTTCTGGCAGCACGAGTTTGTGCGGTGCGCGCCGGAGATCGAAGAGTTGTTTGAGAATGTAGCAAAGGTTTGTCTCGGACCGGTGATGCAGACTCAGCAGCAGTCACTCACAGTAGCATCTTAGTTTAAATGGCTGTGAGAAAGAATAGATGCAGCAAGTGTAGGTGAGAGTGAGGCGATTGTAAATGAAAGCAGGGCATTCCATGTTGTCGTTTGCTTGAGACTTAGGGATGCGTGGCGAGCGGTTGGCAATGCAACAAAGTAAAATTTAACACCTTTAACGTCAGGATACATATTACGTACACACTGTAGGATTTATTCGTAGGATGGGAGCCTGTATGAAGTGGTCTACTGGTCCTTGCGCGCAGAAGCTTGCTCAGCTTGCTCAACCATGTTGGTATCAACAGAGTCCTGTGCTTGTGGCATGATTGTGAGGAGTTTTTCCGCAAACGGAGCGACATACTCCTTTGCAGGACCCGAGTAATCCTTCAACGCACCCAAGACACAAACAGTAACTGCAGTGACGACCCGACAAACCACCTTCCGCGCGCATAAACCTCTGCCTCGACGGTACCCTCCACTTGTTTCTCCCTCTTATCAAAGCCGTCGGCAAGTTTCCCCCATACAATCTTCCCCACTGTCCGAACGCGCTCTGCACAAGACGGGGTCTGATCCACATCATACTTGACATCCAAAGCCTTTTCCGCGAATGAGACCACGGCCATTGAAAAGACAGCGAGAAACGTGAGCAAGCTGTTGTACAAGTTGGTAGCCTCTGCGACGAGTTGTTTACCCTCATTGGTGTCAAGACGCTTTCCGGCTTGGGTGAGTTTGGAATCGACTTTGGTGAGCACGGCATCTGCTTTACTTGCGGTGCGTGAGACGGCATCCGAGGCAAAGGCCGGGACGTTTTGACGGCAGCGTTGGACCAGGGGTGTTGCGGCTGCTTTTTGGACTAGGGTGCGGAGTGGACCGTCGGTAGGGTGTGTGGTTTGGGTTGGGGATGTGGTGGGGGAGTGGGGGTTGGTGCGGGTTTGGTGGAGGGGGTTACGTCGGCGGCGGACATGGTGGGTGAGGTTGGGGTTGTGGGTGTTTGGGAAGGTTTGGTGGGTGAAGGGTTTGGTTGGGGTTTTGGGTTTGGATTGAAGAGGGATATAAGGGGATGGGGTTGAGGGGGTGAAGGCGGCATGTAGAGATTTGTTGAAGTAGTCGTGGCGTGGGGTTGGACGGGGACAAGAAAAAAGGATTCGGTGCTTGTTTCTGCAACTGGCTGAATGTGCGGATTGTCCAGGGGTATGGCGCGAAGCGTTGGCAAATATAATTCCAGCAAAAAGTAGTTTTTGGGGCGATTCATTCGGATTCAGCGTGTGGTTTATGTCGTGTGTCACGCGTTTACATTGCTGGCGTCCACTGATTGGTTAGGGATCCAATATTTAGAAGCTGTAGCATTTGCCGGGAGTTCCGACCAGTTGGTGATCCACTTGGGTATTTTGACCTCGAATATTTCGGCACCCCCAGTCTACGTGACATACCAACCATCGTTACATCATCCGCCATCACAAAACAAAATCATGGGTGCCACCTTTTCAAAAGCCCAAGTACAAGGTGTTGTAACTCCCTGTCCCCCTCCCAACCCGGCATCGTCTGTCGCCGGGTGTGTGTAAGCGACGGGCACAACAAGATTTGCGCGCTGGGTGAAAGACAACGGCAGCGTGACGCTTGTATCGACGCTTGCGCGTGCGCGTGTGAAAAGGTTTTGGGGTGGAGGGGGAGAGAGTGTCGCACAGACTGCGTGCCGGCTTGTGATCAGCCGGGAGGGTCGCTAGAAGTGATTTAGTGGCAGGATGTAGATTGCGCGGTGAGGTATGTCGAGCGTTTGACCCGGGCGCATAGTGCTTTGGTTTTTTCTTGAGCGGTCTGGGGTGTGTTTTTTTTTTTCGGAAGGGTTTGTCGCTATCAAGTCGTTTGGGTCATTTTGGGTCATTTGCCGCTCCCGTCGGTTGACGCATCGGCAACTGTCCTTGCAAAACATTCGATTACGGTACTGTAGTTTTGGTGCAGTAAAATGAGCTAAGCTGCGGCTTTGCATACAGCAAGTACTGGTCATTGCTGTACTGTGCTGTCCTTGACTGTATGTTCTTCCCGGGGCAACCGTCGCCATATCTCAGATATTTACAGTATGGCACTGTACGACATAACACCGTACAGTACTGTACTGTACATTACTCTGCAAATCTTGTTTTCCAACCTTCCGGTCGGCAGGATCAACACGTGTACGATGGAGCAATAAATTAATGAATTAACGTACGGTTCAGTACTGTAGTGAGGCTGAGATGAAGATGCCATCAAATGTCCCGACGCAATATGTGTACTCTTACTGTAAGCGGTTGGAATTACCTGGGCCTGGCTGCTTTACTTGGCATGCCCCGGTTGGATATGTACACTTGAAGCGCTTGCTTGTTGCTTTTGCGTAAATATTAACCAACTTGGCCACCATCATCAAATGACTTGATGCTGCCAGCTGTAGGCCTTTGCCCGCCCATGCTCTCTCTGTCGCATTATTACCCGAGGCCATCCAACCCACTATCAGCCTCATTCTGCCCGGGTCCTAGCACTACACCAACCATTTTCACAGTACAGCGTTTCCTTTCGTTTCACTGCCTTTGCTCCCACATCACATTTCTTTCCACTAGCTGTATTACTGCAGCTTCAATTGCATCTCCTCGACACTCCTCACCCTCTCTCCGTCAGCAACTCTGCATTCACAACAATCCGTCTCGCCCCATCTCGTCCTCCAAATCTCCCAAGTCACATTCCCACTCGCCCTTACCCTCCGTCTAGTCCGAACAGTCACCCTCCCTACACCCGCCCCGGCCGGGCGGTCGGTCCCCCTCATTCCCCCTCCTCCTCACTCTTTCTACACATGTCACTATTCCCCCTTTAACCGACCGCGCCCGCCTCATTCTGCTCCGTATTATTCAATGGGCAGGCGGTCTTTCCCTCTCGTCCGTCATTCTCATCTTTATCGCCTTTGTCACCACAATTATCCTTCGCCGCAAGGGCTATGGCGTCCGCTTGGGTCTCGCATGTATCATAATCTACGCACGTCCCGGCCCGCCGATTTCCAGACGGATGTGAAGTCCGAATTTCTACGCGTATCGTCGGTTACGTCTTTGGCGGATTTCGGGGTCCTTGGTTGGATATCAATGCCGAGCGCTTTTACATGCGGCTCAGACCTACCGTCACTGTTGTCCACCCTCAGGGAGCTGGCTTCAACGCCAGACGATTTCTTAGGCTGCTACGCGTTTACGTTTATTCCGTCGGAATTGCCGCCGTCGAGAGTGGCTACTGGTCAATACTCTCTCGTAATATTGTCGCAAGAGTCATTGCCTTTGTTGTTCGCGGACTACGGATAAGGGTTGAGAAAATTCGCGTTTGGAAGGATGGCGGCTCATGGGAGTATAAGGCGGAACAATTTGTGTTTGCGGGCCGTGCGGCGGGCGTATTTGGGTCACGCTATTCCCTTTCCGTCAATGAGCTTTACATCAACGTCTGCAAAACATCAACCATTGATTCACATCTCTACCCTCCGTCAATGCTTCACTTTCTCTGAAGCGTGGTGTTGAAATTATTGCCTTTCTGACTCCGAGGTTCTTCACCCTGCTCAGGCCACGTCGGATAGCACTCATGGACGACTTGCGGATATCTTGTAATGTCAACGAGATTTCTTGCACGGCCCTGCGCGTCTTATGTGCAACCATTAGCCAGTTTTCGGTTGACCTGAGCCCTGGATACACTAAAGCCTTGGCCGCCAAGCTCCCACCACTGGGTCCTGTATCCAACCGCCAAGAAAACCGTCTGTGCTGAGTTACTGGATGGCAAATGGGTCTGTGGAAGGTGTGGCGCTGCGGTTTACCGCTCCAATGGCGAACTGCGACACTGGTCCTCACGGCTATGCCACGGACGGCGTTTCTTTGCCTGTTTCAGTCGCAGACTCATTCGGAGGAAACGCGAGTATGGCGTTAGATCCCCGATCCCGGAGAATGGAATTTTTGTGCGCGTTGATACTGTCAAAGTGGAGGCGTTCGGAAAGGCTGGTGGTGAGCGTTATGAGGATATGACTCGCGGGAGTGTCTCTGTAAGAGGTTGCAGTGCGGGAAGTATGGCCGTCGATACTCTCTCACACGCCTTGTATGAAAGCATGGGCCAACCAGATGAAGGTAGTAGGCCCGACTCTGACAGCGTTGAGTCGTTGGAGAATGTGGATAAGATTCGTCGCGGCAAGACCGGAGGCTTTGGTGTGGATTGAGGACGTAACGGCGGCCGTCGATATAAACTGCTCCAAGAAGCATGCCATGAGAGTTGATATCGCTGGTCATGGCGGTATTTTGGCTATTGAGCCAGAGGGTCTTGCTGGTCTTATCTTGGACATGCGCGATTTCGTATCAAAATACGTAGAGAAGAAGCCAAAAAGGGCGCGTTCTAATGTAACATTAGATACGGAGAGTATTTCGTCCATTACGCGAACGTCAAGCGGGAGTAGCCTTCAGAGTTCCGATGGAGACAAATAGCCATCAGGATCGTTTCTGATTTACGGCATTGGACAGTTATGGTACTTGGCCATGGTCCTGTTGGTGACGGAGACACAATGGCTCTCGTAGCTTCCAGTGAAAGCATTGTAATCCCACAGGTGGACATTGACGGAGGCTCAATAAGCACGGTTGTCGGAAACATCAACGATTTGAAACTAATGCACTGGACTCAGTGGGATCGAACAACCAACCTTCTCTGCAAACAAGCCAGGTTTGAAATACACCGCCATGCAGAGAAGGGAAAGAAACTAAGCTTCAATGACACCGTCATGGACTGGGACTTAGATCTTCAATCTGGTCTGGAAAACCTTCCAGAGATGTTTGCATCGCTGAGGCGCCTGAAACAATCAGAACCACGATTGCCCTCGGCAGAAACACCCTTAAAGGACGACGCTGGTACGGCGCACATTCCACGGGGTTCTGAGAAGGAGCGTGCGCAACTCACTGAGGCGGAGCGCAGGGAGCGTCGGGAAAGAAGACATAAGAAGCTTCTGAAGTCCTTGAGCACTTGGGAGTTGCAAGGTAGTAAGTTATCTCTCACTGTGGCGTTCCCAGATGGTCCAAAAATGGGAATGTCGATTGGAGAGCTACCGCTATTTAGTTTAGGGGCTGAATCTTTCCTCGGGCGCCATATCGTTGTTTCCATGCAGGACAAGGACTGCGTTTACGGAGCCGAACTTCAAATGGACTCCCGCTTCATACCATGAACAGAAACATTGAAAAGAGGAAAATCGATATTGAAATTCGAGGTCTCAGTCTCGTTCTTCCACATGGCTTCCAGTTTGGGTATCTACTTCAAGACTGGCTTCTCAGGCTGCGGTCGCTTATAAAGGTGAGCAAAGAGACGAAGCTTCGGAAACGAGGAATCCCAGTTGAACATACTAAGAGGCGTCCTTTGCCAGATATTCGTTTCAAGTCATCAGACGTGGAGATTTACTTCGAGATCATCCTCTTAGTGGCTTTCTGACGCGAATGCTTACCGCTTTTCCAGGATGAGACCAGAGAACGGCTTGTTCGAGAGCAGGTGATGGAAGCCCGAATCCAGCAACTTCACAGAATTGTGCGGGCTGAAATTGCGGCACAGCGAAACGCTGTCTTGACGAACTGAAGAAGCGTGACTCGAAAATCTGGATTGATCGCGTGAAAAGTCTGCAAAAAGCCACCCCTGAGAAAGTGATAGCCGATGGCTATCTGCCTTCTCTGAAAGTTCCACCAGTCTCTACATTCACGGCTTCAAGCTTGTCTTTTGGCATCACAATGAGCGATCTCGTGCGTGAGCGGGGCAGCGCGGAGAGCATACGCTGGCTAAAAATGTTGGACGATTACGAGTTGGGTTCAAAGAAGCACAATAAGACAAGGCAGCACCAGTCAGATGCGTGGAATTCAATTGGGTTTCGAGCAGTGGACTTTGAAGCCACCGGCGTACGTTTACAGCTGAAAGACTATCCTGTCTTGTTCGCCGCCATTGACAGAATGCGTTTGAAAAGACAATAGTCGGCCAGGCAGTTCAAGCAACTCTGCCGCCCTATGTTGCTGAAACGACGGTTGCCATCGCAAAGCGGCGGATGGTCAAGATAGTGAAAGGACTGGGCCCGACCAAGACATACGCAGATATTCATTTGGTCATCGATACATTGCAATGTGGCTTCAATCCAGCATATCTTGGTGCGATTGGCGACTTTGCTAGGAGCATCGGAAGATTTTTTGCTGGAGGGAAGAATCCATCTCCTCGCATCCCATGGTTCGACACTCTCAGGGTTAATATGCATGGTCGTATGAAGTTAACAGCCAAAAAGCTAAAAGGGCATCTAACGAGCTCGACTTCTCCCTATTCAATGACGAGGCATTTTGTGAACGTAGATGCAGACAATTTTGAGATGTTGACTTCGAGGCTTCAAAGAACGGACGAGGAACCGTTTCCATTTGCTGGACATTGCGCAATTGGCGTATTACTCCCTCGCACTTTGATTCAAAACATCAAAGTGAAGTTGTTTTTGAATTCGTGCGAGTTGGACTACAGCCTCATTTCTCTGTTCAGAGCGGGGATCCCCAGGACCACTACTTCGTCCCGTTTCCGTCTAAGGAGCAAATCTTTGTTGGCGGTCCTGGGATAGGACGTGGCACAGCCACTTTACTGTACATGAAGGAGCCCGTGAAAGTAAGAGACAACGGTTTGGCAATTACACACATGGCATACCGGTCTGCACGACATACCGAACTTTGATTCATTCGAAAGTTTCAAGACTAGGACAATGATACTTGGTATCGATGTTTTGGTGCGACATGCCGAGAGCACAAGGACCCAGACGCAGGGATTTGCTGTGCGGATTCACCTAAAATGAGGAGGCTCCCGGATTGGTACGCACCACCTGGGGCGTCAGTTGTGCATTCAGACGCTGTTACAACGCTTATCAAGGTTATCAAAAACTTATTCGACGCCCCATTTCCTGTCGGCTTTCACCTCGAAATAATGTCAAGCAAAGAAGGCCGCCTAGCAACGGGGTTGTCGACCGCCCTAAAGGACTAAACGTCTATGTCGACGTGAAGAATTTGAACGTCATGATGTACAACAATCTAGAGCAAGGCCACGGCCTATTCATCTCTGTGACCTCTGTACTTGGCGAGCTGCGAAAAAGGACAGAGATTGAAAGGCTTGAACGGGGTGGTGTGAAGAGAACCTCTCAACTAACCAGGCGAAGGTTTACAATTGTTGATATGTATTCAAGTATTCGAGTTCCAGGACTCGACATGGCAGTTGACGCTCATGATATGGGCAAACTTCTAACAGTTGACAAAATATCACTGTCGGATGATCCAAAACAAGAATTGAACTACATTGTATCTCCAACTAGGAAAGGATTCCATCAAGGAGCAGCCTCTGGATTTGGGAGTGATGACTTAAACGAATCCCCGTTCTACACCTTTTCTGCAAATCATCCTCTCCAGAGAGGGGCAAAACTTGACAAGGTGGCATACGACAAGAGACTCTTGGTGGATGGTGTCCGGCTGATATGGTCCCCAGTGCGAAGGGCGTCAATATTTGCTTGGCCGGACGCATTCAAGGAGAAAGTGTTTGCATGAAAGCTCCGAAAGTCGACTTTAGCCAAGAGGGCGAAGTATCGGATGATCCTGATGGGGAGCAATTAGACATCGTGGACAGCATTCAGACAAATTTCACTTCCAGCATAGCGAAGATGTTGAATGATGACGGTGGGAACATTCCAGAGCTGAACATTTCCGAACTTAGATCGCCACATGACGAAATCGACAGAAAATCTGAATACTTAGCACTCATGGTAGTATTGGCGTGAAGTCCTTCGCAGAGTCAACCCTGTCTAGAGGTTACGATCCTCTATCACCTCCCCTTCTTTCCATGTCGCGATCCAAATCATCTGCAGTGCGGAGACCTACCGGAAGTATGGAAGATTTGTTGGCACCATATCAAGCCAGCAAGCCACGTCAGTGACGATAGCCAGGTCACTGCTGAGTCCAACCCCTCGCAGGGAGATTCTGTATCTACGCAAGAAGTGCTGAGCACAAGGCCGAAGTTCGCTCTTTACATAAATGACTGCCAAGTCGCATTCGGCTCACCAGAGACAAGTGGCACAGTGTTCTTGACTTCAAACGCTGTTCGAGTTGGAATAGTAGACAAACGATTCAAAAGAAGTTGCAGTTTGGCGAAAGCAATGAGAGGTGGTCGGACCGAGAATACCGTTTTCACTTGAATGAAGCGAACCTGTACACAAAAAGTAAGACCTCGGGTGATATGGATTTGAGCGGAAAGGAATGGATCCCACTACAGGGCAAAGAACTAGCGGAAATCGCCTTGGTAACGAGAAGACCTATTTGCATGGACCTAATGTACATATCTTCTTCAAGCATGCCCAGTGCGTATGGGGAGGAAGAGATCACATTTTGAGACCATCTCTGCTTTTTATAAATATTCCCGATATCAGCATGTCCACGAATGCAGATGAGTTTCATGCTGTTGTGGACGTAGTCAGAAAAGTTCTTATGCAAAGCATGAGATCCTCGGAAGTTGTGAATGACGAATTGAACAACTTACGATACAAACTTCAGCTAGCTGGTGGCAAAGTATCATCGGATGAATTGCAGGATTTCATTCGGCGGCTAAACAATGTAACCAAACAGTTCTTGTATGCCGGGGACACATTTCAGGAGGAACTGGTCGATGAACTCAGGCTGCCAGATGAGAACAGCTTCGCTAGTACGCTGCTGCGGTACAAGCAAAAGCAAAGGCTCTCGCAACCTTCATGCGCCAAGACCAAAAAGCTGGTTCTACAGATGTTTTGTACCCAACTATGTACATATCGTATTCTTTTGACAAGTGCTCTTGGGAGTTGAGGGAAAAGCAAAGAGATCTGAACAAAGAAACAGAACATCCATTCGTGGAGCTGACTTTAGATGACCTGGTGTGCCGTCACATTTTTTACGTTGGCCGTGGGAGCACGACAGAAATGACGTTTGGGAACATCAGTGCACAGAACAAAATCAAGAGCAGCTACTTTCAGGGTATCTTGCAACCCGCGAGCACAGGGACAAACCGTAGTAAGAGCCGTATAAAGGCATCGGATGGAGCTCCTGTTGCATTTAGATGGTACTCCATTCAAGACCATCGGGTTGGAGGGATTTCTGTGTACGAGCTGCTAACTATTCAAGTAGCGCCAATGACGGCAGCGCTCACACGAAAACTGTGGAGCAGTGTGGCGGGATTCATTTTCTCTGCGCGGGCGAAAGAGGAAAGTGAAAGTGGGAGTCGAGATGGTGGACGTAAAACATCACAGGATTCGCGTGGAAATACATCGCGGGGATATGTAGCGGGTGGATCGGGTAATGGCAGTGGAGATTCAAAGAATAGCTCCGGGGAGAGTGGTCATCTGGCGGACGACGAAATGCAGGGGCGCAAACTTCGACCTCATCGGTTGTTTCAAGGAATGCCGGAGAATTGACAAACATGGACGACGTTATTCAAATGGCGCGAAGAGGCGAATCTAGTATGCTGTTCAAGTATGTTTTCATTGATGCATTTGAATTGACAGCGTCATTAAGAATAAGGAGGACTCGGCGAGGGGTGTGCTAGATTTTTTCGATTTGTTTGTCACGACGCCGAGTTTTAGTTATTCCAGCCAGATATGGACGTGGAAGGCTTTCTCAACGCAAATACGCAAGGACTTGGTAATGACATTTGCGAGACGAGGTGTTCAAACCTGGCGAAGATTAAGTTGTTGCCAGGGTACAGTCGGGCGAGAAGACGGTTTGCGCAACATACGGGTCGTTTTCGAGAAAGTCTATCTAGTTTGGTGCCAACAGTAGGTGGGAATGGAGCTGAGGATGGCGACCCTGGATCTGCGGAAAATGAGTTGGGAGCTGCAGAGGTTGCAGGAATTGCACGAGGCGATGGTGGGCCACGGGGAGGTAGTAGGCGGAGCTGCAGATGGTGAGCATTCGTCAAGTGACGGGGATGAGGAGGATACGAACGAGCGGATTGATGTATTAATGGCGGAC
The DNA here is from genome assembly GCA_002205965.3 of Kappaphycus alvarezii. Classification (NCBI taxonomy): domain Eukaryota; phylum Rhodophyta; class Florideophyceae; order Gigartinales; family Solieriaceae; genus Kappaphycus; species Kappaphycus alvarezii. The sequence goes on along the minus strand of NADL03000828.1, from coordinate 902,298 downwards.
ATTTCGGGAGCGCGTGGAAGGAGACGGGAGACTATTCTTAGAGCCCTGTATGGGGAAAGATGGGGATCGGGTGTGGGGGTGTAGGCCGCATGAGAAGAGGTAGCGAAGGGGGAGTGTATCGAGTGGAGGGGTATAGGGTGAGAGGGTTTGCAAAGCCGCCTATTCCGCCTGTGGTGGACCGAGCGGGGACGCCATCCACTCCGTCAAGGGGAAGCCTGGACGAGGAATGGGGAGGGGAAAGGTACGATTGTTTCGCAGATTGAGAAGAAGGGCACATGAACTGAAAGAGAGGTAGATGCTCAACTGGAAGATTCCAGGGCGGGAAGGTTGTAGACTGCGACTTGTCCCACACGGCGAGAGTGGCCAAGGACACTGTACTTAGCAGAGGATTTTGGTGCAATGGAAGCTGCTGTACTGTACAGTATCTGCTGCAGTCTGTAAAAGCGCCATAACCATTTGTACAGTTTGGATAAGGGAGGTCGCGAGTAGTTTTAAATTTTGATGCACCCCTATTGGCTGTGTTTCGTTAGGGTACTGTAATGACACAAGACTTGAGAAATGGTACGGTGTGTTCAGCGGATAGTTGAATGTACCCCGCAACGACTGCTACACTATCATTGTCTCAAAACCTGGTTTCTTGACATTGACAGAGAACAATCAGCCGCCCTTCACCATCGAACCCTGCTGTCATCCGCAACCCCCAAACGGCCTGTGCAGCGCAAGACGGCCAGCACAATGCGCTCGCCCTTCCCAGAACCGCTCATCCACCTCAACGTAGGAGGCAGACTATTCACTACAACAGCAGCCACGCTAACCAATCCACGAGCTGGCGACTCACTACTCTCGCACCTGGTCAACTCGACCCTCCCGACAAGAAAAGACAGCCAAGGTCACATTTTCATCGATCGGGATGGCACGCGGTTCGCAATCGTATTAAATTACCTGAGAAACGGGACGGTGCATGTGGTGGATGGTGTGGTGCCGTGTGAAAAGGGCGGGGTAGCTTTGACGGCGTTGGTGGAGGAGGCGAGGTTTTATGGCTGGAGGAATTGGGACATGTATTGGAGGCGGAGATTAGTCGGTTGGAGTTGGAGGAGAGTTTGGGACGATGGGTTGACCAGCGAGAGGAGATACAGCCTCGGGCGGTGTCTGTTTCAAAGGACGTGGGAATGGTAGAGATGGAACAGAAGATGCCGTGCGGCGAGGGCGGCTATGGGCTGGATCTGAATGCTGAGTTTTGACGCGGGGGTTGGGGCTCAGTGACAGTACATGCAGCACGTATGGACTGTAGACTGTAATGTACTGTACGTAGTACTGTACTAACGTGTACTGTACAGTACGGTAGGTGATGGCGTAGTTTGAATATTTGTCTGGTCCCCAGCAGCTAGCTGCTTGCACATGAGAAAGATGTACTCTACTGTACTGTTGTACTGTACTTGCCGATCCCGAAACAGAGTTCGCCAGTCTCACTGTTCGCCAGTCTCACTGTTCACTGTTCACTGTTCACTGTTCACTGTACAGTATAGTGCAAGTGATATTAGGTTTGTTATACTGCCTGGACTTGTCTTCAAACAATAAAGCATCATTCTTCCTTAAAGTGCCGTGCTGTACCCCTTGATCTAATGTGGTTCTCGCCAATCCATCCGATCCGCACACTTCCCAGCGTCAACCATCACCCATCCCACCCCCATGCCACCTCACTCCAACTTCCCACCCCTCTCCCTCCTCCTCTCCTCCTCCTCCTCCTCCCAACTTCACTATCCCACTCATGGCACCATCGCCACATCGGTCGCGTTCTATACGCCACCCCACATCCCTCCACCCCTCATATTCTCGTTGCAACCTCCTTGCACATACTCGCCTCCCTCACACACACACTGGCCATCTCCACTGGCGCTACATCCCCTCCCCCTCCTTTCCCTCCATCTCTCCATTACTCGCCCTCGGTATCAAACATCACCCCCCATCAAATCACGTAATCTACGCTCAATATGGTGATATGCTTTTGCAACTCGATGCACAAAACGGCTCCTTAATTCACACCCGTCCCATGTGTGGCAAACAAATGGAAATCACACAAGCTGGATTGTTCCTCCCATATTGTCAACAAGAGGGACTGGAAATCGATGGCGTCGTACTACCAGATGCCACGCAACCCACCATGCAATGGTCCATAGCCGGCGCACGTCTCGTGTCACACCAAGACGCTCGTTTGGAATTGGAAGGCAAGTGGCAACGCGATGATGCCCTCGCATATGCTACAAGTGTCTGGGTCGCTCAGGACGCTATCGTCGTTGCCACCCAGTTGGGAAGTCTGTATAGCGTTGCCCCGCATCTTGATGGCCAAGTTTTGTGGAGGAGGCAACTTGCGGATGCCCGATGTGTTGTGCTTGGTGGGAGACGTGGTATGGTTGGTGTTGTTTGTGGAGGTAAGCTTTGGACAGTGAATGTGTTGGAGGGACGGGTGCACGGAGGGGTGGGTGAGGGATTGTGAGGGGTGGCGTTGACCAATTTAATGCCGCTCTTTGTGTATGGGGTGTGGATGCCAAGGGGAGTCAGGTTGATGTAGGGAAACTTGTAGGGGTGGGAGAAACTGGGTGGACTGGCAAGTGGGGGGGGATAGTGTCATCGGTATGGCTGGGGGCACGGAAGTGTGGCGGCATGCCGTTCCAGATGGGGGGAGGGTTATGACTGTGATTATGCCCTCTGGAAGCATGATGAGAGTGCGGAGATTAGACCGGCGGCTGTGCGAGTCACCAAGGACGCAAGTTGTTGTACCGAGACGTCAGCGGGGAATACGGATTGGTGTTTTGGAGGCATGGGGAGGGGAAAGATGGGTTTTATGAGATGTTGGTAGATTTGGCCAGCGGTAGTGTGATTGAGATAGTCAAACATGAACATGGGCGGGGGAAGTGGTGGGGGCAGGAGGGGAGGGATGGTTCGTGTTTGGCTCCTGGAACAAAAGGATAATGGCGCAAGAAGTCCATGTCTTGGAGTTGTACGAACGAGTGGGGAAAGTAAGTCGAGTTCAGAATGCGATTTATGAATCGTTGAATCGGATAATCGGGGAACGTATTGTGGAGATGTTGGATTTACCTCACACCAGTTGAAGGACAGTGTCCTGTAGACCCGGTAAGGAAGATGACGTTTTGACACAATGTTTGGTCAATAACGATGGAGCAGAGGCGAATCCCGTGCGCAAGACGCCAATCGTGAAAAGATCAAGTCTCCTTGCGAATCAACGAATTCTTGGAATGGACGTTACCCAAACTGAGCTCGGTCTCACCGAGCCTCTCTGGCAATGACACTTGAATCTGGGCAGATTACGTTAGTATCCAAGGTTTTCCTCGATGCATGGAGTCCGCAGAGGAGGGACGAGATGAACGTGCCCGAGAACGCCCTGATATATCGGCCATTGCTCAACTTGCTATCCTCCTCAAAAGAGAGCAAGTACATGGCTTTAGGCGAGAGTTTGCCAGGCATTAGAGGCATTGCTTTCGCACCGATTCGAGGAAAGGAAAGCGCGTCTCGAGCAGTAGTGTTCGGCATTGACCTCTTGTATGAGGAGGTGCAACCGGCGGGAACCTACGATTCCTTGCCTCGCGATTTCTCCTACGCTGCAGTAGTTGGAATGGTAGTCGCCCTCGGCGCATCGCTCGTTTACACTCAGCACCTGAGTCTAGGGCGAAACTAATGCAGTCGTGGGAGTAACATTCGTTGACCTCTCAAAGTTAATATCATCCGACAGTCCTTATCACTGGAGTTTGGTGTTTGTGCCTACTAACTCATTTAAAGAATCTATTCGTAACCAGCCAAGAGCTCTTCAAAGGTCTCCGCACGTCGAATGACTTTCCATGAATCTCTATCTACAAGCACCTCAGCGGGCTTCACCTTCATGTTGTAATTAGAGGCCATTGCATAGCAGTAAGCCCAGAATCCATGACAGCAAGGCCGGCACCCTCAGCAGGTCTTGGCAGCACTCTCTCCTTGCCAAGAAAGTCGGCGCTTTCACACACGGGACCAACAATATCGAATTTCCCAATTTGTCCCCGGGCTCCGTGAGCGAGATGAATGGAAAGCGTCATAGAGGCTTGGGCGGATTAGCTCGGCCATACTCCCATCCACTACAATGAAGTCCTTTGATCCGTTGGTCTTGACGCCAATGACGTTGCTCACCATGATGCCCGTGTTACCAACCATGGAGCGCCCCGGTTCAACAATAATTGTTAGCTGCGCCGCGAGCAGCTGTGGCCGGATTGTATTGATCAAGTCGATGGGTAATGGGATATTCTCTCCGAGCCTCTCGTAATCAATGCCGAGGCCGCCGCCGATGTTCAAATACTTGAGTGTGTCAAAGCCCTGGTTACGAATCTCATTAATAAAGCCGATCATAATGTCTGCTGCATCCTTGAAAATGTCAACTTTCTTAATGGTGCTACCCAAATGGCAATGGACACCGACAAGATTAAGCATGTGTTCCTCCTTAATACGATCCAAAAACCATTGCAGGTATGAATTGCGGATGCCAAACTTACTACTCGCAAGCCCCGTGCTCACATACGGATGTACCTGGGGGTCTACATCCGGGTTTATCCGAATCAACACATTTGCCCTCTTTCCAACCTTCTTCGCCGCGCTAGCAATGTGCTCTAGGTCAAACTCGGAATCAATGTTTATGAGACAACCACACTCGACTGCCAACTCTAGCTCCACAGGTGTCTTCCCATTCCCGTTAAACACTGTCTTGGTCATATCCATACCCGCCTTCATAGCTAGCCGTAATTCATTACCTGAGACCAACACGGCGCCTGACCCCATCTCTCGAAGTAACTCGACAATGCGTAAATTATTATTAGCTTTGATTGCGTATCCAATAATTGAATCAAGACCTTTCAATGCCTCCTTGTAAGCGTTAAAGTTGTTTGTCAACTGTGCCTTTGAATAAATGTAAACAGGACTGGTTTGCAATGCATTCTGAATGTCGCGGATGCGCACCGATTCGCATGTCATAAATCCATCTTCATCCACGGCGAACGTTGGGGTCGGGTTGGTTACTTGAGGATGAGCGACAACCATGGTAGTAGTGTTTGTTTGATACGGAGGAGCTTTGGATCGGCTTGGCGAAATTGAGGTCACGGAGGCAAACGAGGTGGGTCGAGACGAGAGGGCTTTCATAGCAGTTTGTCGGGGGGATAAAAGTGGAGTGCTTAGCACAAACGCCATCGTAAATAAAGTATAAAGCGTGGCTTGGATCAGAGGCAGAGGGATCGGTCGTCGTGTTACGACGAGCTTGTTAGCAAGAGATGCGATGCTACGACAGTCGATAATCTGCGACGAGGCCTGTCCAAAACATGCCGGTGATCTACTTTGAAAAAGGAGCAATATTGAGCCAATAACTACTGTACGCACTGTACAGTACGTATTTACATGTACTGTACTGTACTGTACTGTACTGTTCTGAACGTGCAAGCCTGCAAACAGTGATCGACTCGGATCAAGATTTCCAGCAAGAAAGCAATCCCGTTGGAACCGCCCGAAGCTTTCTTCTTCACAATCGTATTCCCTTGTGCAAGGTCACCTGGCGTCTCAAAGGATGCATCGTGTTGACTGATTAAAGTTCGTCAATGACAGAGCGCCTCACTGCCTCTTCGCCAAGCCGTAGATCCTCGTGCAGCGCATGTGCCTCGATAATTCATGGAACAATATCCCGCTTTATTATCATAAATGTCTTCTACATGCGGGAAGGCACCGTCCCCTATGAAAGATATGGTCAAGTAAGCAAGTCGGCAAGGCACTTGTCAGCAGTTTGGGGCAACTGGTGCCACGGGGCCCGGTTAGTTATGTATGAACAGGATTGTTAATGCTGCGAAGACGATACCCCAGTTCCAGCCCCGGATACAGTGTATGATGTTCCATCATCCACTTCTAGGTCCCCGAATTCGGACCCAGATGAAGACGATGTCGTTTCATCATAACGATAGTTAGTCATGTTCTTAGTTTGCACTTCTTCGGTTGCGGCCGTATCAATGGATATGAACGAATTTGAACTTAACTCTCCTGCCCACCTACACGATGCTCTCCACTCATCCACAGGTTCATCGAATTCCGTGGTGAGCCTCCAAAGGTACTGATAATGAAAGAAGCCTGCTCCTCAGGCATTTGGTACGGGTCGTTATGAATATTCCCATATGGCCCTTCATCCTCCTCAAAACCTGCCTCAGCCTCATAGTCCTCTTCATCATAACGACCTCTACGTACTACGAAAACAGCGCCTAAAACCAACAAGGAAACAAGAGCAATTCCACCCACAGCTATCCCAGCAATTATTCCTACGCTCAGGCCTCCCCCGGTTACTGCTGGAACGGCACTCGCCCTATCCACTATAGGATCCCCTTTCACATACACGTTGACTCTTCCATAGTCACGGGCGGCCAGGGCCTCATCCATCGACTCGTCACGTATAAAGGAAAATAAACTTGCAACTTCCGCATCGCATCCATCCTCCAGCGGACATACTCCAGAATAGGAAACTTCAAACATGCTAACATCCTCATCAAGGACACGGCCAACAAGAATGCGAGACGGAAATTCGGAAAGCCGAGAAAATGTGAGGATATCCTCCACTGCCCATGTATTAGGACCGATGAATTCGTCCGCAATATCTCGTATCTCGTCGGCCAAAAATCCAATATCGAACTGGTTCGGGTGCTTCACGATGAAGGTTGCAGAAAGTTCTTGGGGTTCACTAGAGGGTAGGAGATTGTTCTCACCTGATGAATCTATGTATTCAATCGTAGCCTCTGGGTACTCGCTTGTGGCTCCGGGTATTCGCTTGTGGCCTCCGGGTACTCGCTTGTAGCCTCCAGGTATTCGCTTGTGGCCTCCGGGTATTCGCTTGTGGCCTCCGGGTAACCTACCTCAACGACGGTTCAGGTTCCGCAACATCAATCCATTCCTCGTTATTCATCGCAGTGATTAACTCTTTGAACATCTCATTATCAGTCTTTCGGGCTTCTGGAGAGCTCTCGAGCCCAAAGTCATCAGTTTCAACTTCGAAAACATCAATTTCCTCCTGAGGGACCGGCCCAATACCATTAAAAACCGTAGATAAGGAATCTGTCAGTTTTCCAAAGGATGAAGGTTCGCTAGCAGGGGTTGACTGTGGTTCAAGTTCGATTGGGACAGGTTCAGTTGACGCCTCCTCGAATACAGAGGAAACGAGTGCTGAAAATTCCTCAAATGATGTTGAACTGCCTGTTTCAGCTAGCGGGCTTTGATCTTCTTGCACACTCATGGATCCTGAAGAATCGGGATTCGACGCGGGAATAGCAGCTACGTCATCCGCATCCGATATATTTTGTTCTCCAAAGGGCTTAGTAACATCACCTTCTGGGACATCAATTAAGTCTGACGGTTCCGTAGATGGCTCACCAGTGGGATCTGCTGTATCAGCTATTTCGTCGAAGGTGAAGCCCGTGGTACCCGAGCTCGTAGCGATATTGAATACAGTTTCCTCCTGCTCTGTGTTCTCTGGTGATGTGTGCGTTGTCATCTCAGTAGCGTTTTCTGTCTCGTTGAATCCACCAACAGAAGGGCTCGGGTCACTGGTGGCCGGCCCGGACCCCTTGGAATGAGGTTGAGACTTCCTCGGAGGCAAGTGGTATAGGTTCGTCACCTTCCTCACTTTCTGCTTCTACACTCTCTGCAGGCCATTCTTCTGATGTCTCAAGATCTGCAGGAATGATGGATGGCTCTTCAAAATCATCTGGATTCGAACCAGATTCGCTGTCAAACTCATTGAAATCGGGACCTGGACTGGGTTCAGGGATCCGGGCTCCGGCAGTTTCTTCCTCAGAGGCAGGTTCCACAGTTTCGTCAGGAGTGAATTCGTTGGACTGCACTACAGTTACAGTTCCTGTCAGTTTCACCAGTATTTGGAAGCTGACACAGCCACAGGTCCATCTCCAGTAAATATGGCAGTCGCTACGACGGAACCTGAAGCAGAAACAAAAATTGACCCTTGTTATTCACTGTCTCAGGGGTCATAATATCACCAGACATATTCCCAGCATCTGCTTCAGGGGTTTGGCTAGGGTCTTCCAATTCTTCTTCTTCATCAGCTTCTTCTATGGTAGAATTCTCCGGAGGCGAAGACATTTCTTCCTCATCCCTAGACTCTTGTGTCTCTTCGAGGGACTCGGAGCCTACATCTCCAGGACCAGTTTCCTTTCCAGGTTCCATTGCAGACCCTCCGGAAACATGAGGTGATTCCTCTGGCTCAGGAGTGAATAACGTGTCTTCGATATTGATTGTCGTTGGGTTCGCTACTGCCATGGGAGTCAAGCTTTCATTCTGTGCAACGTCATCCGCAGACTCTGGCTGAGTACTAGTGTCCTCGGCAATACTACTGAGTTTGATGTATCCTCGGACGTTGGAAACGGCGTCTTGTCAGCAATGTCTGAAGTAGGGCACTTGGAGGAGGACTGGTAGATAGATCGGTTGGAATCGTCACTTCGCCTGAAACATGTTCTTCCTCCTTTTGATCAGTTGCAGTCACTGGATTAGACAGTGCTGTTGAGATAAGTGCTGAACTATCGATTTCTCCTGATGTAGTAGTGGTGCCATGGGCGGAAGTTTCAGCCGTTGTGGCCTCTGTTGTTATCGGTACCTTGGCAGCAGATGTAGTAATATCTGGATCACCTGGCATAGTTGTAGTTTCAGTGGCTTCAACAAGAGAGGCTGAAGGTATTGATTCGGGACTGGCTCATCTGTCTCGGATAGACTTGCTGTCGTTGAATCAAGCTCATTGCTCTCCACTGTTGTTGGACCTTGCGTTGTGGAAACTGCTTCCGCAGTTTCCACTTCTGGCGTCACCGATGCGGTGGTGGGTGGCCGCAATGCTTCTGTCGTTTCCATCGACGCTGGCTCAATAGTTGTTGGTGGTCTTGGTATTTCAACCCCTGTGTTCATGGGAGCCTCAGTCTCCATTTCCGTTGCTGGTCCAAAAACAGCTGCTGTCGGTGACTGAGAAGCTATATTGGAAGCGCCCTCAGCTATCGCCGTATTAGGTTCTACAGATGTTGTCTTCAGCGGTGTTTCATTCATTGCATTTGGTGTCTCAGTTGCTACCGTCGTCAGTTCTTCGGTTGCTGTCGATTCATCGGCCAGTGTTGGCTCCTCGGTCGTTGCCGATTCATCTGTCAATATTGGTTCCTCGGTTGTTGTTGGTTCATCGACAAATGGTTCCTCTGTTATCGGTTCCTCTATCATCGGTTCCCTGTCGTCATCGGTTCCCCTGTCGTCGTCCATTCTTCGGTCGTCGTCGTAGATGCCTCAGCCGTCGCTGTTGTCGTTTCAGTTGTCATCTGGCATTTCCTCAATAGCTGTCGTCGGTATTTCAGCTGTCGTCGTTGGCGGTTTTCGGTTCTTGCAGGTTCCTCGGGCGTCGTCGGTTCCTCCGTGATTATCGGTTCCTCCGTCGTCGCAGTCAAGCCTTCAATCGTTGCCGTTGTTTCTGTAATGTCGTCGTTCCCGATTCCTCTGTTTCCAGTGGTTCCCCGGTAGTTGCTGGTTCTTCAGCAGGCAACGTTGGCAGTTCCCCATTCGTCGTAGTCGATGTGTCCGCAGTTCCTGTCAGTGCTCGGTTACCGTAGTCATTGATTCCTCGGCCTTCATAGTCGTTGCTTCAGTTGACGTTTGTCTGTTCCTGGGTCGCCGTTGTCGGTGTTTCAGTTGTCGTGGTGTGGCTGCCTCGGTCGGAGTTGTTGCTTCAGCTTCACTCGTTGTGACATCCTCGATCGGAGTTTTTGCCTCAGTTGACGTCGTTGTAACAGCCTCCGTTGAAGTTGTTGCCTCGGTTGACGTCGTTGTAACAGCCTCCGTTGAAGTTGTTGCCTCGGTTGACGTCGTTGTGACAGCCTCCGTTGAAGTTGTTGTTTCAGCTGTAGTCGTTGTGACAGCTTCGGTCGAAGTTGTTGCTTCAGCTGTAGTCGTTGTGGTTGCCTCGGTCGAAATTTTTGCCTCAGTTGACGTCGCTGTGACTGCCTCCGTCGAAGTTGTTGCTTCAGCTGTCGTTGTTGTAGGTGCTTCGGTAATCGCAGTTGTAGCTTCAGATGCTGTGGACGTCTGGCCCTCAGTCGTGTCTGACATGGATGACTCAGTGGCCGCATTTGTAGGTACCTCAGCTGTTGCCATTGAGGGAACATCAGATGTCTCCTGCTCATCGGCTGTTTCGGTCATCAGGGTTTGATCCACTGTAGTCAGCTCGGCTGCCATCGAATCCGTCCCAATCTCCACCATCGAGGTTGTAGTTGTAGTTTCCACCATGGTTGTCGTGGGAGGTTCTGTCCCTCCCACTGCCAGATTCTCGGGAAACGAAAATCCACTCAATGTCAAACTTCCCACATCGAAGGTTCCATCTGCCGTCCCAGATGTTTGTCCTTGTTCGTTAAACGCTCCATCACCTCCGTCGCTGTCAATGCCGTTAGCAGCTATCTCATTTCCTGCCGGAGGAACGGCTGGAGATGAGGCTTGAGTCGGGGCAGAACCTTGTTCCTGATTGGAGGCGGGGGCACTACCTGGAGTTGCAGGTGCAGGCGATGAGGGTGTAGTTGTTTGGGAAGGCGAGAAAGGGTGGAGGGGAAATTTGGGCTTACGAAAAAGTTTCCCGCGTTTAGGTTGCCGCCTTGAAAGCTAGGATTGCTCGAAAGAGACGCCAGAGGGCCCCCGGAGCCTTGAATGGCAGCTTGAATTAGTTCGGAGGGGGAGGTTGTTGAACCCATTTCCGCCGCGAGGTTCGGACGGCCTTTACCGTCGACGAATATAGCGTACACATTGAGGGATTGAGAGATTGAGATGAGAAGGACGAAGGAGAGATGAAGTCGGGAAGCTTTTGAGCGCATCATACAGTTGGAGTAGACGATTTCAGCCCCGGGCTAATTAGGCCTGGGGCCTAAAACGAGTAAATAAGTTGGGAGGAGGCCTTGGCTTTAGTGTGAGGTGACGAGGGAAGCGCGGAGCAGTTAAGATGTAAAGAGGGGATGGGTAGAAGTTACTGGTAGGATCCTCGGAAGGAGGCGTTAGAGTGCAAAATGGACATAGCAATGGTTGCGTGTATGAAATTGAATAAGGGCAGTCCAAACGTAGAGGCGGGAGAGAATTCAAAATAATACTGCGAGCAGAAAGGTATTGCGGGAGTTAGGCTGGGCTCGGTAACGGAAGCGGTACAATAGGATATGGTATAAAGGATGTAGTGGGGCGGGGATTCATAACTGTGACTAGCGGGTCGAATTCCGCCGGGAGTGGACGAGATATCGGTCATGTAGAGAGTGTGACATGCATAACCATTTGACCATACATGGCCGCGGCCAGGGCAGAGGTGAAAACGTACGGGACTAGTAGGGGCAGTATCGAATTGTTGTTAGGTGTTTAGAGAATGGGGAATTTTGTGAATATGTTAAGAGGCATTTCAAGGGGCCCTTGCAGGATTGCTTGATACTACGACACAAAATTATTCGTTTGCGGACCATGTGCAACAACCTGTCACTTTGCCTGGAAATAGTTGTGGCTTCAGACAGCCGATTCTCTTTACAGAAAATGCATGAGTCTCTCTATTAATAGTGTCCCATGGCATCTTTGTCCTTCTGGACCCAGAGTGAGAACATTGCTTATTAATGCACTCTAATCGGGGCAGAAAGTAATGCATTGCAATCCAACGACAAAATGACTATCAGGGTTCCCTTCGCGAAACAGAGAGTGGGCTTTGAAAGGTGGAATGCAAAATTTATGGCGTAAAGTGCCGGACCTCCGCGGTTTTCGGAGCCGTATCGGGACAAATAGTGTATCACATTTTGGTCTATATTTCCCAAGTCGTGCTGCAAGTTCGATCTATGGGAGGGTGATATTTTCTGAGCCCAGGGCTCGCATTTTGCAGAGCATTGCACGAGGAATGTTAATTTAAAATTGAAGCGCGTGTCTGTCTTGCCTGAGAGTCCTTACAAAAGTTCTTTGATTCACCTGCTTAACCAATCCTATCGTGCTAGCCCTGGAAGTCTCGCGAATGTTTTTAACAATGGGTTAGACTGCGTTCTCATCAGCATCTAGTTTCAAGGTCGATAACTGAGCCTCTATAATGCCAAGGATGTTGCTAAAGAAAACTCACTTGCTGTCGCCAGAATCGACGGCGCATGAATGCAGACGTATTCTGAGCTTTTGCATCGTACTCGAGACAACAAAGAGTTCTCCCTCTCAATGTATCCGTTCAAGGCTTTATCGAGGGTCAATAACTTCACCCTAGGTTGCTTTGCGAACCAATTGTGGCCTACTCGAGTAGACCTCGAAAATCAGCCCAGCATGAGGCTGTTGGCCACGAATTAAGATAACTTCGTGATTGTGCCGTCTTCTGCGAGGCCGCTCGTGGAGATATAGCAAGAGGCGATTAACACCGCGAAAGATAATTCGAAGAGGGCGCAATAGTTGGATGTGTGGATGGGTATATCCGCCCGGTACACCCTTCGCGTGTTGAGACTTAAAAGAGTTCATGACATGGCTATAGACGACTCCGCCGCGGCTCAGATAATGCTTCCGGGCTTGGAGAAACGCATTGGCACTATTGCAGCTGTCGACTTGGAGGAGGAAATGGAGAGGTTCCACACCCACATACCTACTTAGTTAACGAAGGCAGTTGCTAACCTAGAGGTGTCGATGGATGTTACCCCACTTCAGTTCCTTCCCATTACGGTGTCGGTATACCCTTTTTGAGTCGATTGTGGTTGTCTGGAAAACCATGGGATAGATCGGATATACCTTCCAAGAGTAAAACACCCAAACGTTTCCCCCTTCAGGATGAGGCCCCCGCTTTTGCGAGAAAAGCAATCGCATCGCGAGGCCTGGCGTTGCTTTGGCTATTCGGAATACCTTGGCAGAGCCATCAGACAGTCTTTTGTAAAAGCCGAGTTGCCCCTTTCAAGGGTTAGGAGTGGAGTTGCCTTCTATACACTACAGTAGGTTGAAGAGACCAGGCCTTCACTCGGGCCGATCTGGAAGCAGATTTCGGGACAGGGGTCTACTGTGGGATCTCGCCTGCGCGTGCTGAGCTGGTGAGGCGATCTACCTTAGATCTGTAATATCATCTTCAATCACGGTCTGACAAGGTTTAGAAGTATTGTAACTCTCGGCTCAGTCAGTCCTAGAACAATGCCAGTTGCTAGAGATGGTAGGGGCGTCCTGAGCATGTCTAACATACACCGGGGGATAGCCGAACCGCACTTTTCAAAAATTAAAGAACCAAATCATTTCCTCCTTTCTGGTGAAACTCAAACAGAAATCCAGGTACTGGAAGGAGGGGAGCGTCAGGATTGGGACGCTGCTGGGGTTTGGCATCAACGGGCAACAGGGGTACCACGTTCTGTTCTTCCAAATCCGGAAAGATATCATACCTTCTGCCAAGCCTCTTCCCCGGGTGACGCATTTGCCTTCCACTGAATGGGGCGATACTATACGTTACGTTTAATGCCCTGATATTGGGATGGGGCGTGTTATGAAACCGAAGGGTGCTCTTTGGAAGTCTGTGGGTAATTCATGAAGTGCACTCAGCCTCCTAACTGTGAGCGTGATAAAGGTATTTTCCATTTTGGGAAATACCCAAAGATCAAGCTCATTTATTTAGACGGAGCGCATGTAGCATTTTTTAATTCTCCAGTCCGGAAAGACGCGCGCCAGGCGCTCGATTTGGATGAGAAATTCTCTATTTAACCAAGTCCATGATCGCCGGACGACGGACGACGGACACACTCACACACAATAAAAACACGTATTTTCCAATGGGTTATGGGCCCAGCTCTTCGCTGAAGGTAACTACAACTTCTCCCTCATCACGGCCGGTCATCATCAGTAACTACATCAACCGATCGGTACAATGTCTTTAGATCAAGATAAAGCTTTTCGCATTCGTCCGCTCGACGACAAGAGAGATTACTCGCTATGACGCCTACACGTACATGCAGCGATAAGCTCTAAAGGCTCGAAGCACGTTTTATCACAGACCGGATCAGAAGCAACGTCATCATTTGTCGATACAAGTTCATCAACCGACACCGCTATGGAAAAAGACAAGCCTGAGCCCACTAAGGCCTCCTCGTCCAAACCGCTACGGATGGGCAAAAATAGCAAGCAAGTTGTTAGGGATAAATCAGCATGGGAAGAGATCCTCAGAACCAATTACCCAAGAAGGAGGTGTTGCAAGCGACAAAAGTGCTACCGTGGTATAGTTGAACGAACAGAAAGGAGTGGATAGGGAAGACAGTTGAATGGGCTACAAGCAAGTATGGAAGGGGCAGGGTCTACCACCTATGCTTAGTGACTAGCGTAAAATAAATTCTTCTTGGGTCTGAAGTTGACTCTCAACTTCCTAACTATCTGGGACTGGGCTTGAAGTTGTCTGCCAACTTGCTTGACCTCTCATGAGGAAGCAGTTTACTCAGCTTATATAGACTTTTGGCTACCCCTAAAGTCCGAACAAAACTACAGAAGGTACCAGGAAATGCACAGAAACAATTTGTGTGGATGACATACTCTAAACAAAAGATACTTAAGAAAATAACAATCAATGAGGTCCTCTTATTTCCCATTCTCTAAATCAGATCCAAACAACTCCTCTAAAATATCCATGCTGTCCAAGCAGTCCCCACAAATATCTGCGAATGGCTCACGGCTCTCTATTCCCCCCTGGGAGATATCTAGACTACTAAAGATATCTCCATCCGGTTTCATCGTCGGCACAACTTGATCCATACTCTCCATTCCAGGCCCCACCAGTCCAACACTTTCCATGCCCCCTGTTCCCCTCCTCCTCCTCTCCTCCTCCTCTTCCTCCTTTTTCTCCTCATCCTCCTCTTCCTCCATCCTTCTCCTGAGCCTCGTACACTAGCTCAGGGGCTAACCATTCCTCGAAGGACTCCCCGCTCTCCTCCTCGATTTTCTCAGTCTCATCCTCACTTACCTCCCTCGCTTCTTCTTCTTGAAGAGGCGGCGAACGAACTCGATGATTTGCTTCTTTGTTTGCCGCCGGATGTAGTCGTCGGCATCGGTTGGCCCGTAGGCGGCGAGACGAAGGCCATTGATGGGATGGGAAGGGCGGTTTTTGGAGATAGGGACAGAGGGGCGATTTGATGTCATATTTCTGGAAAGGGGTGAGCGGGGTGTGTAGGGGGAGAAGAGTGCTGAGCAAAATGATCGGGAACGTTTAAAACTCGGAATGAAGGGGTTTAAATAGGCTCCGGGGCAGGCTCTATAGATTAGAAATAGGTAAAATAAATCTGCAAGGATTTTTGTAGTAGTGCATTTGCCCCTTTTTCTCAAAAAAACGAATTTGGAGGAGGACGTAAGCAAAAAGGGAAAAAGAACTTGATTCGGGATCGATTCAGAGGGGTAGATACAGTATAAAAATATCAGATAAAATGGAAGTAAATTTGGAGAGGACCGCGGTAATGATAAGCGAGGTTCAGGGAGGACGAGGAAGGACCGGAACTATAAGCAAATTTGGACAAGGAGAGGTAGTACAGTAGACTATAGGCCTGTAGATGACGGTGGCAAAAAATCTGCGCCTAACACAAGTAATATAATTATCTCTGCTCTTGGTGATCATGCCCTACTTGTTGTACATACCATTAATGACAATCCTAAGATATGATGAAGAAGCTTGAAGCTCGTTATGACTAGAAATCAACCGCAATTAGGATCTCCAAAATGGTGGAGCTAATGTCGATAAAGTTCTCATCTACCGATGAAGACATATCTCGCCATATTGATCGATATGCCGGACTCTTAGAACAACTTTAAGGAATGGGAACCAAGCTTGATAAGACTTTAGAGATAGGATTTATTGCCTCCTCAATCCAAGTCTCCGAGTTGGCACCGGTTACGGCAGCGACCAAAACTTTGGCATAGGAGGGTTTCAAATGGGACGCCGTCAGTAGTCGTCGTAGTCTCCTCATAGAGGAAAATAAATCTCTGAAGCCCGGATCGGTTGCTCGTTCATCAGCAGCAAAATCAGGAAATTCTTGTGCACTGTGTCAGAAGCCTGGTCACAGAATCGAAAACTGTTTCTTTAATCCACTTAATCCAAATAAAAAACTAAATCTACCAATCGATACGAACAAGTCCCTACTGAAAGGAGGAAAAGGCAAAAGGGAAAGGAAGAAAAATAGTTATTCTGGTAAGAAACACAACATACCCGAACCTGAGAGAGCGGCTGTGGCGAAGACTTGATCCGCCAATAGTTCCCCAGATCGCATGATGTTAGACTCCGTAACAACTGCACACATGACAAACCGTTCGGACAGAGTTGAAAACCAAGAAAAGTTCACAACTCCTATTACACTCGCAGATGACTCAAAAGTTAACTCGAAGTCAAAGGGCACTCGAGTAGTAAAATGGAAAACCGAAATGTCAAGGCTAGTCTATCTAACACACTGGTTGCACCAGATAGATCAACCAGTTTATTACCCATTCCGGGATTAGCGAAGAAAGATATTGCGACATTATCTCTACCGGGACGGGAAATTATTTCTGATCTTCAAAACAACTTCGAAACGATAGGTCAAGCTAAGAAAGACCGAGGCGGACTCTATCATATTATCGATAGCCAAAGTGGTGACCTAGATCCGTTATCGGAAAGAGAAATAGACGGTATCTCTGTAATGCGAGCATTCGTCGATAGAACGACGTTAAACCTCAATAAATCACATAAGAAACCGAAATCGGAGAATCTGAAGAAAAATCCGATAAAGAAGAAAGCGACGAAGAATTAACCTCCCAATGTGAAGAATCAGGAGGCGAAGAAGTAGACTTATCACAAGCAACCGGTAAAAAATGATGCAAAAAATCCTCAACATAAAGATAACGAAGAGGAAAAACTGTGGCACCTACATATTAGGCACACGGCAAAATTGCCAACCGTACGGAGAAGTATCAAGGACAGTGCGCGTCCGCATACCAACTTTCAAGAACCCAACTGCGATCTGTGCACGAAAGCAAAGTACCGACGGCAGTTCAAGGGGTCACCAAGGGGTCACTAACATCAGCAACCAAAATCTGTAGACTAAACGGTGATAAGAAGGGACCTGTAAAGTGTACTTATATTGAAGGCCACAAATACTACCTCACAGTAATCGAGGAAAAATCAAGACTTGTTCATTGCTGTCCGATGCGGTGTAAAGCTGAAGCATCGAAAATACTTCTTCGATACATTAAGAGATTCGAAAGGAAGTCAGGGCACACAGTGATGGCACTTAATTCTGAAAACGGTACCGAATTCAGTCGAGCGTTCAAACAACTAGCCGAAAACGGAGTTATCACGACGACATCTACTGAGGACAAACCAGAGTCAAATGAATTAGTCGAACGTACTCATCAAACAATCATGAAAGATATTCGTGTCTGTTTACAACAAGCAAAACTGAAGGAAGAGTACTGGCACTTTGCACTAGGGCATGTTGTAGAATCTCGAAACTCAGTAATCAGCAAATCAACTGGTGAAATTATATTTGTTACAGTATACGGAGCAATTTATCCACATATCAATCACATTCGAACTTTTTGTTGTCAGGTTTATTATCGACCGAAAGCGACCGACTTATCAACAGTCGGATCGCGAGCTGAGATTGGTATCAATTTCATACACGACAGCGGCGGAGTATATCGAATCCTTACAAATAATGGGGTACTCCTCATAAAACATGTCAAGTTCTTTGAAACAAAGATTACTGGACATTACGCATACGACAATGATGCTTCAGCAGAGATTGAAGACGCTGTCGATGATGAAACAATTATAGTTCCCATCCCCGACTCGATTCCCCAATTTCTGAAGCAAGTTCATTTTGTAGGTCCGGAGTCCCCGCAAGAAATACATCAGCCCTCCGATTCCAAAGACTCGTTTGAGACTGCCAATGATGTTCAAGATGAACCTGCAGAATAAAACGATCCACCTGATACGGAAGACTCTGAAGTAAGGTCTGAAGATAGCGTGGATATAAACAACAAATCGATCAGCCAGTTGAACGCGCCTACAACTCCGATACGGTTCGCGAAGCGATCGAGAAACCTCCAGAAAGACCCAGTTTGCGAAATAGCGCCAAAATGCAGATACCCAAAAAGGATCGAGACATGCACCATAACTCGGGTGAATATGCAATATTTGAGACTATAACGACGTCAGACGAGCCATCCCTGAAGGAGGCACTCAATAGTTCTGAGCTACTGCGTTGGGAGGAATCAATAATCGAAGAACTCAACACCCTACGCGCGAGCAATACTTATGTACACGACATTAATACAAGAGATGATCGTACTTTACCGTCCGGTCTTATTCTTAAGCTCAAACGCGATTGGAATGGGCTCTCGGCACGATTCAATGCACGCCCTGTAGCTCGTGGTAATTTTCAGCCCGACGCAGTGGATGTAACAATTGTGCCTCCAAAATCCCCTAAAGTACACTGACAGTATCCGCCAGTAACCGTTACCAAGATTTACACTGTACCAAGACATCAGTGCAACTTGTGCACTGTAACCAGAAACTGGTGTGAAAACAAGACCCATAGCACCCCGTGCCGAGCCAATCACATGGTGCCATTGTGGCGATCTCGCGTGGTTCTCGAAACTTCTCCCACCTCACCAATTAGCAATTACTTTATGTCTTCTTGCCAACTGGACCAATGGAACTTTTCCATGATGTTTACTGCTGTCAACCTCTCCGATAGTTTCTACATGAATCTTCAAAACCTTTTAGTTTCGTGCCTTTAGGGCCGTTCCGCTAGAACACCTTTGAATTTAGCATCTTCTGCCTATAATTTACCATTGTTGTCGTTGAGTACTTTTTCTATATAAAACATGGTCTGAAGCTCCAGCCTGTTTGCCGGAAGCATCATCAACCATCAGTTCAACCATAGATTACCTCTTGTGCGCCCAAACCCCTACAGTGGACTATATGGAACCTTTTGTTCCAGTGGCTTGCATCGAACTCGTCCTACTTCTTATCTACATAGCAGTCTCAATGAGGTGGGAAATTGATCAAGTCGACGTCAAGGGTGCGTTTCTTCACGCAACTTTACTGAGTACGGAAAACATCTAGATCGGACTTCCTTCTGTTCCTGGATTCATCCACTCAAATCGTGCCGCTTTTGAAGTCGCTTTACGCCCATCAGAAAGCACAGAAGCTTTGGTATCAATGACCGTCGAAATAGCTTGCAAAGATAGGCTTGAAAAGGTCAAGAGTATCAGACTGTCTTTTCATACGCAAAGGACCGAGTCCAGTATTAATCTTCGTTTATGTCGACGATTTACTCATATTCGGACGAAAAGCGGAAGTAATCGACAGAAGAAACAGCTGTCAGAAATATTCACTGTCACCGACCTTGGACCGTGCACCTACTTCTTAGGTATCTCGATCCACTGAACGGAACGTGGAATTTTTCTGTCACAGGAGGCGTATACCTAGAGGCTCCTTGAAGCTGCGGGTATGAAAGACTGCAAATCAACGCGGTCTCCACTGCCACTTAATCATCCTCTCTACGAAACAAGATCCCTGATCTCGGAGCAAGATCAGCTGCAAATGGCTGACAAGCCATATCGGTCCATTCTTGGAGGTGGGCTGTATCTTTCAACTCAAACCCGTCCAGATATCTCTACTGCGACTTTTATGTTGGGAAAGTTCCAAGAAGAACCCGCTCCAGAACATTGGCGAATGCCTCAGCACCTCATCCGAAACCTCAAGGGGACCACCGATTTTGGCATCTTTCTCCCATCATGCTTAATTGAACTCTAGTTTTTAGCCTGTAACGATTCGGATTTGGCTCGCGATAAAACTAAACGACGTTCTCGAACAGGATAATGCCTCACAACTAATGGAGATCCGATAGTTTGGTGTAGTCAACTTCAGAAAAGTACTGCGCAGTCATCAACCGAAGCGGAATTCATAGCGCTGCAGAAGTCCACGCTTGAAATTCTTTGGGTTCAACCCGTGCTTACCGAAATCTATATTGACGAAAAATTTCCCACAACGATCAACCAAAACAACTTGGGATCGACTAAGTGGCCAACCAAGTCCAGGTACTTCGCAACGTCAAATACATCGAAGTCAAGCATCACTAAATCAGGAACCATGTTGATCAGAAAAACATCTTTATCCTGTACTTATCGTCGGCAGATAACTTGGCTGAGCCTTTCACCAAAGCCCTTATTTGTCAATCTTTCGAAATGCTACCCACTAAACTCAATAAAATATCAGTCGTTCAAGTCAGTGAGTGAGCTTTCCAGGGGGCGTGCTATGAAACCGAACGGCGCTTTTTGGAAATCTGTGGGTAATTCATGAAGTGCACCCAGCCTCCTAACTGTGAGCTGGATAGAGGTATTTTCCAGTTTTGGAAGTACCCAAAGATCAAGCTCATTTATTTAGACTGACCGCATTTAGCAGTTTTTTTAAATTCTCCAGTCCGGAAAAACGCGCGCCAGACGCTCGAATTTGGATGATAAATACTCTATTTAACCAAGTCCATGATCGCCTGACGACGGACGACGGACACACTCACACACAATAAAAACACATTTTTCCAATCGGGGCTCTCCGTTGTGATTTTACGAGTTAGTGGCCATATTTGTTATAGAACTAAAGTCCCACGGCATGATAGTGTTGCCTGCTTGGACGACTTCCAGATTGCGTCAACCCTTCCTGCGACAGAGACGACAAAGGCAGACCGCTCTGTGTCGCGGAAGGCCACCGAGACCTTGCCGCATCCCTCTGTCTTTTGCGCCACTGAGGAAGGGCGAGTAGGAAGGATATCGGAAGTGGGAACACCTCGGCGTGGAATTAGACTGTTTGGGCGTTCGCTAAAGGATTTTTCCGCTCAAATCCTACTTATGAGGAAGTTTGCAGGAGACAACCGGCGACTATCCCGTCTGGATCGACTTTAGGCTCTTTCCCACGCGTTGCCCCACGTCTGTAGTTTCTTTTGTGTCCTTGAGCTTGTCCAAGGCACTGCCATGGCTCTTTATCCGCTCAATGTAGTGGGAATTGGGTGCGGAACGCAAGAAAAGCAAATAAGAGCGGTGCCGCTGGAGTTACCATCCCGTCCGAGACTTAGTGAATTGAAGGATATTAGTAGGGCGGAAACTGAATGGTCAAGCGATCCTTCCAGCTCTATTGGTCACGGCTATGATCCCAGACACTACAAGCGTCGGGTATGGCGAAATTTTGAACCTGGAAGACATTTTTGGGTAGATGTAGGGTTTAAATTCTGATTAAGGAGTGTGGAACTGACGGAATTTGGCAAAAAGTATCACGCTGCAGGAGTTCAAGGCCGAAAGTCGCCTAAAAACTGTAAGTAGAAGGCGAGTGCTATCTGGGACAGAAAAAAAAAGCTGCTGCTACCCATCGCCAATCAGGTGGTAGTACACGCCGCGAACCCTTTTGTTCCGTGCAGCCTTCCTACGACGAAGGAGATCGGCTGTCTGAAAAAGGTACCGGACAAGGCAGGCATACAAGGGCCGCAGACAACTGCGACGTGCTTTGCAGGCTGATATAGCGATATGCCTGGACATTTTCCCGTGCCGCTCGCTTGAAGCATTTGAAACGCAGGTTGCTGTTGCATATCTGGCTGAATTATCTTAGATATGGATCTTGGAGCACAATTATGGGCCCGGTCTACCTTAATCGAACGATGGATTTAGGAGAGCAGTCGGATTAGGTGTCCTGCGTCGTGCCAGTAATATTATCGATGGGCCTGATTCTCGCGCAGGGACTAAGAGGCAGGCAATTCATCTTCGACCTCATCCTGATAGAAAAAAATAATAATATGGTCTAATTATTTCGAGTCTATCACTCAACAGTAGACAGTCTGATATGGAGTATGTTCCGATTATTAAATTTTGCTTGCAAAGCCTTCAGCTTATATATTGAGTTCTACGACAGTTAGTTATTACTAGTACAATATAGTTGATTCAGTAGACATCAATACAATACAGAAATGAGCCAATATTCGTTTCGATGATTACTGTGTCCAACAAAAGTGAGTCAATATTCGTCTCCATGATTACTGTGTCCAATAAAAGTGAGTCAATATTCGTCTCCATGATTACTGTGTCCAATAAAAGTGAGTCAATATTCGTCTTTATGATTATTGTGTCCAACACACTCGCTTCCACTTCAGAAGCGTCCTATATTTCGGCAAGGTACACATTCCGCACTAAAAATTATCTTAAATTTGAGGGCCAGTGCATGAGATGAATGCAATGCTCTGAAAACACTTTCCTCGAATCATGACTCACATGAATTGGGGCACTATTTTGTTGATTTACCTAGTATAAATGCATATTATCGTCATCAGAAGGAAGGAAAGAGTCCTCCATTACCTGTAAGTGCGTTGAGTTTTTAGTCTATCTGCTGAAAACACCAAATCAGCCGTTCCATAGCCAGACATTCCCCAAAAATATGGTACCATTACCGTTTTTTGGTCTACTAAGAAATGTAGGAGCTGTACACAGATTGAAGGGAACGAATAGTGTCAAAAGGAAAAGAAAGCGCCAACCACCCGAGATGAGAGTTTTTGCCTGTTTCAAGCGACTAAAGTTCTGCACTAGGCGTTAACGGAGAAGGCGAGGAGTGGTGGGGACAGGCTCTACTACCTCGCTTCGAGGCTAGAGAGCTGCTCGAAGGTTTTTGGTTCTAAATTGACACTCGACTCACCTTCTCTATTCTGATGGAAGCAATGTATTCAGCTTCTATATATCTTTCCAAACTTAAATCTCAGTAAAATTACTAATTGCACCAGAAAAAGCAAGAAAAGACTTTATGTGAGCGCGATTAATTTGGGAAAAGATACTTGTCAGACAACAACAAATATACTCCTCACAATCTTGGTTCTCTATATCAGTACTTACCTCTTCCCTCAAGACATTATAAATATCCATGTAGTCCCCAATCATATCCTTGAATAGAAGACGATTGAATACCCCTTAGTGTAACGAATACAGCTCACCTGAAGCTCTCCACCCCGTTCCATGACCGTTACCACATGATACAGCCAATTAATTTTCTTCCCTCCATGTGATCAGGTTCGACATCCCTTTCTTCATCCAAAGACTTTTTGGCCTCCTCTTCTCTCTCCATGGACTCATTGCGAGCGCTGTATTAGGCATTGTTGATTCATTCATGGTCCTGAATGAGAAATGAGCCTCGGAACAGACCATAAGATCGATATCTCCAGTTGTAGCCACTACTCCGATAGATATTCCAGTCGGTGCGGCTAATATATATCACCCTGTCGAAAATTTCATTGGGATGGGACCTACCGTAAAGTTTCCAGTCATGACTTCTTTTCTATGAATGGTCGGATGCAATATAGAAATGAGCCATGAATGGTAGACTAAGGGCTTGAAAATTTAAGCAATGATTATGTTTGAGTGAATTTTGCACAAAATTTGGCACTACCTAACATCAGTCTGGAAGATAAACTACAAGAAAAGTAATTTGCATATAAAAAATATATATAGTTTAAAATGGCATTTTTTCAAAGCACAGCTGAAGCATGAAATTCCATTCGTGGCGCTAATAGAGCCCTGCTAAGTTTCTCACAGATAAAATTTGACAATCTGGCGTCAATCTTACTTATTTCTCCCAAAATAATTCAGAACGTTGAGACAATTCTCTTAAAACAAGAGCCCAAGATCAATCAAATACAGGGGACAGACATAGGTAGGAAAAACCCACGTATGTGGCAGTGGTGGTGCGCCGTAATGGTCACGTTTGGCTTATAGCTCATTATTCGGCTGCAATATCACTTTCATCATTTTAAAAAATGATTCTAATCAAAGAGGAAGAGAAGTAAATATTTTTTATCGGAGAAAGCGTGAAAGTTAAAAAAGAATCCAGACAATACATGTAATGATGGGACAATAATGGTTTACGTAACCAGGGACAGATATTATGTGTTTTTGCCCAACATGTAGTACAGAATTAACTATTTATGTCTGGGATGAGGGCTTGAGATAGCGATGAGATAAGAAGATTACATGCTTTCGCCTTAGTGAATACTGGAAAGTCGAAAACCTGAGATTTTCTGTGAGTTGACGGCTTTGGTGTGTCAAAAGTCTGAGATTATGTTGAAAGTAGGTGTAGTTATTGGAAAAATGGGTTGCGCACGGCGTGAAATTACAGAGAGAGTTTATCAGACTACCTAGTTTAAACTTCTTGTTCAGCCATGGGCTTACGGTGGTGACCCTTCCACTATACGATCTCATCAAGCTTGGGATATTGTATATTAAGGATAGCTGAAAATGGTGACGTAAAAAATTCTCTCTTTTTTGGATAGAAAAAAGGAGGTGTTTTGTCAGAATTTGGTAAGAAAAAAAATAAAAAACACTAATTTACAGAGGAAGATTGAGAACTGTAGATGGAAAAAATAAGAAACTGGTTGAGCAGTTGAGTAGGAAAAAATGGCAAGCTGATTGAAGTGTTGGTGTGTCGTGCCAGTTGAACTTTCCTCTGAGCAAATTCTCCGTTGAAGCTCACTATATATAAACCGATTTGATAATTGAATAACTGACAAATAGTAGTTGAATTGCTGACGGATACGTAGTCAAATATCAATTCTAAACCGAATGCATTTCGTAGATCAAATTCATGCAATTCCGATTTTCCGTCATATATTAAACAGTATGGAAATGAAATGTTTTATAACTGTTTCGTTTGTATTAGTTGTACCAGGTGTATCAGCTGTTATCAAACTTGCACTAAATTCAGATATTCCAAATCACATTACATTACAGCATGCTGTAGTGGCTCATTCTGCAGTTTGGTCATCCTTGTTGCACATACTGTACTACAACCCCATTACTGTAAACGAATCGCTCAGACACATTCGAACTATACTATACCATGTCTTCGAAAATCTTCTATCATCAATTTAAAAACTGATGTAAGAGATGCTATTTTCAGTTTTAAAGTAGTTTGGCGCTCAAATTAATCCATCAAGTTGATATCGTCAAGACGCTCTTAGTTGAGAAGATGTTGGAAGTGAAGGGGTCTTCTTTTCTAGTCAGTTCATCGTGGACACGGGATCCGTACGCGAACCGTCGATCCGAGGATCACAATGTTGGAATTGGTCCGGGTTTTGGAGAAAAGGTGTTAGAAATGGTCCGAAACCCGCAACTAAGTAACTTTTCCGCTATATTATCAGAAGTACACGACGGCAGTCGGCCCAGTTACAGTAAACATTTCGAAGTAGCCGGTCCAGACATCATATTACGGTCTTTTATTGCGGTTAAGAGTTTTGAACGGTCCGATACTGCGGGTAAGGGCCTGCAACCGGTCCAGTATAGATATGATTCGCGATAAACGGTCTAATACTCACATCTAGTGGTTTAAGCACGGTTTGATCCACGATTTAAATCCTTAGAATCGGTTACGTGAGGTACAGAGACTTGGAGGACGTGGTTCTGTACTGAAATGTAGTCCAGTAGCTCTGGTAATCATCCTTAGAAGCCCATGCGCAGCACTCTCGTGCAATGCAAACTCTCTCATCCACCTTGCTCGTGGATCTCAACCACCCGACCGCACAAGCTGAGCCGTACTAACCAAACTCCTCACCAACCTCCCTAGTCGTATCATTGGAACCCGTTTACCTCTCCATTACGCGCGAAACCATGGAAGCCGCAGTCATACGGACTATTCCCTCGATGAAGCCATCATCTGCAACCGGCATGTTCCCGCGCCAGTTTCGTCTGCTGATCACGAATACAGTGTCTCTAGAGGCGGGAATAGCAGACCCCTTGGCCCTCACCTACTTTATCCAGCCAAATGATATCTGCTTCCAAGCGCAAAATCAGCCTATTTAACTCTTCTATCTACTTCTACCAAGATTTAAACCGCCCTTCCATTCAAAATTATGTCGAGCTCCTTTGAGGGCGTCCCCGTCTCGCAGAGATCGAGTTCAGAACTTCCGACCTCGGTTGCTACAATATTGAAACTCCTTACCGGCGCAATGATAGTCCCCCAATTTTTTGTTCCAGACGGTGCAGGCTGATTCATCCACAACCGTCAGGGAAGATTACCTCTGGGACGCTGAGACGCTCATTACAACAACGCCATACACAACAACGAGGCTTTTGCCTACGCCCTCTACGTAACTCTCCTCTCTCTACTGGGACCTCGTCCTTCCTCACCGCCCAAATTTCTGCTGCCTCATTCTTAGGAGTAGAAATTCGAACCTTTTTGCGTAAAGGTGACCAAAAAACGGTCCTAAAAATCGACCATTGCTGTATTGTACTGACATTCACCCTACCCTCATTCTCATACATCTAGCCATTGAAAATCGAAATTACAACACAACTTTACGTCCTTCAATTTAGTCTTCCACTGCGGTTATGCTCCCTTGCAACCCTCACATACCGCCACCATTTAGCAATTTGTTCTTCTTTCTGTGCTTTTTCTTTTGCAAATAAACTCTGCTCTTGACTTGAATATCATGGGAGAAGTCATTACGCAACGAAAAATCCTTTGTAAATATCTCGCGGAGTATGCGCAAAGCAGCGTTTGGACCAGTACTGAAACCGGAATCCTCTAGTATAAAGTCCATCATGTCGCTGTATGTAGAATTCATACGACTGCGCCTTTGCTGTTCCTAATTGTTCCCAGGAGGACCTTTTTTTGGAGTCTAAACATAGAATGAATGCTCTTTTGGATATCTGACTCAGACGAGACTTCTAAATATTCACCAAACGTCTGTAGAAGTTGTTGCCTCATGGTAGAAGCAATAATCTTATTTTCGTTTTCAGTCACAACAGAATCGAACATTATTTGTAGCTCTTCCTTGTACTTTTATATATTTTCACTTATTTCAAGTTGCTTGCTATTTTCTCAGTGAGCCCAACCACTTGATGGTCTTTTAAGATAGTCCCAGTCACATCTATGTTGCGTAGTATCGCATCTCCAATTACTGATGTAACATTCATATCATTGGCCTGTATCATATCTCATTTAATTGAAGAACAGATCTTTTAAGAAAATATTTCTGTAGCTCCTTGTATTCTCCTTTGCAACACTCCTCGTACTGAGAAATAAGGCCCTAACCCGTAAATACAGGGCAGAATTTCGTGTAAAAGATCCCATTTGTATCTGAAATATCAGTTTTGGATGCTTCTTTGTCAGAATTAGTGACTATTTACTCAACTCTAGATGTAATATATATAAAGGTGACAATCGTGGTTACACTAGCGTTCCCTTCCATTGAGGTTTTCCGGACAAGTCTTGTTTTAATTAGATTAATCACTTCCTGTGGTAAAATAATATCGCCAGCCTCAACAACAACAATCTCATTGCAATACCTTTCTTGCGTAGCACAGAAAATTTATTGGCGAATCGGATTTACATAATTCGGAGCTTCTTGTTCCGGGAACAGCTTGCAAACACCCTTTCGACTGAGCTGACATCTTCGTGGCGTCCTTTCTGAGTACTGATAGAATGGTACCGACATCTTTATACCAGAAGATGACCAGTCCGCGTAATTATATTCATTACTGCCCGCAATCCATTGTATTCTATTATCATTAGATTTATGCAACTTATGACAGTCCAATATGTTTGAGTTTGTTCTATCAATGCGGACTAATTCTGCGGATGAGTTTGTAAGCAAGCAGTTAGAACGCAGAACAGTGAAAAGTCCAGAGGTGTAGTTACGTCGTTTCGCTGTGCTACATACATGAAAACGTGTCTCATTGCAATTGAAAAGTGAAAATCAACAACAAACTTGCCATATTAAGTCTCATAATGTATAAATGTAACTAATGAAAGGCCATTAAACTTTGCAATAAACGGTACAATAGTAGGCAGTATCGAATTCTAATAGAAGCCACTGTTTCAGTTACTAAAACAACTTGCTGTGCCAATTGAAGGTCTTTCTTCAGCCGAAAAAAATACACATCGAGCAAGGAAGCAAGAGCAATGAAGTCCTGTCTAGAATTTCCATGGACGATGTGATCATAGGTCAGCATACTGAGATGGCCGTGGCCATTGTAAAAACCATTTGTATCATACTGGATCTCCATGTGGAAATCTACCGTACCGTGCCGTGAAACTCCCCGTTTCCAAAAAAAAGTCAGAATGCTTTTCGTGGAACCTGATTGGTTCAAATATCATCGTATAACCCGCGGGCACAACTACCATGTTATGCAACTTGTTGGCGACAATTTCTGACGTACTAGGCTCAGATTTTTGTTGTAACTTTAATCTATTTGTACAAATTATTAATAAAAGTTTTCTCTACAGTTGTGTAAGGCTTTCAAGGCATCAACTCTTCCAGTAAGTACTACCTTTCTTACAGATTCAAGAAAAGAAAATGGCGCTAAAATTCATTGCATAATATAGTAACTGCTCTCGATTGGGACCCTGGAGTTTTCCGTAAAGCTTTTTGAATGTCATGATAGCTGGTAATGTCTTTCCTGAATGATTCTCGACAAATTAAACCTTCAAAAAGTATGAGACCTGTCAATGATATCATACAAATGGTTAGCTTGAACTGGTGCGAACACCCGCAATATTCCGTTCAGCTCAGACATACTTTCATTGAATAATGACCCAACCACAATTTCGAAAACACATTTTTTTCATTTCCCGTGCGGTCATTATGCCAACAACATCAAAAAGAAATGTTCTACCTGTGAACTTCACGATATCTTCGCGGCAAGCACAAAAATAATCCCGAAGCATTAGTACCCTCCCATTGTTGCGTTTCAAAGCCAGCACCATGACCTTTGTCACTTCGAGGCTTGATAATCTTAGTGACCCAAGGCAATATCTGCACATTTCTGCGCAGAAATATAAACCGACCCAAGTACGTCACTTTATAATCTGTGCCCCTGAAAAGTTGACACATATATTTATGGAGGCTTACTTTTATTATCAAACAATCTCAGTTCAATCTAAAAAAGAGTGTAGTTACTCTTAAAATGGGTTTTCGATCCGGAGATTCCCGGCTAATATTCGTTGTAACAACTCTGTTGAAGTTCCGCACGTCATCACCTCCAAAAATATCGCTAATGGTATGACCATCATTACACGGAGCATTGTTACTATCATCCCTTCCTTCTTCAGTATCACCATTTTCCTCTTCTCCCTCTGAATCAATGTCGCAGTCTTTCATAAGCCCGTTCAATTTGCGTCGCGGCACGTGCGCACATAAATAGTCCGTCTTCACCCTGCTTTCAATAGAACCCCGCCTATTCGCGCGAAATTACAGTGCCAGGGACCTAATAATTTCATCGAAAACACCCAAAGCGAGGCCATCGTTCTGCCTTTTACAAAATACAGCACCATCACATTAGTAGATTACATTGCACACGCTCTTACTGATTGCATGGAAAGAAGTGTCATATTGCTGCAGATCCGAGGGCTCGTTACATGAAAGTAAAACAGAACTGCGCAATTTGGGGAGATTATGCATAATTTGGGGTAAATTGAGAAATTTAAGGAGTTTAGAAAGGTTGGTAATTTGTTCAGGGTATGATATAGATTGCGTACTGGGAGTTAGCACTAGCATACAGTTGTGAGCGCTCGAAATTTTTGTATAGTTTACAGTTTGCCGACGGCGTTTCCCAAGCGTCGGAGGTCGACGCGACGAGAAATTTGGACTGTGCTGCACTTGCATGTGCATTCAGTGTACGAAACGCAGCGCTTGCAGAGTTCCTTCTTGCACCTGCAGCCCCTGCGGTGTGGGATAAAAAGGCGGAAAGGGAAAGGTAAACAAGGCTAAATATCCGGGTTGCTTAAGCTATTTGTGAATAATCCTCTGGGAAATTCGCAGCGGTCAGAAAGGAGACGGGAGTACTAGTAACTGATATGCCTTGTGACTTGTGAGCGGAGACCACATGGAAGTTTGTGTGAACCTATTGTGATCACAGAAAAATATATTTTTTCATTATCTCTATCGGTGACCAAATGATCAGAATCTCTCACTGCAGCCTTTCCCCCTGTGATTCTTCGGCGCAGCTATCTCCATAAATCGTTTTCTTATTGGCCTTAAAATATGTCAACTGTATTCATCGTCCATGCTGATTCTAACGACATCTAAATCGTTGCTCTCCGAAAGGAATTGTATTTTTTGGGTATTTGGGCGTTCCTAGTTGGAAGAGTCAGCTGAGTGGCGTATTTCTTAATTAAGCTGACTCAATTTTTAATTTTATGTCACTTAGTTGTCAGAAAATGGCTTCTCCGTAGTGGAGCTGGAGCTTTCTGGCCCCTCAACCATGTGTTCACCTCCGCTATGACAGATGGGGATACGTAATACATGAACCTAGAACTATCGAATATTTCGATTTTCTGCGTTCTCAAATCGAGATTGCTATGGCACAGCCTTAAAAAAACCAAAGCTATACCTTGATACTTAAAACAGCATATTCTCAACGATACCGCTATCTCTAGTTTCGTCATATAGTCGACAAGAAAAAACAGCCACATATCAGGTAGGGACTTTCACCAAAGTACAACTGGGTAACCAAACGATAGCAGGGTAGACAATTGTCGTTTTGTGGCAGCGGGTGGTTGATTTGGGGCTGTAACGTATGTCACTTGTGTAACGGCTGGCTAGTTGAAAATATTTACTGTCTGGTTTCTTTTTATATATTGTTTGTAATCCAGTTGGCTGTTATTTTGGGTGACAGGTGGGTTGCGTTAAGGAGGGTTCAGTGCGCTCTTGCAGCTGCGCGGAAACCCCTTCAAGTAGAGAAGTAGGTGCAGACATCATAAGGCGTGATTTGTAGCGACCGCGGTGCGTTTTTTGAGTTCAGATATTGCTATCAAGCTGCGAAGAGATCTTAATAGCCGATTTTAATGGACCCATCGGAAAGGTTACAGCCCTTTCAATCTAAACGAATTCTTGCAGACCCCTCAAAGCTTGCCAAGGGTTTGACGCAAACCGCCGCACAGCTAAGAAGGCTCTGAGCGAAGTATCCTTTCCTTATATGTAGCCTTCAAGGAACATCCTTTAATCCATATATGGATCAATTGGTCTGTAGCCGAAAGTTTTCTAAAGCTGACGTCATATGTACATGTGTCACATGTGTTACTAGGGATACGCAGTACACTTTGTAGCTCCATGCGATCAATTACATCGTATTGTAGGTCCCAACTAACTATAGCCCCTGGGATGGTATTGCATATCCCGAAACTTATACTTCCCGAAATTTCAAGTACAGTATATCCGTAGAGGTACTATCCAATGCACCAGTCCACAATCCGTAGTTAATTTATGAATACCATCCGCACGCCTCTATGCGACATTTTACAACCCATAAAGATTTACCACTCACAGAAAACATATCTTGAATACTGTAATAACTGAAGAAGGCCCCTGCGTAGCTAGAAAATATTGTTTTTAAAATATTTTGCTTAATGCCGATATAGTATTCTACACGTGATGGCATATTTTAGTCGGCGGAAAATTATTGATTTTTAGCTGTTTTGTATTGGCTATTCTTGGCCACAAGTTTCAAAGTCACTGCGGATATATAATGTGAACCCTTGAATATGTGAAAAAGGTAAAAGCAACAACGAAACAAAAATGATGCTCTTGCGCAAGGAAGGAAACTCCAGCGCTAGCGCAATAGTGTATAATGGCAAAAGCGATGCGTAAAAATTCTTTTCCCTCCATGAGCACGTCTCTATGACCTCTCTAGGCTTTGCAAACATCACTCACTCTCCTTGTGAATCTAAATTGTGCTGATTTTTATATTTACTACAATAAATTCGCTTCGAATAGCGAGCTCGTAGACGAGTTAAAGAACTATTATACCGTCAAACAGAATTTAATCTGGCGTTTTGTCATGGAAAAAGATTTTCAAGACTTCGTTCGCCAATATTTCGAAGTTGGACTCTAAATTGCTAATATTAACTTCTCGCTAAAGCAGATCGATTGTCTTCATGAGGAATCAGGATTCGAAAACATTGCAAGATTTAGAATTTCACCTAGCGTCGCATGTCGATAGGTGGATCTAAATCAGTTCTTGGCATTTTGCGGATCACTGGAATACGCTTGCGTCTCCAGAGCTTTTTAATTATTTTCACTCAAAAGGAATGGCATTCATCAGCCCTTCAGGTTCTCGAACCCCTTTAACGATATTACGTCGATGAATTCATGGGTCCGACTGGATTCTGGTGCCGAGAATATTTACTGGAAAGTAGAAATCCAGGCGGAAGATTTTCAAAGCTGGCATTTTTTGATGATAGCGAAAGCATACTCGGGTGACAGACCGACTATACCACTGTAGAATAATAAAAGTGTGCGCAGATGTTCTTGCCACAATGAGATAGGCCATGGAGCAGCAGAATTCGATAAGAACCCGCAACTGAATGACTAATTTTTTTGCTCCCGTCGAGTCAAAATGAGTCACTTGGAAGTCACATGCTGCCTTTCTGCAAAAATGCTGAAATAAAGGATTCAGATGGGGAATATGATGCCAGCGACTAAGTGGACAGAAATAATGCTGTTTTGGAAAAAAATTCCAATACCTACTCTTCCAGGAAAGAAAGAGTTAATGCTCCTATTAGAAACGCCGATGAGGAACCCTTTCTAAAACAGCTCTGTCAAGATAACATTGGAAGTATTCCGACATCTCGCCTCGTTTCCAGTCGGGAAGCGGTTCGTGCCGTACAACCTAGACTAGGTCTGCCGTCGGAAAATTTCGCATCTCAACCCGTGGGAAGCAAGCGAATAAAGCCATTAGAGGGAAGAAAAACTATAATCATCCATTCTTGCTTTGATGTTGACTCTGTCTTTCATATTTATCCTCGAAAATACAATGAACCTCCGCAACTTCTCCATTCGGACCTCATCGTGGCTTAGTTACCTGCTTCAACGTCGCGATGATTCAGGCTTTGAGTGAGGTGCGCTCAAGACAGAATCGTTGCATCCCATACGGTTTACCACTGTCTACTATATTGCACTTATCAAGTACATCGAGCCCTAAAAAAAGCGATATTACAATATCTATGATATTAATAACGATCTTTATGCGACGGTTGTCACCATATGGGATCTGAAACTTTGCTTTTCCAATGATTGACCTCCTATTTTCTCCAAATGTGTGTACCTTTGGTGCTGACTGAATAAAAGCGGGAGGGATTCCCATAAGGTGGTATTATGCTTCAGCTTGACTCTTCCCTACTATAGATCTCTGAGCTCCAAAATCCAAACAAGCTCCACTGAATTTTTCAATGCCTCCTGTATCCGAAGGAACAGTGAGATGGATTTTAGCTTCAGGTAAAGATTTTTCTCCATTCGTGTCTACGAAATAGTTAACGAGCGCATCGAAGAGATCGAAGTCTTTGTTATCCCCTTTAATTTCTTCGTTGAAATGTATATCTGGTCCATCTGGTATTATTTGACTCATTTTCCGTTTTGATTCTTTTTCAGAGTCGCGCTGTTGACATAATTCAAATTATACAACGTCAGAATTTCGAGGTTTTAATCGAGATCTACTCCATTTTTCGAAAAGCGGCTTTAGCGAGGTAAATATTGTTTGGACATGAACTTAGCGTATGGTGAGAGGAATCACAATTGAAGCATCCAATGGACGAAAGCGGTCCAGATGAATTCTTCCTTTGGCCGTAGCTATGTGTATCACCGAAACTACGATGTCGGTTTGCGTAGCGACCAGGTCCTTGATAGAGGACACCAGGGACTTTTTCGTCCACATCTCAAGTAGTACGTGACCTAATTGCAACTTTATCTCTCATTTTTGCCAATTGAGCTTCCTTATAAAGATGAAAGGCTGCTTCAAGTTCTCCATAGAGTTGCTGGAATGAGTAAATATGAGTAAGGACGAAGCTTAACGGCTCTGGCGCCCATGCGTAACTGATAGTAGCATTGCCAAAAAATTCAATCTTGTATGCCTCAAGCCTATGGGAAAAAGGCAACTAAGGTGAAATGTTTTTATCAGCTTATACATTTTGCAAGTTTTCCAAGCTCATCAAGGTCTTCAGAAGTATACCAAGATAACCCAAGTCCATCAAGATAGCTCTACACTCGATTTTGACAAACTTCGAAGATGTATTCATTCTCAATGAGGTTTACCGCCTCAATAACCGAATTCACTTCATTATCGATCCCATCCAGATAAAATCTCTGAACATCACCTCGTAGAGATTAATGAACGCAAAACTTCTTCTGTGTAGCGCTGAGACCATAGTCACGAGCAACTTGTTGGTAATCTGCAACATAATTCATCCACGACTCACCAAGATCGCCAGAGAGCTTTGGGCCCTTGTCCCGGAATATAGAGCCTACGTAGCGCGTCACTTTTTCCTGTTGCACAGGGACTGATGTAACACGAAATTCTTCATCTTAAAGGGCTGATTTTTCCTGACCTCTCCGGGCTCTACGAAGACCCGATTTCAGTATATACTTTGTTAATTCTTACGCAGCTAACTTTCCTTCGTCTTCGGAATAGAGATTAGGGACTAGCAGGCGGATAACACGACGGGAACTATGCGGCGACATATTTGCTCCACATTCATTCAACCAGTCACGAAGTGCATTATAAGCAATAGGCAAAGATTTTATAGCAGGAGAGAACAACAAAACCGGCGGGAAAAGTTCGGCAACCTCATCGAGTACTTGAGATCCAGTCATAGATCGAGCAGAGATACGATTATCGAGTATTAGAATTGAGTTGATGAATCCTGGAAACTCTTGAGAGACATTCTGTGGTGCTATCTTAGACAAAAACAGGTCCGATTCACTGGGCAGTGCTTCCGGGATTCATGTAAACCACTGACCTGGACACTCGGATGGACAGTGACTTGTATTCCACAAAAGATGGTATGTAAACCATAATCCTCTAGGCCAAGCTTGACGGAAGGATTTTCAGGCTTTTGCTCAGTAGAGTAGTACAGCAAAAGTAAAATTTGGAATAAACAAAACTGACGACTCTGTGAGGATATTTCGCGAATTTATTATCACAGCCCAACTATATGACACATGTAGCACACCGCAAGGTTGCTGAAGTCTACTATAAGCCTTAAAAGCCGAGCCTTTAACGTCTGACACATCTACTGTGGGGTTTTAGGAGCACACAAGGTAATCGATGGTTGAACTGTTGGTTGATACTTCCGGTAAACAGGCCGGAGCTTCAGACCAAGGTTTATATAGAAAAAGTACTCAACGACAACAATGGTAAATTGTAGGCAGGCGATGCTAAATTCAAAGTTGTTCTAGAAGAACGGCCCTAAAGGCATGAAACTGAAAGATTTTGAAGGTTCATGTAGAAACTATGGGGGAAGTTAACAGCAGTAAACACCATGGCAAAGTTACATTGGTCCAATTGACAAGAAGCCATAACGTAATTGCTGATTGGTGAGGTGGGAGAAGTTTCGAGAACCACGCGAGATCGCCACAATGGCGTCATGTCATTGGCTCGGCACGGGGTGGTATGGGTCTTGTGTTTTGCACCGGTGTCTGGGTACATTGCACAAGTTGCACTGATGTCTTGGTACAGTGTAAATCTTGGTAACGGTTACTGGCGGGATACTGTCAGTGTACTTTAGGGGATTTGGGGCACAATCGTTACATCTACTGACCGTTGCGCTTGAAGTTTTGTCTTCCCTTTTTCGTGGCAAGAACATGTGTTTACTTCTTTTGTCTGATGGTTGATGATTCTTTACTTAGACTTGCTCCCCTACTCAGTACGCAAGCCCTTATAAAGTGCACGAAATCGTTATAGATACAACATCGGTCGGTCATCGGTGGGGGCCAAAAAAGGTCCTTCAGTGGGGCTACATTACGAGTCAGCAGCATTTTTGAAGTAAAATAAGGCGCTAAATCGAAATAAATTCGTTTAAGTGCACGTAATTCTATATGAAACACAGCAATGAAACGTTTACAAAAGCAAAACTAATGCTTCGTAGCATCCCCCTTCCTCTCATCTACTTCAATGAGACGCCTCGGAATCGAGTCGTACAGTAGGTGGAGGTAACCTTCACTAAGATTCTCTCACACATCCAAAACCTTATCAGTGAGTTCCTTCACACACTTAAACTGCCTCCCATTTTCAAAAACCATCCCAGCAATCAAACCCCACACATTCTCAATAATTTTTATATCAGGGGACTTAGCCGGCCACTCCAAAGCTTCAGCATTACGATCACTTAACCAATTTTTCGTGTAATTTGAGCGATGTAAAGCAGTCCCATCTTGTTGAAACACCCATTTTTGCCCAATTTTCTGCCGCAAATGGAAATAGGTCCTGTTGAAGTATTTCACAGTACGATACGGAGTCAATTTTTCCTTTGCAGTTAAACAAAAACGAAACTCCATGATACGATATTGCACCCCATAACATCACTGAATACCCCGCTTGCTGACGTTTAGGAAACATACGCTCATATGTCCTGAGGTCATGCCAGTAACTTGCTAAACAATCTGGCCCGTCCAACTTGAATTTTTTTCGTCCAAGAAGACCACTGAACGCCAAAATTCCTGCCCTTTCTGCAGCATCTCCTTTGCCCAGCCAGGCCTTGTGTCTTTATGCCTTTGTATCATTGATGAACGCTTCAACATTTTTGCGTACTTCAAATGCGGCGCTTAATTCAAAATCTGCTGTACACTTCAAACTCCGACCGGAAATCCAAGAGCACTTTGGAGCTCCCTCGCTGACTTTTCACCCTAAGCATCCACTCGCAATAGTCAACGAACTTGACGTTCCGTAATTTTTTTTGCGTTCCGTGACGACTTGCGGGAGTCAACTACCTTCGGGCGCTTGAAGAATCCTTGGACTGCTCGTGGGGACTGATTTAAACGAAGATCAATTTCTCTGACGGTCACTCACTCATGGCACAAGGCCAAGATGGGGCCTTTTTCAAATTGAGTTAGTAACTTCCCCGAGGCATATTGATGCCACGAACTGAGCTTTGGGCATTGGGGGAGAAAGCTCTGGATTTGAAATATTTATTTGCGCAAACAGTTTCGCGCGTATTCCTTTTTCCCGCGATCTGTATAATTTTGAATAGCTTGTGCCTTATAGAATTTCTTGTACTTAAAAGAATGTCTTTCGATTTTTTTAAAAAAACGTTTCTGTTTGATCTACCTTTACTTGGAGTCCATATTTGGATTCAGCGCCTTATTTTACCTCCAAAGTGCAGCTGACTGGTAATGCAGCCTCACTGAAGGACCGTGTTTGCCCCCCACCGATGGTGTATTTATGATCATTTCGTGCACTGTATTTACTTTTTGTAGCCACTCTGCATTGAATGTGAAAGTAGAGTACAGCACGGTTTAAAGTTCATCTACTATAAAAATAAATAAAGTGGAAGCAGTACCGTTTGTAATAGATTAATATCACAAAAAATCTAGGCACTCCTGCTGAGTTGTAACAGATGCTAGGCTGTCACAGAAAAACGTTTCCTTTCTGCACTGGTACCATTACGGGCCCTTTTGTATAACATTTCGTTCCCACATACCCACCAATTGTACCCAGTACAGTATTTAATGCACTTTGGAACATAATCTAGCCTATTTTTAATATCCCCCATACCTCCCAAATACAGTTCTTAAAAAAAGGAATCAAACACTGTACTGAAAAATCAACCAAGAAAGACTTGCCAAACGAATAATCAATATTAGACTACTTCATGGGCAGACGAGGAACGGAAGATGCGATCAAACGGGAAACTGTGCAATTCATAGGTGACTGAAGACAAGAGGCGTACTCAAGGAACAGGTGGGAGGAATCGCTGGAAGAAATCAGTAGAAGTGAGGGAAGCCGATAGGGCAGGATAGAGGGCAGTTAATAAAGAAATCGCAGACCGGGATACCTGTAAATGGAGAAAATCTGAGAAAAAGCGGGAAACACCGATCAAAGAGGACTTACAGGCAGCTTTAGTAATCTCAGATGGTAAATAGATAGCAATACCGCTCTGGGATATGGGGAGAAAGGTCTGTATCCATTCTGTTGAGGTGGTGTGGAAGGGCCACGAAACTGAATTACAGCCTCCCGCTGCTTCAAGTCAAAGCTGACAGCCAGTGATGTAGATTAGGTGGGGGATGAAGTTCGCAACAGATAAATAATCTTAAAAGCACTGGAACAGGAACGGTGGAGGTAGTAGTTTAGCTAAACGTCGTCGGATTCCTGCAGGCAGGAAAACATGCAATCTACGGCAGCGTGGGAAGAAGCAAATGATTCATTGAAGAACTGGTTAGAGCCCACAGGAGGTCTGAGAACAGTAAAGCCAGAGGGAGATGTTGTATAATAGCGTCCCAAATGGTTAGCCCGCTTCCTCCTGAGTTGGCTCCCATTCACCTCTTAATTATTTTCAGCCGAATTACTTGGTATAATGTTACATTTGGTTGCACGGCGTGCATTTTTGGGCGTCATGAATGGAGATTTTAGGTTCCAGCAGGAGATTTTAGGTTCAAGCTGATTTCTGCCAGCTCATCCCCCTACAGAAGCTGTAGTTGGCAAAACATCCCCCGATAGATGGCTAGTGTCCCCTGTGCGGTAGTTGATCCTTTACAGTGGTAGTGTATGGCAGGGTAAAGCTCTTTATTATGTAGGTTCATTGATCCTTAATGTGTTAGTAAATTGGGAACTACCCCATGACTAACACTTCTGTTTCCACGCCGCCGGCACCTCCCGGGACTCCTTCACCCCATTAGGTTAGCCATCCGCCCATTGAACGCCATACTAACCTACGTTTCCTTAGATATATCCTTATCTGTCGTAATTTTTTGTAGTCTATAGATTTTTCCCTGCTCTACCCACCCCGGACTCTACTGAAGACCCTGTTAGAGTTTTATCCACAGGAGAAAAAAGGGTCACGGCAGTGGAAGGGCTGGAGTAGTGGAACGCAAATCCTAGAGCAGAACCGTGCTCCTGCAAGAAACACAGTGCCTTTGCGGCTTGGATCCTGGTAAAAACAAATTACTGTCGTCTGGGTACCATGCGTTGAGGGGTGGGCGAACGTGCTCTTGAAAATTCAAAAGAAGATGATACAGGGCAAGGGCGACGAGAAAAGGAACGATTGGATCCCCCTGTTGGGTGCCATTTGCACATAGCACGGTTGAAAGACAAAGAACTTGGGAAGGCACTGTTCCCACTGTATCCCTTGCGAAAGGACCATATTCTTCAGTCTTTTTTTTATGGCGCGCACTATACGCTCGGCACTTCTATTCGATATCGGCGCATAAGCCAAACCTGTTGACCACCCCACCCCATGACGTTGCATACAATCATGCAGTACCTAGCTGCGAAAGGACTTCTGTTTTCCGAAACTATTGTATTCAGGGGTTGATAAAAGATAAAATTGTGGGCTCGATAAAATTAGCGACGACTTCGGCGGAAGATTTTTCGGTGGCGGCCGCGATTGGCCTTCCTGTAAAGTGTTCAACGAAAATGAGCCATAACTTCCTTCTGTTCTTTGATCTGGATAAAATTCCAGTGAATTCGATCGAATATGTCTCAAATATATTCTTGAAGGAGATACTCATAAAAGTTCGCAAGGGTAGCAGTGGTCTTGTCTCGTGAAACCCATCGCAACTTTTCACGTAGTCCTGAATGTCTTGATGAATCTGTTGCCACCCACAGCATGCGATTGTACCGCCGGAAAATCTCGGCGACAAGGGCATCATGGTTCATACCGCTCCCCTTCCTTAGATCCTCAGAAGCCAAAATATACGCCTCACATGCACAGTGACTCTCCTCCTGACTTTATGATTTTCCAGAACCCATTATAAATGTAGCCTCAAACGCAGTGCAAGATGGTAGTAGAACTTGTTCGCGTTGCTCTCCCTCTATCGGCGTTGTCGTTGCGCTCTCAGATCTCTTTACGCCGCTTTTTAAGCGCGCTTTCAGTCCAGCTAGACGTTTCGCTGGCTGTGTCGACCCCGGCAAAAGGCGCGCACTGCAGGAGTAGTGTATTAATCGGTTTCTTGTTTCCGCTTGGCGCGATGTTTTCGAGCCAAGCAGTATGGGAGCCTGCTGCAAACCTATCTGAAACAGGTTCCAGACCTGTCTGAAGCCGGCATATGGCGCATTGGAACACAGAAGTGAGCCACAATGGTAAGTTGTTGTACAATTCCGTCTGTTGAACCTATGCTCGCAGTATCAAAAGCAAATTACAAATACGCCAGATTTGGATTTCCGTATGGATATTGGATATTTTGAGGCTATATCCAAATTGAACCAGTGTTCGCATTGGTTGAAACTGATGGGTGGGTAGGAGTTTCGCGGTTCATATCTAAGTTTTCTCAAAGTTTGAATTGGACCTCGATGGGTGGAGATGCTCTCAAAGAACACCAAATAGACACGAAACTCGCGCAACGCGAAGACTACGGCCAAGCACCCACTCTTGCATGTGGAATAAATTTTTAAAAAAGCATTTATGCATCACTCGCGTAATGCACGTGACCAATCTTCCGATTTTACTTCTTCTGCAAAAGTACGGCTCCTTTAGCGTTGTTTGAAGCATCGGCCTCGACGACGGAGGGCGGTTCGAAGTCTGGAACCGCGAGGGCAGGGGTAATGTAAGTTTCATCTCTAGAGTATGGAGCAACGCCTCCCTCATTTATTTTGTCCAGGAAAATCCATTTTACCCGACGATGCGGCAGCCAGATAAGCTAATACTTCCGAAAATTCTGTCATGAACGGCAGTAATATCCTCATAAGATAAGGAAACTTCGTAACTCGTTGTTTTAGTCGATATCTGTGCGCCTTTGGCGTCCTTTACCGTCTTTTAATCGAAATGAGCCCATCCTTTGTAGACATAACGTCGGAAAAGTTTGACACAAGTCCTCTCAAAATCGCTATTAGTGATCTTTAATTTTAACCCAACCTTCTGCACGGTTTAGAAAACTGCACAAAGTTTCTTGAGGTGCTCCTTGATCGATGTGGAATACATCTCAGCGCCATCCATGTAAGCAGGGCGAACGGTATGTCCCGCAGAATGTGATGCATTATTCACGGGAACATAGAGGACGCGTTCACCAAGCCGAACTTCATCACTTCCAACTTGATTGTACCAGAACTACATAAACATTTTGTCTTTTCCTTGTACTTCTCGCTCATTATGGATTACTAATAACCATAAAAAAGATGGATGGTAGTAAAGATGGTACTACCTTTCAGATCGTCAGTTTTTTTTCTTTATTCGGTAATGGCCAACGATTGGCTTTTATCTTCGGTTTAACGGGCGGTAATACACCCAGAACAGTCTTATTCAGTTCTTCTTAGTGACTAATATGTCTGGAAAAGATCATGCAGAAGACGTGGCTGTGATAACTCCAGCGTACAACATGCTGGCGATCTCTTGAAGATCCGTCTGTTTGACACGAAGGTTCATCCGACGAGCTCGACGGTAG
The DNA here is from genome assembly GCA_002205965.3 of Kappaphycus alvarezii. Classification (NCBI taxonomy): domain Eukaryota; phylum Rhodophyta; class Florideophyceae; order Gigartinales; family Solieriaceae; genus Kappaphycus; species Kappaphycus alvarezii. Next base: position 860,905 of record NADL03000828.1, on the reverse strand, counting down.
ATCGGATTCGTATCTTTAAATCGACTAAGTATATAGTTGGTACCAATGCAGAGCGAAGTTACCCAGTTTTCTATGCAAAAATCCCCGTGTCATGGAGAGCCCTGTTTATATCTCCTTGAGTCCATTTATCTAGATAAGCCAGGCGAGCCTTTAGAGCGCCTATTACCTCTGCCTTCTCTTCTTCTTCATCTCCATTGCATATTTAGGCCGTGAGCTCCTCTGTTTAATCTAAATCTGCGCTACTCACGACTCTATTGGCATATTCTCGGATAGCGAGCACTAATTCTTCTTCCGATGACTCCTTGTAGACGGGATCAGCATAGCTGTCTCATGTATATTAGCGCTCATTCTGCCCCTCATTATCCTTTGAGGCGGGCGCCTCAAACGCTAAGGACTTTCAGCACCAGGAATAGTAATCAGTGAGGTAAACTGAGAATCTGAATTTTCCATAGTTATTAATTATCTCGAACGTCTTCGAGAAACTCGGGGAAAGATTTTCTTCGCGGTAAAGCTTTTCAGAGGCATGCACGTAAAATTGACTTCTTTTCCCATACCGAGCGCTTTGCAAACGGCCGACAAGCTCGTCTATGTTACAATACTTGGGGAAATATAAGGCAAGTGCTTGGGCGATAATGAATGGAGTCTTAAGGTAGCGTTATTGTGAGGTTCTTAGTAGGGATTTGGAGAAGGTTGGGTTGCCGATGGAGTGAGGGTAGGAGTGCTATTTTTAGAGCTAATTGTTACAGAATGTCAAAGTTAATGTCGGTGTATAGGTCGGGCAAGGGTTTGTATGGCAATCAGTGAGTGTTGGAGTGCCTGAGATATTATGGAAGGTGACATGGGTGGGATTTACTCCACCAAAATCTTCGGTATAGAGGTTTTCTTCACTGTAATAGAGGCTTTCGGGATTTGATTCCGAAAAAAATGCTTAAATTTACCAAGATGATATTCTTCTGCTTCTGTAAGACCGACCCGCAATATGATTCCAAGAGGTGTAATTTATATGGTTACAAGTGGTCTGTAATAAATGGCTTTTCCTGTCATATTATAAAATCGCATGCTAAACGGAGACCCCTCATGGTGGAGAAATTTAATTCTAAAAAAAGAAGATAACATTACTGAGCTACGTAAAGGCCTTTATCTGAGAAATATCAAATACTACACGCAGCCATAGGGTATGGAAAACGCATCATGGTTTGGGAGCTATATCTACTGCAATGCACTAAAACGGGTCCCACTGCCCTCTCTGTGGCGGAAAGTACGGTGATGATACAAAACTTTCGCGATTTCATTGGTCATTTTGGACACTGAAACGGGAAATAAATTAGTCGCTAAAGGCTAATAGAGGCCTAGTATGCAAAGAGAGATCCGAAACTACATGGAAAACTGTGAGGGATTTTCAGTAGGCTAAACAGATTCCACCTTATCGCACGACTTTGAAAATCCCGTCTTGAAATATATTCAAAATGTATTCGATCGATTTGACCGTGCCGCTCCCCAGGTCAAATGACGGAATAATTTTTTTATCATTTCAATGGAGCTCTTAACGAATTGTTCGATACCTTTTCCACAGAAAATTCTGCGGCTAGGACTGTCTCTCAATTTATAGAAAGTAAAATTTATTCCATTCCGGTCTACCAAATGCAATTGTTTCAAACAACTCTAAATGCTTCATCGCCGCATCTCTAATGATTTTTTTGTGGAAGAATGAAGTTAAGTGGATCATATTTGTGGGTTCAACCCCCATTTCGAACGGTGGGATTAGATGATGGTACGCACTATCAATAATGCCGTCAAGAGAAAACGGATCTAGGCCAAGGTATGGGTTTAAGGGAGAGTCTCTGCTGAACATTTTGCGCGTATACTGCCATGTTTGTCTGGCCTCGGCTAATTCCTTTCGAATCAATGTACAGAGTTGTTCCGTTCGTATAATCTTCAGATGAACTTGATTTTATTTCTAATGCCTCAGATATTCACCAGGAATAAAAAAGCTGCTTGCGAACTCGGCTCCCCGAATACAATAGATGGTATACCAGGACCGCTTGTCGGGAAAGTCAGCCACTGCGGAACCGTTCGGGTTGAAAGTCGGAGACTTGTTTCTTGTCCTCCATGAAGCGGCCTTCCCATCACAGGTTGAGGAACATCGATCAGGTCCTTATACTTTGGACCGTGCCGCATATGTAAGACAGATCTTCCGAGATACTGGCTGTATGGCAGATGCCACTCCCGAAGCTCTATTCACGCGAAGCTAGTTATTCGTTTTCTGGATCGTCCACACGCCAACGAAACTAGTATATCATATTCTCTTTTCTCACATTTGTCGTATAATTTCCATTATAATAGGAATCTATCGCCCTTTTGATTTACTAATATGAGATTTTTTATTGTTTTTTACACATTTTTGCAAAATCATGACTGATCAATCTGTTCTCCCTTTCATGAATAATACTCTAAGATAAAATCTATCCTGCATGAGGAAGCGAGATAAATGTATTAATTCATAGAAGGCATTCCATTGGTGGATTCTTCTGAAGCACCGTAAATCTTACTCCTTGGAACCACTCAGTACCTTTTCTCTCTCCCTTTACGCCCCATTGCAGGCGCGATGTTTGCTAGTCTCTGATTTGGTACGCTTCGAGCTCCGCCCCATTTCAACAGCTTGAAAACCTCCAATATCTTTATTAAGCTCGAAAGTTGGCCCCAAAAACTCAACTAAGGATTTCTCGGAGAGGTCGAGGACAAATATGTCAATCATATCTATTAGACGGCCGGTCCGAGTAGCAATTGAGACCTAGTATCTGATGCCAGTAGAACCTTCCACAGAGAAGATTTAAACGGCGGAGTCCAGACTCAATACGGATTCGAGGGAGTGATAAATTTGCAAGGATTGTATAGTACAATCGCTTTACCTATTTTCAATTTGCTCGAGTAGCAACTAATTAAATTTGACTATCAGTATCATACGAATGCTTTGAATCTCCCTCCTTTCCTAAATTCTGTAATAAATTGGCTATAGAGGCGCCGATGCAACCTTCTCTACGATTATTTAATGAGTTCTTGGGAAATGGGAAAGATCGAAACCTACTTTAGTCAACACGAGGCTTCGGTGGCGCATGAAAGAAAGTAGAAGCATCTGTAGTGCAATGTCACGAAGACAGAGTGCCGGAGAGCGACACGGTCGGTGTACGCACCAAGTTCGGGAGAGAAAGCAAGGTCTGTGGACGTTTCGGAACAGCGACAAGCGCGAGTAAGAAAAGAACAACAACGAAAACAACGACAAAGGGGACAGGTAACTTAGGTGGTAGAGCGATAGCGCGAACAAAGGACCCGCGACTGTAAAATGGGAGGCCGGTTAGGGACTGTGATCTCACGCGGGTTCACAAATCCCAGGCTATCAAAGGGGTGGCCAGTGTCGGAGGATCAAGGGCGACCCCTAGAATAGCGATGAGTCCGAAGATCGGGGGTCCGACATTAGCGCCGGTAGTAAAGGTGGCTTTACTGTACGGGCCCTTAGGATAGGGCAGTCTAATTAGGATAGAGCACTAACGGAAGAAGTGCCCTAGTGGCGCTGAAATTAGGGTTAGACTAGAAAAACTAAAAATAAAGGGAAATCAGTTACTCAGCAAGTGGAGGTTCACTGAGACAGGTCCATCTCTTTGGCAAAGTCCACTGGTCCAGCCCTGGCTGCACGATCTAGCACTCTGGAGTCCAGCAGTACGGCAAGGTGGTAGGTAGCTTGACAGCAGAGTAATTCCATTACAGTACGGCTAGTACAGTAGTCCCAGCGTAAATCATACCTGTCAGAGGTGCTCAAATGAACTTAATAATGTGTTCAGTGGTAGGCCCGGATAGCAAACGAAAAAGAGAGGCAATCTCGGGGCCTGGATCTCCGCATTCGGATCAATGGGACTGGGGTCGCCCTGGCACTACAGCGTCCCGGCAACGTGCGGCTGAAACTATTTGTAACTCTCCAATATCGCATCCCACCGGTTGTCCAAATAAAATGACCCCCCTCGTCGACATCATGCGTGAAGTAACTACGTCCATCATCAAAGACAGTTTTTATACGGGGAAAGAATTTAATTATCCGGTTTATTAATCGTTTTCCATATGCAATGCTGCTTGATTGTAACGATTATGCCTATAAGTTACTTCAATACCCTTACATTATCCCTCCATTAACCGTTCCTACACTGTAGAGTAAATCAGTGCAACTTGTGCACTGTACATAAGCATTTAAAACACAATATCATACCACTTTGTGCCAGGCCAATGACATGAATCCATCGTGGCTATATCTCGTGGTTCTCGACTCATTTTAGACCCCACCGATCAGCAATTTCTTTACGCTTCTTTTCCAATTAGACCAATGGAACTTTCATATGATGTTTAGTTTTGTCATTATCACTGAAAGTTGTTACATGTGCCTTCAGAACCTTTTAGTTTGATACTTCTACGGTCTTTTTTCCTATAATAACTTTGAATTCATTACCGTTTGCTTACAACTTATCTCCGCTGGATGTAAGTACTTTTTCTATATAAACCCTGGCCTGATGCTTCGGCCTGTTTACGGGAAGATAAAACAAACACTTCAACCATTGATTACCTTTTTTGCGCTCAACCCACACACTGATCTTCCCATTTCATAGAATTGAGGTTCCAGTCTTTTATCAGACATATTCTTGTAGTAATATGAGTCATGTGAGGATTACATCAAACCCAGTTAATATGAAACTTCCTTTATGAGCTCTTCGGTTGGCTTCGTCGAGTCTGTGACTATTATGTACCTTGCAAATAAGGTTAGAAGGTATCGCGCATCGACTCTTGTGGGTTGCGGAGATCCTGAGGTGAATACTTCAAGGGTATCTCTCAATTAATTTACTTGATTTCAGTAATTTCCGATCTCACAAGAAGATCCCGCGTAGGTGCAGGGTTTCTGGTCTGCGATTCGGCCTCCGCTTCCTTCCACATCCTCTCGGCTTTCGAATTGATCGCCCTCCTCCGTTCTCTGCCCTCCATGCTCAACTTTGCCACCTGCTTCGTCCTTCCAGTCAATCTTTTTATGAGTAAGGACGAATCCACATTCAATAGCGTACAAGTAGACTAAAAATGCATCTCCGTACCTCTCATCTTCACGTCACCGTTTTTGCTCTATAGCAGATGAAAGAGAAAAAAGATTTGAGGATGAACAGCGCGTGAGTCGATGAGTGCAAGCTAAATAAGGCAAAACTGATGTGATGACAAGGAGACAGAGCGCAAACAGAAGCGAGGTGGTGCGATCGGGAAGCGGGAACCAAGCAGCGCGAGATTCGACCGGAGCCTGAGCATAACGCAGAAAAACTGCGAGCTGAGAAATCGGTGGTGCTGTAATGATTTTAAACCAAGGGAGGCGGATTTGGAGAGGTTCACTGTGTGCGCATACAGAACTTAGTCCTATACCCGTAGTCTCAAGTGAGGCCGGGATGGTGATGAAGGCTCCGGCTGAGATGCAAAGGTTGACATTTTTGGGTTATTTTAATGCATGTAAGTTGTGGTTGGTTATATCCACATATCCACGCCGCTAATGCGTTTTGCGGGATAATTGGTCACTGATGGGTAAAATATTTTTCAGTAGTGTTTTGTGGTACAAAGTGCAAAAAAGGGGGTCAATTTACTGTCGTCGGAGTGCATCTGAACCTTCAACCGGTTCAGCACGAGCGGCGCTAACTCGACGCCCGACTTGGAAAAGCGGAGCGGTCGATGTGTGTGAAAAACGCATTTGACGACGGTTGACCGAGAGAGTAGAAGAGTCAGCGCCATCGCTGTGCAAGAAATACATAAAAAATGGACACAAACTATAATGTTCAGCATTACAACGCTGTACACGCCCCAAAAGATCGGTCACTTGATTATTTTAGAACCACACTCCCAAGACTATTTTTCGGAGTTTGTGGTCGTGCGAACAATCCATTGTGGCACAGGAAAAGAGCACTTTCCAGTATCCGTAATCTTCTCCAGCGTTCCATTACTTTTAGCTTTGGTCAAACCATCGGCAATATTATCTGGTGAATGAATAAAGCCCACATTTTCTATTTCTACGTTACTATATCCCTGCCGCGTGGCTTTAATGGCTATCATTAACCTGTGTTCAGTAGTCACGTACCCTTTTGTTACCACATGGAACATTTGGAGAGAGTCCGTGAACTCATTAAAAGGTACTTTTCTCTTAAATATGAGCTCAATATCCTTTTTCAACATAAGAGCGCGATCAAATTCATCCTCGAAAGCATAAACCTCTCCAGCACGAACCGACCGAGCAACTTTATTGCTTCTCTTGCCACTGTACTCCAGAATGTGAGCAGTATGATTTCTGTCCGTCAGGATGATAATGAAAACAATTTGGCTACTTAGGTCAAAGTTGTTGCCGAGAGACGAGTCTGCAAACACTTCAAGATGCATAGTCTCAATGTCCAAGGGGATATATTTAAGCAACCGCTCACAAGTCTTCTTTGTATGTCTAATCCAAGAGTTAAATTCGGTGATTATTTCCTTGTCAAACAGATATTCCGTGACTTCCACACATCGATTTATGGCGAACGCCAAGTCGGGCCTTGTAAGCCGCAACCTTCATTCGGCTTCAAGAAAAAAAGGATCTCTAATCAGCGGTTTTAGATTCAACTCCTCCATTGCATGACTGCGAATCGTTGTGGCCAAGTAGTAGCCTACATCGGCAACATCATAGAGTAGAGGAACGATTTTGAAGGCGGAAGTCTCGTCAACGCCAAGAGTCACGCGATTCTCCTGGCTTTGGGTGTGAGGTAAGGGTCGCTGTTCATCTTTTCCTCGCTTTGAAGGTATGCTTTTGTAATGTCCTGGGAGAAGATATGGAATTTCTTGATCGCAGCAATGGACACGACGAGTCACGTTGAAAATTGCTTGCAAGGTAAATATGTGTGTGTACGAGCCGCTTCTTCTCCTTGTCCTTAAAGCCCTTAGCCACATACCTCGCTTTAGCCATGGAATTCGGGTAACCAGCGTTTTTGTAGGCGAAAACGAACTTCCCGCTGATAAAGTTAGCATTCTTCTAGAGAGCGGACTTATCCATTACTACCCATACACCGCGCTTTTTGATGCCGGTAACCTCTCGTCGTTTGGCTTCCTCGAATTTTTCGTTGGACTAACGGGATCCTTTTCATCAAGGACCTCAGTTATATGAACACCTAGTGAGAAGTCAAGCTTACCCTTCAGGTCCGTGAGGGGGGATGGAGTTGAAGAAGAGATGCTTAGGTACTTTTGCACGACATCGTCGTCCTCCAGCAGGCTGCGGTCTTTACCTTCCTCGTTCCGATTACTGTTAACATCAATGAGAGGTTCCAAAACGTCTGGCGGAGCCGAAACTGTCTCGGGATCTCCATAAGCGTCATTGTGAGCAGTTGGCGGGGATGGATCAGCGTCATCGACTTCATCGTGCTCGAGATATCTGTTGCAAAGTTTCACTTTGTCAAATGAGAATTGAACATACTTCCCACTTATGTCCAAGTAACCTGCTTACCGGAAATATCGAGTACACGATACGGACCGTGCCATTTTCCAGACCCACGCTTCAGCTTATTCTCTCGATAGACAAGAACATCATCATCGATTCCGAGGTCGGCACGTGTACAGAGACCGGACGGCGGTGCGCTACGAAGAGCCTTTCTAAGGCGGGACTGAGCCACGATGTGGGATATTTCCTTACGGGCGGATGTCAGGGCCTTCATGCGATCTATTTGCTATGGCAACTCACATGGAAGTAGAGGGATACGATAAAGTACACCAAAAATCAGTAGTGTGGGAAATAAGCCATTCGGGCCGGCAGTGTCATTGATTTCTTTCACGGCACAGGAAAATACCTCCTCCTTACTCATTTGTGGATTGTCATCTCGGATCCTTGAGTATATGCGTCACAGAAATTGGTGGTAGCGTTCGCCGACATTAAGGGAGTTATGGCTCTCAACTCCAGACAACCTGAGTTCCGCTTCGATGACTTTGAAAATGAACCACACGTTGCAGATTGAAATTGGGTACCTCTATCGCATTAAATAACGTCAGAATAGCCAATTTAAACCGCGTATCCATATGTTACACAGTTTTTCCCACACCTTTTGGCTGCTCTCGTCGCTGAGAAATGCCGCAAATTGCACCTGGTGTCTCTGTCGACGATGTGCAGGACCTTCTGCTTTCTAAATTCATGAGATCGATACAACAGTTCCCTATTGAAAACTATGTCGCCAGTTGAAAGAGATACAACTTTAACCGATTTTGACATAGCCATGTCGCTGCGTTTCTCACAGGTTGCAGTAATCCTTTACAGGTTTGAGCACAGACGGGAATACCTTCTCTGGTCAGCTCCCTGAGGAGTTTGTACATGCACTCTGACTGGGGATGAAGGAAGTGCTTGTGCAATCGGCGCAGTTCAACGTCTGTAAACAACACGTTGTAACTCCAGACGTAGTAAAGTGTCCTTTCTTCCTTTGTAGCGTTACCCTCCAGCCATCGCTTTTCGAGTATATCTCCAAGTCCCTAGTTTCTATCACCATCGCGTACTGGGTCATCAGGTCAGTCCAAGGAACGTTAATCTCCACGACCTCACGGCGAACGGGAAGATACAGATCGTCGACGATTGGTATGTAGACGTCAAGAGTTCAATGCTCAGCTTTTCCTGCGTCCCAAACCGTAAACTAAATATGAATGTGCTTTGATTTGCCTTGAAAGGTACTCCTTGAGACCCTCAGTGCTTGTTTACCTGGGAAAGGCCAAAACGTTTTTCCGTGGCTGAATCAACGATACTCATGAAATGGCTCTTCTCTTCCAGTACCAGGTCCTCAGATAATTAAACACTCTTCTCGTTTAGATCCCATCCTTATCTTCTCTCATGTCCACATAGCTCAGAGAATCATAGATATCAAGTTCAGATGCCTATTCAGCTTCTTCCATAAGAACTCCGTCACCATGTGATGAAAAGTCCATATAAGTGACGAGGCCCAATACGTCATGGTGAATGGCAGAGCTTTTGGTGGCATCTTTCTTCGAATAGTACTGTATCTTACGAGAGGCTGCACGGGCAACTTTCTGAGGCTTCGGCAGTCTTTCAGCAAGGGATTCGGATCATCACAATTGAACCAGCCCGGACCGTCAATGAGTCGAACTTTTTGACTGTGAAGGAGGCCTCACCTGTTTTGCACGGAAACCCCTGCCGCTTACCTTTTTGTAGAGACCCTGCCCTGAAAATAAATAAGTGTCAGAGGAGGTCCCCGAGAACAGCGATATTGGCTTCATAGTGTAGCTGTAGCGTAGTCTCGAGCCCATTGTACAACATCTGGAAAATCAGATTGGACTCGGAATACGCTTAGAGCTCATGTACCCTACCACAGCGTTCTGCAGAAATGCTTCTTATGCGCATCACCTTGATGGGATCTTGGGGCCTGAAGAGAGTACTTTGTGATTACGCGATAGATTTGCGCCAGAGCGGCACTCGGCTCAGCCATACCTTCAATAAAGGAGCTAAATCTTAAAGAATTGAGGTAGTTATTCACGCAAGATTGCCGCACAGGAGAGTTTTATTCGTTGCTTATCATATCCACATCCTGCTGATATCCTTTAGCGGTATAATCAATCTTGTCGAGGTAGTACCGCTTCGCGTCACCCCGTAGAAGGTGTGTAGATATTGGACGTTAGAGTCTCTTTGGGGCGCAAGCTTTAGTCACGGGTAATTTGAGAGTATTCATCGACGAATTCCACCCAATTCTCACTAAGATTCCAAGAAACCTTCTGGTGACTGTCTTTCAGCCTCACCACAACATTGTGAGCTACTTTCTCAGCTATGACAACCGCCGAATGGGAAAAGCACTTGCAGATAATGGTGGAAGAACCACTGATGCGAAATTCAGGTCGGAACGAGCGGAGTCCTGCAGCTATTATGTCCTTCGCCATCTCTGTTGCGGATTCCGCGTCTTCAACTTCCTCGTACAGGGTACCATCGAGTGTCATCATGATTTGATGTGAAGAGTGCTGAAACAGATCAGCTCCCCTCGAGTCAAGGAAGTTTCTAAGTTCTGGAGGACGGCCGGAAGATCACAAATCTCCTTGGAGAAGAAGACTGCGGGGAGTAGCATTTCTGCAACCACACTTTTAAGCTCCACAACAGTTAGGGAATGATCTTCCTGAACAGATCGAATAGACGTGATCAGACCCTTCTGTGTGCTCGTTAACGCGGATAACTGTTCATTACCGACGCTCTTCATGAAGAGTTTCTGCAACGACGATAACTGGACCCGGCCATGTTAGAAATAGAAGGTTCATCATGTAGACGAGAATGCGCACAGTCGAGAACCAAACACAAATACAGATCTAGCACAGGATGGGGAGAGAGAATGGATCGTGTGGCTTATGTATGGGGTTGTGGAACAAAAAATGGGAGGCGGAAAGGGAAAAATGGGAAGGGGAAGGGGATGCACGCAGAACAGGTGATCGCGCACCAAATTAAGTAATTGGTACAAAGCGCAAAACAAGAAGGGGTCAATTTATTGTCGTCGGAGTGCTTCTGAACCTTCAACCGGTTCAGCACGAGCGGCGCCAACTCGATGTCGACATCGAGTTGGAAAAAGCGGAGCGCTCGATGTGTTGAAAAACTCAGATGACGACGGCTGACGAGAGAGAAGTGCTAGCGCCGTCGCCTTGCAATGAATACACATAAACAAACGAGCAAACTACAGTGTTCAGCATTACAACGCTACAGTACATGCCCCAAAGATCAGCCACTTGATTGTTTTAGAACCACAGTTTAGCCAATATTTTGTTCAAGGTCGGTACAGTATTTTTCATGGAACAGTTATAGGCTACAGAAAATTAGTGATTTTTAGCTGCTTTGCACTGGCTATTCTTGGCCCACGTGCCACGTCAGTGCAATGTACATTACAGTACATGTACCATGCACGGGTTTAGAGATATAGTGGTCACCCTGTAGGATACTCCCGACCGCAACCGACCATACCTTTCAATTAGCCGTCGTGCATCCCTAATCAGTAAAGCACCCAGTTTCCAATTTCCCCCCCATTATTAAATAACCCCACTCTCCTGCTGGGTTGCAAAAAAAGGAACAATGTACTGTAGCAACACCGAAACCAACAGTTTTTACAAGACTAAACCCTGAACTACTACTGTAATTAGTAACGACCCAACTTTGCAATTCACTGCAATGAATGGACCTTATCGTCCTTACGAGGAAATCCAATACGTGTGACACTTGGCGAACGAGGTCATAAAACTGCGCTAACACGCGACCGCCAATAGCTTTATTCGTAGTCTTCGTCGCGGATTTACGAATGAAACCATGTCTATTCCCGTTTGCAGGCATCGAATGACGTCTTCAGAGACAATAAAATACTGTATGTACTGTAGGCCGACTATAGACTTGCTTGGACTCAGTGCAATGCCAGCGCATCCCCTTACTCACCCTTCATTGTGGAGCACCATAACTTGTCTTTCTCCAGAGGAAGACGAAGATCGCCAATACAAGCACTTTAGCGGGCGGTAGGCGTTGATTATGGTGTGAATGCAAGTTTATTAGACTGAAATAAATCAACACGATTCTTTAGGAGGTCAGTAGTGACAGTTTACCTAAATTCTTCGAGCCCTAAAGAAAAGCACGCTAGACGTGCTAGACTATATCGCTCATGTTACTGCGAAAGCCAGCCCTCTGCTTCCACGCCACTTCCAGACTCTCGATGTCTTTCTCCAGCAGTGGTTTGTAGTCACGCGTAAATTCGCTCCATCGCAAGCCCACTAGAACGGGACCTCTCTCACCGGCTGCTGATCACCCGATAGCTCATATCCTAACTGGATAGCCGACTGACTGCTCCCCGCCTGTATTTCCTGTATGATGACCCTTGAACCCGCTGCCAGTTGAAATTAGTAGACAAGCAGGGCACAGTTCTGGATTGGACAAGTCCAAGTCTAACCCCCCCTCACGCGTACCATCAATGGCTTTACTGTACCAAGGAGGTGATGTCCTTTGAACGCATGTTACCAAGCACCAGAGACATTGGGCAACGCCTGTTTCTACCCCACACCCGATGCCGACTCTAGTCTCATCGCCACATGACAGTATGTACAAGAGAAACAAACACCTCTTTATTTCCGTCCATCAACCGTAGAGTCAAGCCTTGCATTGAGACAACTGCAGTGCTACCTCCCGCACTCCATTCGAGTGTCTTTATTTTGCCTCCCCATTGGGCATTTTCGAGTAGGCTGCGACATGGAACTTTTGAGCGCGACCACTCGGGTCATCGCTGTCCGACCACAACGGAACCCATTTGTGCACACCTTCACGCAGCCCCTTGGCCCCCTCGTACTTGCCAAAAATCTTTTCAAACAGCACCCTATAATAGTAAGCTTCCTTTGTGTTGGGTGGATCGTGCGGGAACGTCTCCGAGGCTTTCTCCAATTCGGCATCGGAAATCCTCTCCTCGCAATAGTCCTTCAACCCGTCAATCCAGTTGTACCCAACCCCTGTGGCAATTACCCATTCAAACAGAGTCGCACATAATAGTCAGATCTCACTCCTGTCAAGGTTTCGCAATCAACAAATCACACAACCGCAAAAGCAACCGCGCATTGAGAAAAATAGAGTGGACTTACCATCAGAAAATTGTTCCTTCGGTCTCATCAAGATCTCATCCGGCAGATATTCAGTTCCGGAAAACTCTTCTGTAAAAGCGTAGCGCATAGGATATTTTTCGATGCGCTTGCCCTTGTCGGTCATTTTGTCCTTTGCGGAAAATGACATAGCAACATCCAAAAAGTCACGGTCCAAGAAAGGAACGCGAAGTTCCAAGCTCTGTGCGGCGGTGGACCGGTCCCCCGAAGCACATCGGCGGTGTAGAGCAGGCGAACACGGCGAACACATTCCTCATGGAATGCCTTTTCCGAATCGGCGTTGTGAAAGTACAAGTACCCCCAAAGACCTCATCGGCACCCTCGCCACTGAGCACAACCTTGACATACTGCTTGCATAGTTTGGAGAGCAAATACATGGGAGTGGATGCTCGAATGGTGGTGATGTCATAGGTCTCGAGATGGTAGATGACACTCTCCAAGGCGTTGATGCCATCCTCGACGGTAAATGTCAAAACATGATGCAGTGCCGAGGTAATCGGCGACCTTTTGGGCGGCCTTGACATCCGGAGATCCCTCCAAGCCGCAAGAGAAGCTATGAAAGACATAATCCGGCGGGAGGTGCTTCTTTGCGACACTAGCGACAAGAGACGAGTCGAGCCCACCGGAAATAAAGACGCCAATAGGAACGTCGGACATGAGACGACGCTTGCAAGCGAGGACAAACGAGTCGTGCAACTTTTGCAAATTGACGGGCTCGGTGGGCAACCAACCGGGGTTGTCATACATGGGTGCGTAATACTTTTGAAAGGATGATTGAGCCTCTGCGCCACGAGTAGCGGCATAGTATGTACCGGGCTGAAAGGGTTGAATATGGTGACAATAATCGAGGATAGCCTTTGCCTCGGAGGCGATCCACAAGGAGCCATCAGCACCGCGACCAAGATACATAGCTCGAACGCCGATAGGATCCCTAGCAGCGATAAACTGGTTGCGTTGAAGATCGACGACGAGGGATGCAAAGACGCCCTTTAAAGAATTGTACAAATAGTTGATAGCATATGGATAGAGCGAGGTGGCGTGCTTTTCGTACAAAGGGGCGATGACCTCACAGTCGGAATGGGAATGAAGCTCGGCTGCGTCGAGCTGTTCGATGCGAAGTTGTTCATGGTTGTAGATCTCGCCGTTGGTGATGGCGTAGACGGTGTGGTTGTCGTTGTGCATTGGTTGGACGCCGTGCTCCGGGTCGCAGATGGCGAGACGGGAGAAGCCGAGGGCGCACCATGCGTCCGGGCTGACGTATGTTTGGGTGCATCGGGACCGCGGTGGTAGAGTTTTGCGACACAGTCGGAGATGATTTGTTGAATTTCGTGACGGGGACGTTGTAAACCGAGGACGCCGATGATGCCACACATGGTGCCGGGAGGGGGAGAATGGTTTGAGTGAATTTGGAGTATTTGTGTTTGTGTTGTTTGTTTGCTTGTTTGTTTGCTTGTTTGTTTGTTTGTTTGCGGGTAGAGGGGAGGCAGAGGGAGGGGAATTGGTGGTTGCTTTGTGTATAATTTCTTTTATGGGAAGGGGTGCGGTAAGGGGTGGACGGACGGACGGGCGGGGAGTGCCCCAGGGAGATGCTGCCGTAGGGTGGCCGCCGTTGCCAACGCTGCACAGATGGAGCCATTTCGCCATTTCCCTACCATGCACCGTGACACGTGTATCTCAAGCAGCGGTGGATCATCGCTCTGGCTCTGCGCTGAGAGCTCAAAAAGATGTGATAATGAATTAACTCGGAAAATTGTAGGAAATAATCATCAAACAGGATACAACTCCATTTGCAACAGGCCATCATATCCTCTCACTCGATGGCTCTCGATGACTCTCGATGACTCTCAATTTTTAAATTCAAATCTAATTGAATGCACAGCACAGCAGGGCTCGCCGCGGAATGAATTTTTTTTTTCCATCGTGCTACGTACAGTACAGTACTGTACTGTACTGTACAAAGACAGCACGTGCTCTACTGTACCGTACTCTACCACAGTCTCTAGCCACGTTTCACTGCCCAATACAGTACTGTACAGAACTGTACTCGTTTATGTTGGGTAATCGCCCAGTCTCACGTCATCATCCTGCAAAACATTACAGTGCTACAGTAAGCTCCCCTCCTCCTCCCTCCTCCCTCCTTCCCCTTTCACACCGCCAGCGGTCCACCGCCGACCATCTTTCGAGCCACCAACGCCCTCCTCCTCGCCCTCATGATCAACGGAGCCACAATCAGAGTATACACCGACACGTCCAAAAACAACGAAGTCAATCCAAAAAAGTCTGCAATAAACGCCGGCCACGACACCGTCATTTGCTCCGACACCTCCTTGGACAAGAATCCTCCAAACCCCACATCCACATAATACACATCATTAAACAGTCGCACGTCCCCTTGATCCAACGTCGTCCTCATCACCGTCCCTTCAAACGATTCTCTTCCCCGAATCACCCGCCGATTCAGTCGAATACTCCCCATTGATTCGGCTCCAATGACACCAGCATCCCCATTCTCCCAATCTCACTTTCATTCGTCAAAACCTGCAACGAGTCGCTCACATACATCGCAAGATCCTCATGTTCCTCGGCCCCCATCCGTAAATTCGTCGTCGTTGCCGCCGTCGTTCCCGTCTTCCGTCTCCCCTGCGCCGAAAAGTTACTCGGGTAGTAAGGCCCTGCCCCGACCCTCTCCCACAGATGCAACCGTTTGTCAAAACGGTATCTCACATCCCGCGCCGACGACGGGTAGAAGAATCCAGAGAATAGATACACGTTGCAAAACATGTCCGCCACATCCAGTACACCCAATCTACAGTCACATTCCGGTACCCAAACCGATAGTCAGGCCACAGGTACCGTCTGCAACTTCCCCATCCATGTCAAACCCTCCCATGTCCACAATCCCTCTCTCTTGCAACTCAACTCGGTACTTTTTCATCTCGTTTCGGAAAAATGCTAGCCCGTTCCTACTCAGTCCCATGCTCCTCGTCGGCAGTTTTTGATGAATGACTGTTTCGACACTCGGAAACCTATATGCCCCCGCTCATCTCCATCCCCTCCTTGCTCGCTTTTGCCTTCAACACTCAATTCAATTCCAGGTTTTCGTGATATCGTCAAACAGTAGAAGCACTTCGACATTTCCATGTTCTCTTTGTAAAATACCGTCGGGTCCATTCTCGTCAGCCCATCGCATTCCTGCCCCATCATATCCACGCTCATCACCTCCATTTGTTTCAACTTTTGCGTCTCTGGAAACTTATCCTCTTCTCATCTTCACCTATTCCATGAATCCTATCAATCCAAACCAGCGGTTGCCCCTTGAATTCCTCATTCGGGAATTCCGCAAACGGCCGCATCATCGTCCCCATCGAACAAAACCACAACGACGGAAGCTCCATTCTATCCTCTTGTACATAATGAACAGTGCTTGCCAATTCACCCCGGCTTTCCAAAAAGTCCTTGGTCACAAAAGCAAGAGCCACAATCAGCCCCGCCAACGCCAGCAGCCACGCCGAAACCGCCACTATCCTCTTTTCCCTTGTGCTTGCCACAGACTGTAAATAATTCGACAGGCTCCACTTGTTCGGCATGGCGTTGCATCCAAAAATCCCGATTCTCTTCATCGTTTCACCATTCATCCCGTTCACCCTCGCTTCGTTATTCTTGCCACCACGCTCGGGATTATCTCGTTTCAATGCCTGCGCCACCTCGCTGCTGTGAAAAAGTGTCCACTTTCCTGCCGTTCCTCCTCCGTCTCCGAATCATCCTCTACCACCGCCTCCACACCTCCGGCTCCCGCTCACTGCGTTCTCCTCATGGATTGCAAAGTCCAGAGCCCTCCTCTTTGCCTTCAAATTTTGAATGGTCTCCGCAATCACGTTTGCAACTTGGATTAATTCTGTATTGGACGATGCGTTCAGAGCGTTTGATATCACAGACTGGTTTTCAGATTTGTTTACCTTGTCTGGCGACAGCTCATCCTCCCGCTGCTTTTTGTTAAATGGAAGTTTCATTGTCCTAGCCCTGTTGAAATTCTACTATCGCGGAGACAACAGTTTCAATACAAAAGCCAACAGTCTACCAAAAGCCCCTTTCAGGGCGCATGACCTCACTAGCGAGCGGCACATTCACCAGCGCGAAGATGCTTCCCAAAACAGTCCCCTGCAAGATATATTTTGTCGCCCTTGCGGTCCGTCTAAAAATCCCATGGCGTGGTTCCTTTTGCAAGCCCTCTCGGCGAAGATGGATGACGCAACACAGGATCCATTTTCTGCAATGTCAGGATAGTCAAGTGCGTCTCCATTTAATAATTTCATGAGTGACTGTCTATTGCGGGAAGGGCTGCAAAAACGGAAATTGCTACACCAAAATCTTTTAGAATCCTTTCACGCCCATGTGAGTACCACAGTCTTCAAACATTTCGTCTTCCCGGAAATTCTGAAAATCATGAGATCATGTCACTCCTGCTTGGAGTGGAGATCTACTCCTTGTTGACTCTTTTCTCATGCCTGAATCAGATAGCCCGCTGGTCATATGTTACCTGTACGACTACAGCCCGTCTCTATGCTTGAGTTGGCTTTGATATGGACCAGCCAGTAAGACTTACGATGTTATCACCCATTGCGGAAAAACTTATTGGCTTCTGAAGAGACCTACAATAAGCTAAGTTCAAGCAATGATGCTTTTGAGAGAGCACTGGGGGTGATTAACAAGATACTAAAAGTTAGAGAAGGGAAACTCGACCAAGGTGAACAAACAGGTCCCATAGACAGTTTGCTCTCAGAGTGCCACAGCAAACTCCAGGGGATACTGGCATCTGGAACCGATGAATCTGAGCCTTTTCAATTTGACTTTGACAAATGGACAGCATCTATAGAGATGATATCAGAGTGCAAGATCCGCTAATGCTATCTTTTGATTCCGTTCACAGCGACGAGGATGCCGAACATACAAAATCGTTTAGAAATTCGTTGCGACAAGAAGGACCTTCACCCACCCTACGGAGGCTCCATCTCGAAGGGACCATAGGCAGTAAGGGCGCCAGACTCTCTTGCGGGTGCTAAAAACGAACGGCAAGTACACGGATAAGTCTGAGGCATTGCCGAATGGCCAAAAAGACAGGCGTTTCATTTGCTTAACCACCGCTGCCTGGGCATTCGCTGTGATTGGGATGATGATAACAATTGGATTTTTATCAGCTGACTTCAGGGCTGCCCAAGATAACCATGCTATTGAAATTGAAAGATCAGACCCAACACCATTACGATTGCCTGCTGTTACAATATGTGGGAATCCAGCAGACATCCCCGCGTTTGATAATTATCCCACAAAAGAATTCCCTGGCCTTCCTTTGTTCGGAATGTCCAAACTCATTCGAAATGGTAGGAAAATACAAAAATATGAAGGTTCAAGCCGTATTTATCTGTGCAGGGCAGAAATTCAAGTAGTTCTCTCGTCGAAAATGTCGCCGTTACAAGTTACGGTGATGAGTTCATGTCCAAGCCCCGAGGCTTCGATGTGAGGAGAGAAATCCGGTCTTTGCGGAACGTGCGCTTTGAGGGCTCTTTCGAATCCCTGGCTAGTGCTGGTAACGGTGGTTACTTCTGCCTGCGAGTAGGAAAGAAGCAAGAAGAAGTATTGGACCCATTTGAGAGGATCGACAGCAACAATACTGTTGTGACCCCAGCAATCGAGCTGCGGTTGTTCAAATCGAGACTGTTCTCTGCATGCCGCTCGAGCTTTCTTAGAAGAGACAGAAGAATCATTGCAACGTTTATTTCTGAGCTCCTATTATTTTCAGACCAGTTGGAGGAGAGGGGTATCTTGGATTTCAATGGGTTTAACCATTCGGTTCTGGAAAAGTCACTGTTTGATCTCCAAGCACCGTACTACATTGACTTTTACTGCAACGTTTACTTTTTTGCCGGATTCTACTACCCGACTGTTGATAACGCAAACATTTCCTACAAGTATGACCCTGACGATCCCTCCCGATGGCAAAAAACGGGGACCGGGCCGTACTACTCCGCTTACAGCTGGGATAAAGATGTTCCTGTCACCGGAGGTCCAAATCCAAGTGCCTTAGAGAACGAAACTTACACAATGTTAGGTATCCGGCTGTTTGTTGAGGATGCAGACAAGGTAAGCGATTCGGTAATTGTTCCACCGTCATCATTGGTTTCGACAATTGATAACGCGCAAACTGCAACGATCACGTTCCAGAAAGTCGATGTTGAAGGCATTACTGAGTATCGCGTGCGAGAGCAGGTAAGCCATTCGCCCAAGGCCTCAATGAAGATCGCCGATGTATTTCACATTCGGCTTGACTTTTCGACGTTTGCCACGGAGCGTGTGCGCGCTTCTCCAACTATGTCATGGCCAGAATTCCTCACGGACGTGTTCGAGTTTGTAGGATTGTTCACAGGTATATGCATCTTTACTCTGATCGTTGCACCGGCCCATTCTCTG
Organism: Kappaphycus alvarezii; assembly: GCA_002205965.3. Classification (NCBI taxonomy): domain Eukaryota; phylum Rhodophyta; class Florideophyceae; order Gigartinales; family Solieriaceae; genus Kappaphycus; species Kappaphycus alvarezii. The sequence goes on along the minus strand of NADL03000828.1, from coordinate 841,765 downwards.
GTGTAGTGAATGTAAGCTACTGTGCAAAACCGCACAGCGAAAATGGCAAATTGCAATCTTATCAAGCAGGTCTAGCAAATCTTTGCGAGTAAAAAAATTTCAGAAATCTTCCGGGGGGAACGGCTCCAAGCACCCGAGCAAAGCCCACCGCTGATAAGATCCGCATGGAAAAATTCTGAAGAGTATCCATAGCGAGAATGCCTCGGACAGATATATTCATATCAGGTTCACATTATTTACTAGATTTATTGCAAACAGCCCAAAACCATAACGGAAGCCGTCAAAAACGACGCTAATCCGCTAACGCCCCGTGACAAAGCCAATGCAACGACACAATTCAGTGATCGAAACAAGAGAAAGACAAAAAACAATATGAGGCGGCCCACGCCTAGTTTCATCGCGCCCTTCCTTCTCCCTCGTGTTCCTCTGCCTTCACTCCCCAAACCGCGGCGTCAATTTACTCAGTCCTCTGCTCCCGTGCCCCAAACACATAGTCCTTCTCAGTGGCGGGGTAGAGTCATCTACTCTCCTACATCTCTCTTCGCAAAGCGCTCATGCTGTGACAGCCCTATTCTTCAATTACGGACAACGTGCGGCAAAACAGGAATGGGAGGCAAGCCAACGGCAGTGTGAGGCATGTGGGGTGACGGACATGGTTCAACTGGATGTACGCAGCGTGAGCGAGAGTTTCGGGGCTCGATTTGGGGAGCGGCGTCATATTCCGCTCATTCACCGAAATGTGGCGCTGTTGGGGATGGCGGCGTCGATGGCCGGGCAGCAAGGCGCGGATCGGATCAGCATTGCGGTGTGTAAGGATGATATGGAGTGGTACCCGTCGGCATCGAGGGCGTTTGTGGAGGCGTTCGGGGGGTGGGACGGACGCTTGGGATCGAGATTTGCACGCCATTGCTGGAACTGAGGAAGAGGGAGGTGATTCTCAAGGGGTTGCAGGTAGGAGTTGACTTTGGGACAACGTGGAGTTGTATGATCGGAAGGGAGGGAGTGCATTGTGGGCGATGTGGGCAATGTAAGAGTCGAAAAAAGGCGATGATGGAGGCGGGGGTGGTGGAGCAAGACGGGTTTTATCGGAGTTAAAAAATGCGGGTGAGAATGGATTTTTAGGAGACTTTTGCACCGGAGTAGAAGTAGAGTTCACCGATCCGTTTGCCGACGATGAAACCGACTCCGGTCATGATGCCCGTGCAGAGAGGATAGAAGAACACGGTACGAAAGTCGGAGAGGCCGGTTTTCACGAGCGATTTGATTGCCGGGGTACAGGTGGTCTCGGTGTCTTTTGGGTTTGCTGAGGATGGGGCAGAGGCGTCCACCATGATGAAGTCGAAGTTTGCGATGAACAGATGCGATGGAGGAGCTGATGGAGGGCTGGTAACAAATACAGACGACGGCGGCAGTGTCGATCGGACGGGATCCGCACAGCAACGATTGAGATTCCTGGACGGTAACTTGCATTGTGTAGCTGAGAGGGTAGTGCAATCCTAATCTGGACCTGCATGAGGTATCCAATTTCAATTCCATTTCACCAATTTCAATTATTGCTTTTACACTTTCCCGTGTAATTGCAAAGACATCACTTGGCTCAAAAACTTGCGCGCCTGCACAAAACATGTAATCCTGTACATCAAGCGACTCATGAGCTCAAATCGGGGCCTGTCGGAGAGATTCTGCAGATACAGCCTCAACATCAAACGAGGACTGCCGCCAGCAAAACCCTTCCAGCCGGAGCATACACCACGATCACCATTGCTCATCCTCTCCGCAACCTCATCCCGCTCGACAATACTAGTTGCAATCCGCACTCCCCGCCTCCTCCCGTCCAAACCTCCCTCCATCATACCCCCTTATCCCAATCGCACCGGACAAGCAAACATCCTTCCCATTTCCTAACTACCCACCATGACCCACACCGCCTTTACCGCCCCCCTGACCCTCTCCCGCCATCCCCACCACCGCCCCCTCACCTCCCAATTACACCCCCCTCAAATGGTCGCCTCCCAGGCTCTCAACACCACTGAATCCAAACGTCTTCTTACGAGGCCGCCAATATCATGCCCGGCGGAGTTTCCAGCCCCGTCCGCGCCTTCAAGTCTGTAGGCGGTGGGGCCGTCGTCTTTGATTCCGTCTCCGGCTCCAAGGCTACTGATGTTGATGGCAACGAGTATATCGACTATATCGGCAGTTGGGGGCCTGCTATTGTCGGCGCTGCACATCCGAGGTTAATGCCGCTTTGGCTGCTGCACTCCAGAAAGGTACCTCGTTTGGCGCCCCGAGTCGTCTTGAGAACATCCTGGCACAGATGGTGATTGATGCTGTGCCCTCTGTTGAGATGGTCCGCTTTGTCAATTCTGGCACCGAGGCTTGCATGTCCGTTGTTCGTGTCATGCGCGCTTTACGGGTAGGACTAAGATTGTCAAGTTTTCCGGCTGCTATCATGGACATGCGGACATGTATCTCGTCCAGGCTGGCAGCGGAGTTCTTACGCTAGGTTTACCGGACTCGCCCGGCGTCCCCAAGACCTCTACGGAGACTACTCTGGTGGCAAATACAATGATTTGGACAGTGTTAAAAAGTTGTTCGCGGATAACCCTGGCGAAATCGCGGGAATCATCTTGGAGCCTGTTGTCGGCAACTCGGGCTTCATTCCTCCAACAATGGAGTTTTTGAAAGGCCTACGGCAAGTCACAGAGCAGGACGGCGCGCTCTTGTGTTTTGATGAGGTTATGACAGGGTTTAGGATCGCGTATGATTGCGCTCAAGGTTACTTTGGTATTAAACCAGATATTTCTACATTTGGAAAGGTCATCGGCGGTGGACTGCCGGTCGGTGCGTACGGCGGCCGGAAGGATGTCATGAGTATGGTAGCCCCGGCCGGGCCAGTATATCAGGCAGGCACGTTGAGTGGAAACCCATTGGCCATGACAGCAGGCATTAAGACCCTGGAGATTTTGCAGAGGCCTGGGAGTTATGAGTATCTGGACAAAGTACTGGCCGTTTGGTCAACGGCCTTCTGGAGATTGGTAGAGAGTATGGCCATGCGGTCTGCGGGGGCATATAAGTGGCATGTGGGGCCTGTTCTTCTGTGATGGTCCTGTCACGTGCTTTGAAGATGTTGCCGAAAAGTGCGACTTTGACAAGTTTGCTCGTTACCACAGAGGCATGCTGGAAAATGGGATTTACCTTGCACCATCGCAATACGAAGCCGGCTTTACTAGTTTACAGCACTCCGAGGAAGACATTGATCGTACACTGGCAGCCGCAAGAATCGTGATGAAAAACCTGTGAAGTCGCTAATATTAGATGAATGTGTGAAGTTAAGTTGATCATGTTCTAAGAATGCATCTTGCTGATGTGGCAGGTAATTTGGAATATCTGGGACACCTTGGTCTCTGGCTCAGCCTTTCTTCTGTTGTCCGATTTGAAATGTCCAATCGAGCATCCCGCCAGTCTTTCAGATGCTATCGCAGTGATCGGGCGGTTGCAGCGAAAGGAATGGCCTGGCAATCTGGTCACCAGGGGCCCAAAGTAAAGTAAACTTGCTGATGTAGGACGACCCGCTCGTACTTTTGCAAGATTTTGTTACTGAATGCCTTGTGGGCCGAATCTCGGTAGCAATGTTACGTTGTTGAGGGCGAGTACGTGTTCATGGATGTATGAGCGGTCATACCTTGCGTCCACAGCATCCTTTGCCCTCTTCCAGACAACGTCTCTCATCTTCGCCTTTGAAGGCGAGGACGTTGAACCATGGCCACCAACCCCTCTTTGAAAGCCCGCATCGTAAACGCCAACCCTCCAACCGGCGGTCCAAGCGGCATAGCTCAGTACGCAATCCTGCCATACGCCCGGCTCTCCCACCTTGAACAGGCCAACGTCGAGCCCGCCCACTCGGTGCAGGGCCTCAGATCGAACAAAGACTGGGGCGATCCAGGCACACTCTACGTACATAATGGATGTAAGGTGCGAGAACTCAAAAATGGGATGCGCACTGTCTTGCCCCTTCTGGTGCCGCCATGGTCACTAGTTTGCTCACCAAACTCGTAGCCTGTGCCGTTTTTTGCCCACAACTGACCAATAAAGCCTGAGAGCACACCGAGCTTTGGATCTGCATCAAACAGCTCGAGGGCATGGGTGACCCAATTAAGCTGGACGGGTACATCAGTATCAGGCCCATTGTCCTGGATATCTGGGAGGAGATCATCGTCTTGCATGAGAATAAAGTACTCGGCTGAGCTCATGCGCATTGCACGATTGTAGCAGCGAGTCTCGTGAAGATTGTTACTGACGACAATAAAATGCTTGTAATCTCTCAACTGTTCCATCCATTTGTCAAGACTGTCATCGGTGGAGCCATCCTCACAAACAATGATCTCTTGGACAGCGGGATTGTTAACTAAACCGCGGGCGATCTTCTCAATATTCTGCTGGTGATTAAAACTTTGGATAATTGCACAAACGGTGGGAGTTTCGTGCGGCTCGTAAACTTCGGGCATACAACAGCCGCAACCCATTTCGGCACGAACACGACTCACAATAGGATCATGATTGATGTCATGCATAAGGCCGCGGGTGAGACATCGGGCGACGGCAGCGTCGTCAACATTTGGAAAGTTGGCGGTGGGAAGGGAGCTCTGCTGGGACACCGGCGGGGCGGAGGTGTATACACGGATGGGGCGTTGCGAGAGACCCATACGGGAGCAAAAAGATTGAGGGAGGTAGCCGTGAGGAGCAGAATTGCATAGGTGAGGAGTGCGGCGTGGACCATGGGCTCGGCGACGCCGGCGCGTGCGGCGGTGGAGCGGTATAGGAGGGCTAGGTTTTCCATGGTGAGGTTGGGTGGGCATGGCAGTGGTGGGGTCAGTGAGTGGGCATGCGGTGATAGATGGAACGGGTAGGGTAGTAGGTGGAAGGGGATGTGCGAGATGATAATAACGGCAGTCGCCGAGGGAAGCGGCGAGATTGGCGCGGGTGAGTGGCGGGGGCGAACGGTCGACGGACGTCCGGGTGGGATCGCTGAGGCTCTGACAGTGTCAGTTGACAATGCGAGGAGGATCAGATCATTCCATTTTAATTTGATCAATCAATTTAAAGAGGGTGGGTTTGGGGGGATTTGGATCAAAGTGTGAATTGGATCATGGAAATCCAAAATTTGGAGTTGTTTTCGCGGCAACAGAGCTAATTTGGCGCGAAAGTGGGGGTTTCGAAAATCTTTGTACACGTCACAGAGTACAGTACTGTACGAGCGGTACCATGCCGTCGGATCACGGGCCATCCGTTGATGCTCAACTATTCCTTAGGTTCAAATGGAGCGCCTGATTGAAACTTATGGCATACCCAACTCCAACCGCAAGCCGTTCTGCTTCCGCCTCGCCATCAACTTGACCCATTTTTCCCTTTCGTCCTATACCACCTATCCTCCCTTTCCCCTCCCCTTCCCTTCCTCACCAACCCCTCCACTCCTGCGGATACGCGCTCGCCGCAAACCGCCTATTCCTATAACCATGGCTTCCTCAAGCGAAGACAACAAAAATCAACATCATTCCCTTGTTTCGGCAAAGCTCAACGTCCCTCCAACCCTCAAGGAATCCAATGCTGAGATCGAAAGGGAGATTCAACTTGCCCAAGGCGCCCGTCACTCTTTTCTTCTAGCCCAAGCTCCCATGTTCAAACACTTTTTGGGAGAGGATGATGACCCATCCAATAACCCAAAGAAGCCCGCCTCCTCGAAACAAGGTGACATAACCAAGGCCCTAGAAAGAGACGCATGACCGAGAGCGAGGAAGATAAGCTTATGATGGAGAGCGCCGCAAAAACAGACGGCGCGGACCCGCTTGTCCAGACTACTCGCTTGACCGAGCAACCAAGTTGTATCACGGGCAAGATGCGTCCATATCAGATTGAGGGACTTAATTTTATGATCGGCTTGTTCGAGAGGGGCCTGAATGGCATCCTTGCCGACGAGATGGGCTTGGGAAAGACTTTGCAGACCATTTCCCTCCTTGGTTTCTTGCGCCAATACAAGGGTATTACAGGCCCGCACTTGATCATCGTACCCAAGAGTACTTTGGGTAATTGGATGAACGAAATCGCCAGATGGTGCCCAGATATACGTGCCGTACGTTTTCACGGTAACCAAGAAGAGCGCAACCACCAAATGAATAATCTCATCCAGTACGGAAAGTTTGACGCCGTTGTTACCTCTTACGAGGTTGTTACCAAGGAGAAGGGGCACCTGAAAAATTTTTGCTGGCGCTATCTCATCATTGACGAAGCCACCGTATCAAGAATGAAAATTCATTGCTTGCTCAAGTCGTTCGGATGTTCACCACTCAAGCAAGAATGCTTATTACGGGTACCCCTTTGCAGAACAATCTACACGAGTTGTGGGCCCTTTTGAACTTTCTTCTGCCGGACGTTTTTGCCAGTGCTGACGTCTTTCAGAAATGGTTTTCATCCGTAGAGGCTGTTGAGGGAGGCGACTCCTCAAACGACGCTGCAAAGCAAAAGGAGATTGTCTCGCAGCTACACGCGGTTTTGCGACCCTTCCTTATCCGCCGTCTCAAAAGTGAAGTCGAGCACAGCTTACCGCCGAAGAAGGAAACAGTCCTGTTTACCAAACTTTCTGAAATGCAACTTGGCCTGTATCGTAACATTCTCAAGAAGGATATTGATGCAATTAATGGCAAGGGTGGTGACCGCGTAAGATTGCTCAACATACTAATGCAGCTGCGGAAATGTGTCAACCATCCCTACTTGTTTGACGGCGTCGAAGACAGGTCTCTTGATGCCTTTGGGGAGCATGTTGTTCAGAACTCTGGGAAGCTATCTCTGCTCGACAAATTGTTACCGCGGCTGAAGGAAGGAAATCATCGAGTACTTATTTTTTCTCAAATGACTCGCGTACTCGACATCCTTGAAGATTACTGTACCATGCGGCAGTTCAAGTTTTGCCGCATCGATGGAAGCACTGATGGCGAATGGCGTGATGAGCAAATCGCTGACTTTAACAGTGAAGGGTCCGATAAGTTCATCTTCTTGTTATCTACTAGAGCAGGTGGCCTCGGGATCAATCTTGCCACCGCAGACACCGTTGTCTTACACGATAGCGACTGGAATGCACAGTGCGATTTGCAAGCAATGGATCGCGCCCACAGAATTGGTCAGAGGAAGCCGGTAAATGTTTATCGCTTAATCGCGGAGAAGTCGGTGGAAGAGCGCATCCTTCGCACAGCCATGTCGAAACTCCGCTTGGACACATTGGTTATTCAGCAAGGCAGGTTGACTCAGCAGAAGAAGAATCTTGAGAAGAATGAACTGCTTGATATGATTCGATTTGGAGCAGACCAGTTTTTCAAATCAAACGCCTCAGACTATGCTGAGGAGGACATCGAGGTTATTCTGTCCCGTGGAGAGGAACAGACGAAAGATCTTGAAGAGGAGATTGAAAAGAAAATAACTGCTTCAGGTAATCTTGACGTGCTAGACTTTAAACTCTCTGGCGATGGAGACAGTAAGTCTAAATCAATATTTCATTTTGATGGTGTCGACTACAAGGAGAAAACCGCTGGCGGGAAGGAATTTTTCTTGGATGTCGGTAAGCGAGTTCGATCGAAGAACTACGACGAATCTGCGTACTTTCGAGAGGCTTTGCGCCAGTCACAGCTACAAGCTCCTGAGAAGAAGAAACCGCGTCTGCGCTACAGGAAAGAGCCGTCACTTCCCGATCATATGCTCCACAACACTGAGCGGCTTCGTCAGATTTTCGCTATGGAGAAGGAGGCGGTGGATCAATTCAATGCAAAGGCGGAGGCAGCGGTGAGGGATGGCAACGATCCTCCGGAGCTACCAAAACTTGAAACTCTTCTTGGTGAGGAGCTTGAAAAAGAGAGGGAGTTATTGCTCGCTGAGGATTTAGCAACTGGTCCCGTCGTGATTATAAACTTCCTTCGAGGCGTGAGAGAACGGTCGAGCCAACTTGGAGAGAATCGCTAGTGACATCGGGGAGTCGAAAACGGAACTCGAGGTGGTCGACTACTCGAAAGCGTTTTGGGAACTTGGTCCGTCGCGAATCGAGGCCTGGAAAAAGGTTTCTGAAGGGAATCCAAGATGGCGAGCAGAGAATCGCTCGTCGACAGGAGATGGAGCGAGCCATTCAGCTCAAGGTCAATCGGTACAAGGATCCTTGGAAGGAACTCGATTTGGTGTACACCAATAATCGATCCAAGACTTTTATCGATGAAGAGGACCGATGGTTAGTCTGCATGACAAATAAGATTGGCTATGGTCGTTGGGAAGACATCAAACTTGAGGTGCGCAAGGCTTGGCAATTTCGATTCAATTGGTGGATCAAGAGCAGAACTCCCAATGAACTTAAACGACGAGTAGACGTCCTCATTCGACTTATCGAGAAGGAGAACGAGGAGATCGCAGAGGCGCAGAAACTTCTTGAAAAGCGTAAGAAGAACTCTTCGAAGAGACGCGACTCTATAAACGGGCGGCCAGCACCTGGCGGCTTGAGCCAGAAAAGAGAAAAACGGAGCAGTCTCAAGTTGACTCCTTCTTTTCGGCCAAGCCGAAACCAGCGAAAATCCAACGAATGTAGTAATTAGCGTGAGGTGGAGTAAAAAAGTTTCATGACGTGGCAGGCAAGATATCGTGGAATCCGTACGTAGAGAATCACTCCACCGGCCCACCCAGGTCAATCAATGGCCGGTGCAGCAGTTCATCAAACCATGAATCCTCGAGAGTACTTGGCGTAGATCATGCGGGACGGGTGAATCGACCAAAACTTCTTCGGAAGTCTGCGGATCCTTGAAAGAAATGCGACGGGCATGAAGGCAACATCTGGTGGCTCCGTACTGTTCTCGAGCTGTTCTGTTTAAAACTCCTTTTGCGTACGATGTATCTCCAACAACCGGATGACGTGAGTAGCTTAAATGCCTTCTGATCTGATGTCTGCGCCCTGTAGAGATCTGGGCGCGAACGATAGACATATCGGCCTCGTCAAGCCGAAGTAATTGTTCAAATGACGAGGATGCCTTACGTTGCTTCCTGTCCTTCCCGGTCAGGTCTCGCAGTGGAAAATTATTATCCCACTTCCCCGGCATGTCCGCGCCAAATGTGAGAACCCAATACTGTTTACAGGATAAATGAGCCTGAAGCGAGGCATGCAGGGCAGTGGCATGCTGCGGTGAATCAAGGGAGAACAACAGCACGCCACTGGTCGGTCGATCCAAGCGATGGACCGGCAGTACTTTACGCGCATACCCAAATCGATGCTTGAGCTCTCGCTTCACCTCGTCAACCAGGTAACGCTCGCCCGGTTTGGAGTGGTACAGCTTGGTTCTATGGACTAATATGCCTGCCGGCTTGTTCACGGCAACCATGTGTCCGTGAGGGCGAGAATCTCAACATTTACAAGCGTGTTTTCACTCGCCTGCACTTCTCGCGCTGCGGTGGCTGTGAGGGGAAGGCGTGCTGCTGGCGGGTTGGCTGAGTGTGCAATGGTGACGGCCTTCAGCGTCCGGTGAGAGTTTTCGCAAATCGCTCTGTCTTGGTACGTCCAGTAGGCATGGCAGTTTGGTTGCTGGTGGATTCTGAAGGAGAATGCAGTCGAAGCATTTCTTCCTGCAGACATGGCGGGAATAGCTCGCAAAGGTGCAATGGGGAATGTCAAATACCTAGCGGTGGCGAGGCTGATTGTGCATGTTGATCCCCAAAACGGATGAGATCGCGACTTTCTGGCGTGTCCTTTACACATTGAGCTTGAATAAATTCGTGATGAGTACAGTACTCTTGAACTGAGGCGATGTGTTGTACGTCTGCACGCAACGAGATTAGGACAGGGGTTCAAGCATTTACTGTACACCTGCGGGATAACTGTAACCTTAAAATTTACAGTCAGTCTGTACAGGGCTGTACTGCACAGTACTGCACAGTACCTGTACCTCGTAGAATTACAACTTGTGCTTTTCCCGTAATCTTCGTTAGAATAGCGCTGGGCGTGGACTAGAATTGGAAATAAACCCAGTTTTCCATTAAAATGAGAAAGTTGCCACTCAACTTCCCGAAACTCTCTCTAAACTCTACCGTACTCATGATGTTTCTGACGGATCGCAGAATCGGGTCTTTTTACTCAACTACTGTTTGATAGTTTTACGGCGGGTATTTACAGTGCGCGAAATAACAAAAGCAACACCTCAACTTCTTTACTTATGTACGCCCCGACTTGCATTCACGATAGCTGAAGTAGACTATCCACTGTTAGTTTATACGGGAAATCGGAAGATGAAGTCAGATCTACAATTAAATGAGCTCCTTTAGAGTTATCTATAAAACATTGTTTTGGCGCAATTTTCAGATACGAAACCAAAAAGCAACAGATACAACCCAGACACTTCCTGGCAGGAAATTCGAAGGGCCAACTCAACTAGTGCACCTTAAAAAGACAAGCATAATAACTAGGTGTGACGCAGAGCCCTTCCCGTTAAAATACCTGCGGCTCAATAGTAAAAACCATACCAACCAAGGGTCATCTCAGCCAGATCGAGAAAGGGCAAATTACGGCCATCTATCATGGGGAATGTCGCTCAAAGAGATCGCTGATGTCGTCGAACGCAACCACAAAACTGTTTTCTGTTTTCTTAATTCGGGAGGAGGGCGGAAGATGTCATATTTCAAAAGGTCGGAGGGGAAATTTCAGCACACCTCCTCCGACGACTAATCCGGGAAGCATCTAAGGGAGAGAAGAGTGCATCAAAGCTCAAACGCCTACTTAACATCCCCGTGTCGGTGCGTCGCGTACAGCAAATTCTTCGCGGGGTTGATTTTCTTGTTTACAAGAAGATGATTCAAGGACTGAAACTCATCTCATCGCATATGGAACGGCGGGTCCAATTTTTGCGACACAATATCGCCCGTGGCCACCCTTTATTTATCAAGTGCATTTTTTCGGAGGAAAGGGAGTTCAACCTAGATGGCCCGGACGGATTCAAGTATTACTGAAACAATTTGAGGAGTGACGAGAAATGTTTTTGAACTCGCTAGAAGGGGGGGGTCTGATGATTTGGGGGACTATTTCGTATAATAGTGTATCAGAACTGAATTTTTTGAAAGGTAAGCAGAATGCGGAGGAGTATTATCGAATTTTGGAAAAGAGTTTGCTTCTCTTCGCTGCAGATGTGTTCGGTGAGATGCAGACTTCGGTTCAGCAAGGCAACCGAGCCATACACACGGCCGACAAGACCCGCGGTTTGCTCTGGGAGAAATCAATTCGCACTTTGTCATGGGCGGCGTGATACCTGGATCTTAATATACTTGAAAATGTGTGGGGTTTGATGGCGAGGAGAGTTTACAAACGGAACTGGGAATTTAATGTGAAGGAGTTGGAGGTGGAGAGCAGGAAGGTTTGGCCTGAGATTGAGTCTGACTAGTTGTTATACTTTATTGGAGCTTTCTGAAGAGGTTTCTGGCTGTAATTGAGGGCAAAGGGAAGACGACGAAGTACTAGGCTGAAGCTCGATGAAATAAAGAAATACTCTGTTGCTTTTTGGTTTCGCATCTGAAACCTGCTCCAAAAAACTGTTGCATAGATAATGTTAAACGATTCATTTAATTCCTCGTATAAAACTACAGTGGATAGCATACTTCAGCTATCGTGAATGCAAGTCGAGGTGTACGTATGTAAAGAAGTTGGGGTGTTGCTTTTGTGATTTCGCGCACTGTATACTAGTTTTCGTGCGGACATGTCTAGGTCGATTCGTTATTTGAGGGCTCGTGTACCGTTTTGGGTTGTTTGTTTTGGTTGATTCGTCAGTCCTTGGGCAAAACGATGGCACGAGGCTGAAGTGTACCTTTTGTGCTTGTGCGTTGGAGGTGACGGCAGGTATTGGTGTGAGGTTCATGCGGGCGTTACGTCTTGCGAATTTGGATTTGCTGAGGGCTTTGGTCATAATGTCGGGAGTGTAGTGTTCTGTCGGTACATAATGGGCTGTGACTCTCTTCTTGTTGACGTTGTCCACTATGTGATGATGTAGTATGTTGATTACTTTTCGTCGCTTGCGGGTGGATTGACTGTTGCTGACTTGAATGGCTGCGGAATTGTCTATTAGTACTTTGGACGGTACCGTGTCGGCAAAGCCGCAGTCTCGTAGTAACCTTCTAATCCATAGTTTCTGCTGTAACAAATCTGAGCCTGCCAAGTATTCGGCTTCGCAAGTGTATTTGGCGATGATATGTTGTTGCTGTTGGTCCAGTGGATGTGTGAGCCCCATGTTTGTTGAAGGATGCCTGTTCCAGATTTGAGTTGGGTCGTGCTCCGTGCTTTATCTCTCTAGGTGATCGGTCGTTGGTCGAGTGTCTCATGATGTTGTATTGGTATGCTGCGTCTGCGATGACATCCTCCCAGAATTGGTCAGGTAATCGTGCGGATGCTAGTACAGCTCGTCCTGCATTGAGGAGTGTGAGTTTGACCCTTCCAGCTCTGGAATTTTCATGGGGCTGGTACGGTGTTCTGGTTTTGAGGCTCGTGCCGTGATCGTGACAGATTTTCTGAATGTGTTGCGATGTAATTCCTTGGCGTGGTCGACCCTTCAGTGTGCCGGGTGATTTGACGTGAAGTGTGGTGATGATTTTAATTTGTATGCATGTGTACCATGCGACTTGATTTTTTAGTTTTTAGGAAGTAGATCGAGAGGCACCAGCCCTCTGCATCGATGAAGGTGAGGAAATGGCAGTTGCCATTATTTGAGTTGGGGTGATCGGACCGCATGTGTCGGAGCTTGTGTAGCTTCCCACTTCGTAGTGCGCCGTGCTAAGTCTGTGCGGGACATGGTTAGTTTGGCATGTCTGCAGGAGAGGCATGCGATTGCTGGGAGTGTTTTGCTGACTTCAATGGGAATGATGGAGATGGTTCTGTTTTTTGTCATGATCTGGATTGCCCGCGGGGGGGCGTGGTTGAGACGAAGATGCCATTCATGTGCGAATTAGGCGAGTTTGGAGTTTGGTTGTGGGGGTACTCGGTGGGCCGATATGGGTTTTGCGGTTGCTGTTGGCGTGCAGCGTGCAAGTCTTTTGGGTGCGTTGGTGGCGGGTGTTTTGTTGCGTTTTGAGTAGTCTTCTTGGTTGGTTGGATTTTGGGAGGTTGACAACCTCCCAAACCCAACCAGCCAGAGCCACAACCACCAGTGGTGGTTGGTGGTTGTGGCTCTGGCAGGTAACGTCCTTGGTTTGGATTTGCGAGTGAAGCATTTCTTTGTGGTGGCCTTGCGTGCGCGGCGTCTCGTTTATATTTTACGGACGTGCTAAGTATGTATACTCGGTCCGTGAGGCTCGAAGGAGCTTTGGCTACTGTGCGGAGTGACTTTTCGTTGCGTTCATTGTGTGGCTTGTGTGGCGAGTGTTGCGGAAGTGAGACCGTAGTCTTTTTCTGATAGTTTGGTTATATGTAGGAGCTCCATTGTGATTTCCGTGTAGGGGGCATGAGCAGCGCGTCTGGCTGCACGTTGATCTCAGGTTGTTTTGAGGGTTTTCGGGTGAGTGTCGTTGCGTGATGTTGAGTGCTTGGAGTGCGCTGTGGTTTTGTAGGGGACGGCTGATCCAGCGGGATATGTTGAGCCTCATCCGTGTTGTGCAATTGCGAGAGTGCGGTTGGTGTTGTGTTGACGAGTTGGAAGCGGCGGGGTTAGCGTGATTTTCCCATAACCTGACGGATCGTAGAATCTTGCCCTTTTACTCAACTACTGTTTGATACGACGGCTGGTAATTATACGGTTTTTTTGTGGGGACAGTCTCTCTTGGTTGATTCCTCAGTTTCTGGACAGCAGAAAATGCAAATTAATTTTTCGACACTCGGTACAAAGCCTAACCTCTACTGCAAAGTACTTTAGTTTACTGTACCGTTCGGCATAGTGTTAACTGTACTGTACAGTACAGTACAGTATCCGCGATAGCATTGTGCCCATACCATAAGGCACACGCTATCCTTATTTGAGGACAAAACCCTTCCTCAAACTACAGGTACAGTAATACTTATAGTAACTCTGCAACTTTAAATTTTCTTGGGCCATAAATATTTACTAAGGGAAAAGGGGTTTTTCTTTATTGAGAGATATAGATTCGCTCGAACCTATTTGGAGTTGTAAATCTGAATGAAATATTAAATATTTACTAGAAAAGCTACTTTAAGAAAATGTAATTTAGGCAAATAGGTACTCATGAGCTTCAATTCTGCATAAATTCAGCTAACCTGCAGGTACTGAAAGGATAAAATGTATCCAATTAACACTAAAAATGAGGTATTTTCCTATCACGATCGGCGTTTAAATCACCAAAAAATGTTGAAAGTATAATTTAATAGAAATATAACAGAAAAAGTCTTTTACTTAAAAATTAGCCCTAATTGTTGTCATCAAATAAGGGCATTGATTAAAATTCACTAAGTTTTCCTCTTTTTCGTTCTTCTTTACTGACTTCCATTAATTTCGTTATGTTTTATACAGCCCCTTTGTGTAGGCACAAGATTTACCCCAATATGTTTTCGCGGGAGGTTGAATTTCCTCCTCGGCAGAACGCTTGCTGCATAGTTCTTGTCGAAGGCTACGTTGAGTTAGTTTTCTTCCCGCAATCTTAACACAAGTAGGAAAAAGGTGTAAAAGGATTGCTCTTCTACTCAAAATGTTGCGCAACCGCCACTGCACTCTACTTTCCTACTGATATGGACTTCTGAATCGCGGTTCTCTAATTTAGGCTATAACTGGGTACCTGAACGGAAGAATCAAATTCACCGTTGTTCCTGAGTTCCTTCTTCTTCGTCTTCTTTTGAAAACGGTTAAATGGAGGCTCTTTTAGTCTCTGTTAATTTCACTTGTCCATTTCTAGTGAGTATTTTGTACGTGGGATTGTTTCTGTGGTGACGCGCAGACGATGAAGCAAAATAAACAAAGGATAATGCTGTAAATACCGAAATTCATACTATGGTCGATGCAACAGATTACCCAATATGCTTAAAATACAAACCAAGAATTCACCAGTAGTGCAAGGGTTGTACAACTCAGCTTGAGTAATAATGGGCTTTGAGGTGTGCTATATGTAAGAGGTGGGTAACCCGCCTATTAGCGTCGATTATATGGCATGAATGACAAAATACAAGGTAAGTCAGCTACTGATTCGGGTATGTAACTTTCCAGATACGAATAGTCCAGTAGTGGCCAGACAGGAGCGCAAAAAAAACCGAAGTTGATGTGGACTCCCGCCCATGTGCGACAAGGACCCATTCCTCTACATCTCTCTTAAGATATTCTACCGGAAATAAGTTATCAAATAGATGAATCTATTCTTTTCGGCGCTTGATTCTAAGGCACAGATGGGGAAGCAGTCACAACTCGCGGTTTAAACAGAAGTATTGGAAATAGAATAGACATTTCGAGAGGGCCCGTGCACGAAAATACCCTGAACGCAGATTCAACTGGCGATAATCTGTCAAAAAGACGTCCGCGACAGCACCCATACAAAATTAGGGCAAAAAATGCTCCAAACGATCACTTGACCCAATGATGTCTTCCGCATGGAAGTATTTATCGCGGGGATTACTCTCTTAGCTCAATCTTTCTACATTGGCGCATATGACGAAAAACTATCCCACTCTGAACAATATGCCTTCATGATATCTAGAAGATAAGCGGGCGCGAAGCATAAGGTTTTGTCTGAAGCAAATTTCTTCGGATGGAAACAATAGTGAATAATTTCTTCCTCCAAGAAATTAGATATTACCTATTTTGCGGTAAAGTATTCGGTAGCTGCTGCTGCCATCCAGCGCGTGAGGTCCTCGACGGCGATCAGTTAAAATTTTTCTCCCGCTTTAGAAGTGGACGAATGGTGAGCGAAGTGTACATAACGCTAATAGAAGATGTATCCATGCTAAATGCCGAAGTGTCGTCCGGTACAGCGAAAGCGACTTGGACTTATAAGATATTTCGAAACTATTGAAATAGTCGTGAATATCTTTATGGAATTGTGACCATCAGTACATGTCTAATATAACTTCCTATTTTTCCTTCTCCCAATGTCTGATCCAATCTTGAAATGTTCGAAGGAGTCCGGGCCTACCTTCGACCGGGGGATCGGCCTTGGAGCATTTTTTGTACCTTTCCATAAGACTGACTCCCCAAAACAAAGTTTTTAGCCACTTGATTGATCGCTTAACGCCGTCCTTTTCGAGCATTATCTTGCCTTGTGCTTGATAAATCAAGGAAATTCCATCGTTGAGGCTACGAAAGCTGCCCAACTCGGTTGAAATAGTAGACTAGTCCATTCTCTTCATTTTTTGCTGAGCGTTCTACAGAAGTATTTTACAATTTTTCGTTCAACTTTCCTCCTTGTAGAGACCTTCTAGGGCTGCAATTCGACTTTTATCGGTTGCGTCAACAGTAATTAGCTGCAACGAGGTCTTCTCTGCCATCATTTACGATACTTTGGGGATAAAGGTTTGAGATATCTTTACACGTGCTTCAAACTACGAAATTTTTTTATCTCTTGATTTTGTTGTTCAAAGTGCATACTACGAATAAGTACGGAAATTAGTTGATCTCGTTTGGAATTTCAATGACCGTTTCTGCTCTTACTGTGCACTTACCCGCAAGGCTCACCACACACTAGCGCGTACGAACATAGATCCGCCATCCGCACGAAAAATTCTGCTCCTCTTCGTAACTGCTCCTCTTCGGAGCTGGGAGAGACATAAGGCTTTTTAGAGATTTACTTCAAAATGTTGAATAAAACGACTCTGCATGAACCATGTATAGGAGTAACTCGATACTTTCGCTTTTTTGCGCGAGCTCCGAGAACATTTCGATGCTCAAACACATTTAATACTCCCAAACGAAATTTTGGAACGTGAATTAACCGATTCCTTCATTAAGTGCAGATATAGTACGATTCCCTCCGCCTTTTTGACAAATATTGCAAAAAACATTTTTGAATTCCGTTTAAAGATTCCGGCATCAACCACAGAGTAGGGCCATTTTTATGCATATAAAGAGAAAACCAGGTGTTATTCGAAGAACTGAAGATCAGAAAACTGTCTCAAACAGTCTCCTTCTACCAAAAACGTGAATTAAGCATTACTACTCTGAAATCTGTTTCTCGATTATCCTAATTCCCTTATCTCAATATTTTCTGCTATTTCGGACTTATTATGGTACAAAAAAGTCGCACTCCTATTTGGTCCCAAAAAAACAACATCCGTAGTTCTTTGTGATTTATCACCTTTCTATTCAAGTAGATCCTCATAAATAATTTCCGTTCAGACTCGACTTTCTCGTTACCTCAAACGCCACGCAAAAATTAATCTCGATTTTTTTCAACTCTTCCATTATTGACACTACGTAAATAGACGTTACTTCCTTACATGAATATGAACTTATTAAATTTTGTGTAACATGAAAGCAAGGAAATACTTATTATCAATTCCCAATGAAAATTCTGGGACTTTCTGGAGAGAAGTACGGAAACTGTGGTCAAAATTTAAATCAACTTATCTCTTTTCGTTATATACCGGTGTAATAAAGGACCAAGAAGTATTTTCATAGTAGCTTGTTCAGATTGATATCTTTGTTTTTTCAAAACATCCAAAGTTATCACATTTATCGCTATCTCTAGTCTAAAGAACCGTAGACACCAGAGGGTCAGTATTGGAAACAAAAGAGATGTAGTAGTAGATCATCAGTGCTGATTATCTCCTTTGGAGATAAATTGGTGACAATTTCATTATCTCCTTTGGATTTTCTCCTTTGAAGATAATTTTTTAGGGTTTTTTAGGGGTTTAGAGGGTTTAGAGGGTTTAGGGGTTTTTAGTGGTTTTTAGAGGATTTAGGGATAATTTGCATTAAAGGTAAGGCTGTTGTCACCGAAGCCATTCTTGAAGTTCCTATTTATATATAGATATCGCTGTCCAGGGCGCCGAGTGATCGTAAATGTCAAAATCAAGCAATGAAAGGTGTAGTATAAAATTGGATAGAAAGGTGGAACGTTTACGTTTCACAGGATGTCCTGGGGGACTCGGGCGGAAACTCGTGGCTATTGCGAAAATTCGCGGTTGCAAGGTTGCCACAAAGGCAGAAGTTGGGAGTCATTTTCTGTACCAATATCTGTGTGGCTGTTTATTATGTGGTGCTAGTAGCCAGGTAAGTATAAAAACTAGTTAGCCAGGTTAGAGTTATTTACAACGGCAGGGTAAGTAAACTCAATGTCAGGCAAGTAATAGAGATCCAAATTAGAGATAGTTAAGTTTAATCTTGTCCCAATAGGTGCCTTTCACCTGCGGAAATGTCAGGTCCAAGTTGGGGGCCTAGTGGTCCGGACTGCAAGCTCTCAGGCACTTTGGAGTTGTTATACAGTACCAAGAGTATTGGTGGACGATAATCGAAACTGCCCTTACTGTACAGTACAGTGCCTGCTTGTAGGAGTGGGCTAGCATGAATAAAAATTGAATCATAAAAAGATCACTAAAATCAGCTCTACCGGTGGTAGTACAGTACAAGTACCAATTGAACTACCATACATTGTGGTATGCTCTTCAGAAAAACAAAGGTACTGACCGTTTATAGTCGACATGAAACTATTATTTCGTCATATCAGCTCCCCAAATTTGGAATATTTGCGGTATTTCAAAGCAACTATCACTTAAACCACATTGAAATCGTCTTCATAAATCTCACTATTTCAATACTTCGCCGGTGTATAAATCTTGTGCACCGTTTGCACGCTCCTCGTTCTATTCAACAACCTTTGAAAATCTGAATGTACTCACCGATTAGAAAACGTGAAAAATCCAATTAAATGTTTCCTTGCTACAACGGGCTCTTCTAGTTTTCCAATTTTGGCGTATTATCACCTGAAACCCGCCACAATTTTAAATCATTTTCTCTATATCTAATTTCGCGTATTACCGAAAACTTCTAAACCTGTTGTTCTGAAAGGAAATAAAAGATGAAATACATGACCGGCAGTACAACGTATGTGGAAATCTCTTGTATTTCGGAACTTTTTACTGAGATTTAATCCCATTTGATGTCTGAAACTTCGTAATTTGTCTCAAATATATAAATTAATTCGCTCCTTTAAAAGGGTCGAATTCAGAAGTTTGAGAAGAATTAGAAGAGTTTGTGTCAATTTTTAGGCATGTTCCGAATTGGTCTTATTTGTAATGAAATTTTATAGTAAAACCTCTCCTATCTCGTCTTGGAATATAATAGAATCTAAATACAAGCCCTAAAAATCAATCTTTCGCAGAAAATTTATGGCTTCTTAAGTCTCTAGATGATTGTAAAATCAATAAAAAGGCGATCCAGGCATTCCTACACCGTCTTGGTCCAAGGTTGATCAAATTTTCCGAGAACACGATACAAATATGCTCACAATTAAACGAAATTTTGCTTTTCTGGCTCCCTAATGATAGATCGCCATATTCAGATTAGACCTATTCTGTTAGCTTCTTTAAATTTTACTTGTAATTCATATACCTGAACATGTATAATATTGTTTAGAACAGACTGAATGAATCTTTTCAACTCCTTACTTTCCCGTACAACAATGTTTTCTCTTCCCGTTTCAGTTTTCACCCGTAAAATTTCGGCGCAGACCAGCTCTTTCAATAATGAGCGTATTACCGTAAATTTAGGTTCCGCCGTGAAAGATTTCCGCCTAAATAGTCACCAGAATAAAAGTTAAATTTTATAGCCAGCTTCAACTTTCTATATATCACTTTTGCTGTCTAAATTTTAATTAAGGAGAAAAAGTACGAGCAAATTTTGCCAACTTAGCATGTCCATAACACCTTATTCAATTAATTTTTGTATTAAATGAGTAATCGTCTGTGCAGTTGGACAACTGGACTCATTTACTATGGTTAGATGTTCTTTAATTCTTTTATAGACTATTTATTGGCTTCAAACAATAATAATGCTTCCTCGTTTCTAAACTATATTTCCAATGTCTCTAAAATAATCATAGTGGTTGACGTAAACTATTTAAATTTTAGCCTAAAATAATTACCAATATTTACATGCAATGACGTCAATATTTAACTCAAATTGATCCTTGTGAAGCTTTCATTTACATAATGAACGATGATTTCAATTTTCAAAGCTAATGCGGATCACACAAATATTCGCAAACGCCTAGAAGCTTTCAATTTTCTCAACTCAAGTTATATTATTGTCCACAGCGGATTTAAATAGGTTATTCATTTGGAATTATTCCATTAACCATATAACTTTGGGATCACAGTGCTTATTATCGCCCCTTGCGGCAAATAAAATTCGTTTTCCATCCTTTTGGCCATTGTCGTCGCAAAATGATGTAGCAGAAAGCTGGAGCTCCAAGAAGAATCTTTTCATATTATTATGTAGATTAGCACTGAATTAATATGTACCAGCCATATACACTCCATTTCGAAGCAACGAAGCAACTTTACGATATGCTCATCCTATTTCTTTCTCAATTCATCCTTGATTTTAGAAACAAATCAACCATCAGGCTCAAGTTTGTGGTGCTCTTCGTAAATTTTTTGCAGTTTAGTGTAAATTTTGATAAAATCATAATTTTTGATCCTGTTTCATTTTTCTACGAACCGCTATAGACCAAAATTATCCTCTATCTCCAATCTCTTCGCTTTTCATTGTATGGGCCCTCTCTCGAGAAATTTTGTAAATTTATTGGTTTCCACTCATCCCTTAGGCTACTAACGGTATCATTTCCCCTAAAAATCTTGGGCGGGCACAAAAAAGGATAGTACCAACTTTTCACTACAGAAAACGTTGGGAATTTCAAGAACCAGTAAATTTATTTCTTAATATCTGATACAACGTAGGCATATTTCACTTTCTTCTTTTCCCTGATTCTAATAGCATAACCTCATCCAGGTTAAAAACCAAAATTAGTCTCCTTCGCGCTTTAAAGCCCGCCTGAGTCAAATCTCGTTCTATCTCATTAAGGTGCTGAGCGATAGAAGTTTCAGTGAAATTTTTCTTGTCCTTACTGATAGAGAGATTGCCTGACTGTTTTGGAGATCAAAATTCAGACTACAGGACTCTTTTGATCTACTGATGAGAAAGATTGTCCGCGCGGGAACTCTGTTGGTCAGCTCTCTGTTTACAGGCTTTAGTTTCATCTTCATTTACAGCAAATGTATTTCAATAATAATTAAAAGCGTGGTCGTATTATTAAAACCATATACACTAAGCGATCCAGAGCAGAAAGAAGCGGAAACTCGAAAATCTCTTTCCATACCCTGCGCAAAACTGCTTCAAAATCGAAGCGCCGAAGTACGTTACTCAAACAAGAACAAATTTTCCCTGTTCAGTCGCGACTGGTACCCTGGTTAACTCAGATCTCCGAAACCACCTGAATGTAACCTTCATGAACCTAGCGTAGTAGCTTCCCTGTAAGTGATTCCCGTTGTGCTGGAAATCTCTTGAGACAATTTATTTTTTTTTGTGTGTGTTTCAGCTATCACTCATTCCAAAGCCATTCTTCTGAAAGCAAAAGAAGTAAAAATGTTATCCAATTGTTTGATATATTGTGTAGCAAGGTGAAATTGTGATGAATTCATGGAAGTTTGTGACTCTTAGGTTGAAATTTGTGATCATTTGTTTTTTATAATTCCCATATTTTTGTTAAATCGATTTGTTTTAAAGGAAATCAGCTCATAATAATGAGTATTGAATGTATCTTTGATTTGGCATAACCTCGCGGAAGTAAGTTCTTCATACTCTCTCAAATAATGGTAAAATAGGAACAGAGAGGCGGTAAGCGTAATAAGATCTTTCCGTGAGTCCAAAGTTTCTCTAGTCTGCTTTCATTCTTTCTGCCTATTATAAGTAGTTATATGAGCCCCCAAATATCCCGCATGCGCCATTGATTATTTTTACTTGCAATGAAATTTCTTTATTATAGATACACTGTATTCCCCTTTTGGATGCACAAGGTGTCCATAAGTATCTCCTCATATTTAAAGTTAATTATGTCAATCTATAAGAACTTTCACTTAGATTTGAACCGTAATTATCGTAAACAAGGTACTGATCACTCTTATATTTAATTAACTCTTACACCTATTCCTTTCTTCAGCTTTGAATTAACCACAAAACAAAAGAGCGATCGCGAACGAACAGTACTTCAGGATCCGGGCTGTTTAAATTAAGCCATGCATTTTCGATCTCCATCGCACGCATAAACTTCGTAGCTTTAAACGCTTTAAATTTTATTCACACGTTTGATTTTTCTTGAAATCCTGTCCTGGTAAACTATATTTTACTTGGATTTTTTGAAACTGGAGCTTCATATTCATTTTCCAATGTCTCTAGCAAATTCGATGTCATAAGTTGGCTCTAAACTAAATGATAGGGATAATCACCTCTGCTTGCTCGGCTATATACATCCTTGACTCAAGAGTATCCACCAAAGTCGGCGAGCTGAAGTTATTTAACTCTGTGCCTTTCCGATGTGGCATGTTTTCGGGCCTAAGGTGTAAGCTTCGATACCTCCTCATGGACCTTTCTGATAGCGTTTCTTACGATACAATCTAGTACAATTAATTGACCAACTCTCATATTTGTTAGATACACGGCTGTACTATATTCAGTAGAGACCAAGATATACTCCTCATCCAATACTTAGATGGTCCCACTGAATTCCTGAAGCCTTACTTCTACATTTAGGGGGTATATTCGTTTGGAATTCCCCGTTATGATGTTATGGATATGCTTGAGGTTGTGTGTAGGTGTCAAGAATAGTACTTTCATGCGTAAATGTATTCGGAGATAAATTCATTCTAATATTTTCCTAGGAATGCACATAACTTCGTTTTTCGCCTTAAAGTCTCATGAGATATGTAATACCCGTCTTGCTCTTGCCCAGCTTGAAAAGATATCGTTATACTTATCTTGATTGTACTAACTTCTTTGAGTTCGGTCATCCCATTGGACAGATGGTAATCTATGCGCTTTAGGCCTATAACACGTCTCCGTTGGAGTACTCAAAGCATTCTATTTCGAATAAGTTCCCAGAATCGTGTGATGTAGTATTGATACTCCTAGTCGTTAGAAACTTTCAGAAAAATCTGTGATAGGGTCGCATTGGAGAGCATAGATGGGCCGAAGACCAGCGAATGGGGGTATTCGGTTGCAATGGGTCCTTAAGAGCTACTCATTTTAGAGAAACAGCTACTTCTTGGTCAAGAACACGCTTTTCAAAGCCTCTTTAGTATATCTTATACTGTGTAAATGGGGGGTTAATTTACTGTGGTAGATATGTGGGTTGGTATCCAGTAAATTTGTACCGGAGCGTAGATATCGTATCATTTTCAAGCCAATTGCGAAACCGTACAATGCGTCGAAAGCTGTGGATGGCACTCCAATCTACCAGAAGGTGGAAGGGAGGCCAGGAAGTATCTTATACTTCCAGGTACTTTGTCCGAACAGCATACTTCGTTTGGTGTATGAAATGGTCAATTTGCTTCCTTTCCTACCCTTTGTTATTCTTTTCTATTTTTTCTGTTTTCTGACTTTTCGTTTTTTAAAACTTCTTATCTTGCCTTTAGTAATTTTTTTCCTTTTCACTTTTCTTTTTGGGATATATTACAATTTTCCGTACAAATATAGCGGACTGTAGTCTACTTTTTCAATTAGTATCAGGAAAAAGAAAAATATAATTTTTCCGGAATCTCAATCTCAGTTTACGGTAATTTAAACCGTACAATATATACAGTCGCATATGCAGCCTTTCATCAGTGATTATCTGCCAGCCGGGTCTTTTTGCAGTTCCACCAAGATAATACTGTAAGTTGAAGCGACTCTTGAAGTAATTCGAGAAAACCTTTCATACTAGCAATTTTTTTGGGTGCACTGTCGTTTCAAGTTCTTTCGGGTGAGATAATAGTCCAAGAGATTCTTTTGGATTTTGCAAGTGACAAGGTATAGCTTACAATGTCTATTAGCTTCCGAGCTACGATCTTAGTAACCAAGTCTGAGCAGCTATACATCTTCCATGCTTTAGGGATGAATAATTAATGGAATAATCTGTTTCTCGATCGAAACTCGCGTTAGGCAGTTCATGGTCAGCTGTAGAACACGTAACGCACAAGGAAGTAACTATTTTATCCTCTAAACCTGATTTAAAATAGAGCTTTTTAGGTTTTGTACTGTTTTACAGCTATAACCTTGTTTATGGACTCTAAATATGCTGCGCTTTGATTCACAGAGCTTCTCAAAAGTGCCGAATCTTTCTGAAAGTGTTTTTAGGGGTTCTACTTCGCTTTTTTTATTGGAAGTTATATCCTCATCTGTTGTTTGAGTTATAAAGGTGGATTCATTTGAGGACTGATGTGATCATAGAGCCGTTAAGGAGAATAATAATGATCTTCGAATGGTCTCGTTCGTTAAGAAACTAAAGTGTTTTTCTAATTGAGTCTAAATTGAAGATAGATGAATAGTTTGCTCCCTTTTAAAAGCTGAGGACGATAGTGGCATATTTATACACATTTATCGACACCGAAGTCGCCAGTAGCTCTAGACATGTTAGGGTAATTGTGTGCACTGCGATACGGGTCCTTCTAGCTAGAGTATTCATAAATATCTACAGTACAGTTGTATATGTCTAAGGTTACATGGTCCAGATAAAGCGAACGAAAAAGAAAGCGTCAATTTAATATCGAAAGTATAAATTGAGTAGAATTGGATCCTCAAAGTTTGAGTACGGGTCATTTAAAATTTAAACCCATGGATGCGCTTATATTAAAAAATTCTTACTGTAAGCAATAGATTGTTCAATCTCGCTATGATCCACGATGCTAGAAGCGCAATGCCTGCGATACAGTAGTTAGGGCCCAATTGCGCTTCATTCAACGTCATCCCGAAGTAGACACAGTTTTCTCTGACGATAAATAAACTCTACTCTAGGTAACGCATCGCCGTCTTGGCGAACCACGCGACTAACTAACAACTCTGAGCTTTGCTGCGTACGTCCGTCTGCGTAGCACATCAGTCTTATCGTCTTATTGACTACGACTAGCCACTCTGGTCAGTACGTGGCGGACTGCTGTGAAGGGCATCATACATCGCACGCCCGACTTTTGGCTGGCACGAGTGGCAACTTTGCCATCTGGAAGTCACCTTCTCCTCCATCGACAAGGACTCCGGTTGTAAACTACTTAGCTCGTTCAACAGTTCCACTACGTTATTATGGTAAAATGCAGTTCATCTGCATTAAGCAATTGTACAGCGCGCAGAAGCTAACGCTTCGATTTCCTACATCCAAGTCAGAACTGTGGCCCTCGAAAATATGTCAATGAGAATGAAATGGTTGAGAA
Source organism: Kappaphycus alvarezii (assembly GCA_002205965.3). Classification (NCBI taxonomy): domain Eukaryota; phylum Rhodophyta; class Florideophyceae; order Gigartinales; family Solieriaceae; genus Kappaphycus; species Kappaphycus alvarezii. The sequence goes on along the minus strand of NADL03000828.1, from coordinate 816,390 downwards.
AGATGATTTACTTTTTCCCAGGATGACCAAGCGGAACCTTCCTCTTCTTTCTTTTCCCTTCTAAGCGTCGCCTTCTCCCCCATCCTTTTGTATGCCACCAAGGCCCCCGCGGCATACAGTAGTGACCAACCTTAGCCCCACCCTGTCCCGATGACAGAGGGTATCCGACAATATGGACAATATTTTACTCATCTGTCATTTCAAGTGTACTGTACACTGCCTGACCGACTATTAAAATTAAGATCTAATCGGATGATCCACATCGGTCACTATTGTCGTCAAGAAATGCATAATTTAAAGCGCAAGCCGACGTTAAGGCACACAGGCTTTCTGCACAGCTTAATTTCTGCACTTGTAGTTCCAGATCTTGCGCTAAGCTCTTACGACACGCGTCTTGGCAATAAAAAGTTCAAGGGTCGTGATAGTTCCATTTCACCCAGCTATCACAAGCTCCTCGTTTTCTCGATTGACATCGCAGTTTTTGCTCCATCGTATAATGCTCATTGAGTTATGCAACGTATGCTCTCTTTGGGGTTCAGTCTACGCACGTCGCACTTATGTCAAGACCAAAACTAAATTATTGGTATGAACGCCCCAGAGCGCGATCGCATGGTCATACCGAAGCGAAGGGCACCGTCTGGTGGCCTACAGCCCCTCCAGGGTCAGCACAGAGTCTCTACCCAGACGGGATTAAGCAAGAGTACAGCGAGGGTACTTCCATCCTGAACGCCCCCGTCGGTACTAAGGAATACACCACACGGTCCTTTACGAACCATGTCTCATCCCTCAGACCATTCCTCGAGACCATTGCTGACCTTGAGAATAGGCAAGTGGCATTCCAGCTACTGCGTAACTGTTTTGGCGTTTGCAAAGTAGGCTATTTGTTGCGGGTAGTGCCCCCGTCTTGCACTGGAGAAGGAGCGGAAGAGTTCGACAGGATGATGGAGGACTGTGTTCGAAAATTGGCAGGGGGTACTGGATTCGGAAGTATTCCGAGAACTCCAGCTGCCGGTCACACCAAAGGACAAGAAAAACCATCTCTTGGGATCGGACTCACCTCCGCGAAGAACATCGCGGCTGCGGCGTTCTTGGCTTCTAGCTCATCATCTAGCAAGCTTTGCAAGACCTTGCTCCCAACGCCTATTAAGGAGCTAGGAACATACGAAGCAGCTGCAGATGCCCATCGGAGGTGGTCGACCTCTTGCCTGCCGTCTAGGATTATCCCGTTCAGTGTAATTTGCTCGGCAAAAACCACCATCGCAAAAGACGCTGACGGACGCAATCCATGAAGCAGTGCAAGAACGAATTCCTCTCGCGGGATTCGAGGAGGCAGGCGTTTCGCGGCGTCTATGGCCCTCCCGGGAGCCAAGGAATGGGTGTATTGTCCCCCATGCCCCGGACTACAGACAAGCATTGACCCTCGAGAATTCTCGGAGTGGCTTCAATACTACTGTCAAGTCCCACTTTTTCACCCTGGCACGCCATGCCCGAGAAGGAATTGCCCGGACACACTCGATGTACATAGCGATCATCTGATGCACTGCTTGCATGGAGCCCAAAGGATCAACCGACACGATCGCCAAGTAACCCTTCTCGCGAAAGACCTGGCAAGAACTGCTCGTCATCCTGTTGTAGAGCTACGCCATGGTCTCCACCGCACGAGGCCAGACATCCAGGCAATGGGAAGCAGCGGAAGGACCGAATTTTTTGATATTACCTTCGTGAATTCCCTCGCTCCCTCCAACAGAAGAGTGAGGGCCTTCAACCCGATGTCCTCTCTGAATGCGGCGCGAAATGCAAAGCAGAGAAGATATCAATCCTTTATCGCGACCTCCACCAGAGGTAGGCTCGTGCCTGTGCCAATCTCCACTCTTGGAGGTTGGCACCCGGATGCCTGTGCAGTGCTAAATGACGTAGCAAGGAACGTGGCTGTGAGGGCACTGGAGACGTAAGGAAAGGTTCGGGGGGTTTTGATGCAAAGGCACGCTGCAGCAGCCGTCATGTCCAATGCGGCCTGCTTGATGGCTGGCCTGAAGGTAGCATTTTAGGGGCGTAGCCCTTCCCTATTACTGTGTCGGTATACCCTGTTTGAGTAGATTGTGGTTGTCTGGAAAACCATGGGATAGATCGGATATATCTTCCAAGAGTAAAACACCCAAACGTTCCCCCCATACCGAAGCTGCAGGATGCATGACCGTGGCCGTCAGTTTGCCCTTTCAATCACTAGTCAGAAAGCGCCAGCTGGAAATCCATGCTTTCATCGTCGAGCTTGTTTGCCAGCTTAAAGAAAAGCCATCTCTGGAGACACAATTCAGTGCGTGGTATTTCAAGTAGACGAATTTCATTGAATGCGTATGCGGCGAGTGGGTTTTGTGGTTTCACAGCTTTTCGGCTGCTTTACTCGTAGTGCATCGTATTTCAGCCGTTCAGATTAGGGACCCATGCTAGTTGTGATAGAGGTTAATAATTCTGCTAGGGGCTGCAACTCAGATAAACTACACGTATTCCAATGGCCACGATATAGCTTGTTTTACCGTTCTCTTGGCAAGCTTTAGAGAATCAATGAACTGCAAGGGCATGACTGGCGAGTTTAGTTCACTTCCTCCCGATTCTATCGAAAAGAAAAGATTAAGCAACGCAAGGACACAGGCGCTTCATGTTCCCAGTCGAAGTTTGGCACAGTGTGGCGTCCAAATCAGCGTGGTTCAAGGTGAAACAAAACGTTCCTTTTTCTTCGGTATTATAGACAGCTCCGGGAAGTGTAGATGCTAAAGAGTCTTTTTGAGAGAGCTGTGAGCATTGTGTGCAGGACAATCGCAACGTTAAAACCTGACAAGAGTTGACGACATGAAAAGACTTTGGAGAGCACACGTAATTATAGCGTGCACAAGAAGAGAAACTGGAAAGCATTTCCAAGAAGACACAAGAGCCGCGTTGAAAGGTAAACATACAAACACGCTCCGCTCAAAGTAAGGTGAGTCAGTATTGGAATTTGCCCTCCTCAAAAACGCGAGTTAGTGCTGTGACAAACCAGGCCCCTCTTACCATGATTCACCACGATGGGTCGTCACGATGAATGTTCCGTTCAAGTTGGGCGGTAACTCTTCGCGCTCCAGACTCATCCAGTCCTTACTACGCTCATCAGAAACTCTAGTCTCATCCAATTTGTTCTCATGTGCCTCTGTATCCACGTCCCCAGTATTTGGTAGGGCGTGCTGGCTGCGTTCCACCGCTTTGAGTGCGTCAACTGGGCGGGAGCTTCCTTCAGGTTTCAACATGCGATTAGTACTGGTCAAAACTGCAGATGAGCGACTATGACCATTTTGGATACGTTGCATGTATAGAGAGGACTGTTCGGGTGAATTAACCTGTTTTCGTGCTTCAGTACCTAAAAGAGCAGTACGAGAAACGAGAAGAGCGACACATGTAAAAGTGAGAAGGAGGATGGTGGCGGGACGGCTTAAGAGGATTGGTTTGTGATAGAGAATGATGATGTTGAGGAGGGATAGTATAAAGGCAATGGACGCAAAGCTGAAACCGAGTGGCGTTGAATGAGACGTAAGGTTAATGGTGGTAATCAACAAGGCGGAGAGCGCGAAAGGCAGGTCTGGGGAAACATTGGATTGCTGAGGCTTGGTGCTGCCGACGTGGATGGTTTGGGACTCGGATAGCAGATGCTGCATTGTGTTTTGAATCGTGTTGAGACAAGTCTAGAGGATGGACATCGCCGACAAACGCCGCGAAGGTAGTTGGCAAGATATTGATGATTGTATGCGGGATTGGCTTTTGTGTCGACGGTGGTTGAATTTAATGCATAGGATGTGTGGGCTTCGATCAGGCGTGACAAATGTGTCTGTGGCAGTAAACATTAAAGATGACAGGCTGCAACTGGTAGGCTTTTGATGGAAGCAAAGACACTGGAGGCGATGCACAGGGAATTGTATTCGATGCAGTACGTATTGCATCGTTAATTTCCGGGCTTACTTGCCACCTGCATCGAATCATTTTGGCTCTCTGTGCTCATTTTGATCGAGGAGGGCTGGAATGGCTTCTAGATTTCTGAGAAGCCCCTCACTGATTCAGCTGCGTAAATTCGGCAGTATTTGAGAAAGTCCTTTTTTACCAGCCAAAGTCATGTAAATATTGTCAGCATGAATGCAGCGCAGCTTGCCCTACGGACAAGATGCAGAGGGTTCAAGGTGTCAAGCAATCAGGTGTCTTAAGATTGAAAACAACTCTGTGAAACATTGCGTTCAGAAATTCTGCAAGAATCTACCCGCGGGCGTTGCCTATACACATTTGGTCGCAACGCTCATGCGAGCATACTGTAGAAGACCTGGTGCTATCTCACAATTGTCGCGTAGAAAAGATACAACACAAACGTTTCTCTCATTCTAGTCTCGCCCGTTCAAAACCATGAGTTCCTCAAATTGCACTGCCTCACAAAAGGAAATATGCACCTATCGGTAAACTCCACCTAACGCTCAGTTGACGATCTTGAAGAGATACCGGAAAGAACACCACGCGTATTTCTCTCGCTGTGACGTTACATGAAGGTTATATTCCGCTACACAATTACGTTTTCCCGCAGCCGTTATCACCTCTGCGAAAACATTGACGTAACCTAAATCTTGGGCTCAAAATGGATTTTCAGCCATCCATCCAACCAAAGCCCTAGAGCTCGCCAGAGCCTTGCTCCATGGTCCACACATTCTTATTTTGCCAAGACATTTAGAAGGGATATGCCCTACTGCCGCTTGTTCAACAACCTGCAACGATCCTGCGATATACACGAGGTAGTGGACCCAACCGCAATGTGAAAAATGTTGGCGTAAATCTTGCAGCCTCATGACAGTGCCTGATTGCTTTTAATGCGGAAATGATAGAGAATTTTGCCTACACCCACCTTTCTTTCTGCCCGTTTCTCTTTGTTCAAAAATGGACACTCGAACACGCATTTCAGAACTGAATCACGCCCCCTCGGCACACTCCCCAAAGATCTCTGGATTTTCGGCTACGGCTCTCTCATCTGGAAAAACGACGACATTCCTCACACCGACTCTCTTGTTTGTTTCGCCCGTGGCTTCAAACGACGTGCCTGGCATGGTAGTACCGACCATCGCGGCACCCCGGAGCGCCCTGGTCGAGTTGTCAGTATGTACTCCCCGAGCGACTTTAAAACATGCGCGTCCTGGAAAAGGATCAACGCGAGTTACCATCCGGAGCCACAGAGTCGTGGCAGGTCTGTGGTGTGGCGTTTAAGGTGACAGATGAGCATCGGGAAAAGGTAGGAAACTGCGTTCGGTTGATCGGCTTTTTTCTGGTAGAGCGGTGGTTGTTCGTCATTGATGATGCGGTACACTTGGTGATTCTTCTAACCTTGACTTTTCTATTCACGCCAATCTGTCTGATATGCTGAATTGCTGATATGCTTAATAGGTAATCGAGTCTCTAAATTACAGGGAGAAAGATGGCTACCAACCTATGTGGCTCCCCCTTTACTCGTTTGAAACCCCGACTTCACCACCTCGTCTCCAGATAGCACGGGCCCTCACCTATGTTGCGGGTCCCTCGGACCCGAGTTTTTTAGGCTTTGCCACTAGTCTTCACATAGCGAAACACATATCGCTTGTAACGGCCTCTCCGGTCCGAATCTTGAGTATATCACCAACCTTAATGATAGCCTAAACCGTCTTGGCTATCCGGACTCGCATCTCGCCTCTATTGTTGATGCTGTGGAGCATAGATTGCTACGGCTTGCCCCATTTAGGCTCTCAGAATTCCCCGTGATTTCTCCAACGGTCGCTCTCATGACAGATCACGGAGACCTAGGCATCGTTGTTTCTCCTGCTGTGAAGCCTACCATTTTCACTTTTGAGTCCTATATTTTCTTTGCGCAACGCTCTAGTCATGTGAGGTGCAGCACGCCAGTTGGCAGGAGGTTTCCACACCGCTGTAGCCCAGTAGTTGTGAAGTGAGAGCGGTACTTGGCGGAGTACAATCCTGACTGCCCAACCCTATGCCCTAAGGATGATAAAAGTGAAATGATAGCGCGCATGTCGCAGTTTTTAGTCAGTATTGGCACTCTTGTCAAAGTAAAGGTAGAGGGAGCTCCATACTAGCAATTCTGTCCGTCCTGTGGCCTCCTGTTCTCATCGTCGTTTACATATCTTGGCTCTCGTTGGGAATCCCATAGACCACAGCGCTACGCGGTACCACTGTGAAGATTTAGGGGGCGTGGATAGATCAACACAGCCAAGATTTGAAACCATGTCGAGGATTGCGATATACCCGCGCTGCTGATTCTTGCCAGGCACCCTCAGAAACCAACCACAAAGGAAGCAGTCGATTCCACGCGAGCTGCTTCCGTCTGCGACTTGAAACAAGATAACTGATGAATTGTCATTATCCTTTACATACGAAAAGTTTGGCCTCGCTTGCCAGAAATAATTAACCAGAGAGACCGCGGGGTACTTGGACAAGTCACAAGGCAAAACTGCTAGCCTGGATACACGGCAAAACTGTGAGCCTGGATACAAGACAAGTATGAGGTGGAAAGGAGGGGAGGCGAGACGAAAACGATTGCTGGATCGCACAGGAGGACCTTTAGACTCCACTTTGTCCCTTTTCTGAGGTAAACTTGAGGTGTTTTTCAATGTTGTCTTTCCCTACTGACGGTTTGGTACTTTCCAGGGCGAGCTCAAAATCCCTTCGGCACACGAGGGGTACATGAAGCTCTGATGGCTGCACAGACATGAGATCCATAGGACTCCCCTCTGGATCTCCCGGAGAACAGGGGGTAAGCTTTTGAACAGTACCCTGCCCCTCTTCCTCAACCATGATGGGCTTGAAGAAGGTTGCGTTTTGAAGTGTTCGAACAGGCTGCATGATAGCATCACGGACTAGAATTCCAATGTCGCGCCGGAATAGCCTTCAGTTGCTGCTGCAAGCTCCTTGAAATCTTGATCACTGATATCGCACGGGGTGTTGCCGATATGAATCTTGAACATGGTGGCACGGGCATGTTCCTCAGGTAATGGAATGTAAATACGCCTTTCCATACGACGAAGCAGCGTCATCGAGACCCCAGGGAATATTGGTAGCGCCCAAGAGCAAGACGCCGTCGGTGGACTTGCCGACTCCATCCATCTGAACAAGAAATTCGGTCTTGATCCTTCGAGAGCTTTCCGATTCCGAGTCACTTCTGCTAGACACAAGGCGTCAATCTCATCGATGAAGATAATAGCCTTACCACTACTCCTGGCCATGGCGAAAAGCTCCTTTACCAACTTTTCACTCTCTCCCTGCCACTTGCTGACAAGATCACTAGACGAGACGGAGAAGAATTTGGCATCCGCCTCGGTGGCCACAGCTTTTGCAAGGTAACTCTTGCCAGTACCAGGTGGACCGTAGAGCAGGATTCCCTTCCAGGGGCGGCGCTTGCCAACAAACATCTGGGGAAACTTTTGAGGAGAATGACGGCCTCTTTGAGAGCATCCTTGGCACCCTCCAGGCCTGCAATATCATCCCACTTGACATTGGCTTTTCTGTCAAGACAGCTGAGCCCAGCTGTGCCTGGAGTTTTTCCTCTTCATTCTCTTCTTGCCTCTTGTCCTTACTCTTTGCAGCGGTCCCGCCACCTGCGGCGGAGCCCGAGTTGGAATCATTCTGGCTTTTCTGGACTTCTTCATACTTCTCGAGCCACTCCTTCATGACCTCGGCTCTTGAAATGTAACTGTTTATTTTTTCGCGCAAGATTAACCTTGTCTTTTCATTCTTTTCATACTTGTGAGCTGTGTGGTAGTATTCAATGGCACGTAGATAGCAGTTCTTTGCGTTGTGGTACTTTTCCGCATCGCCGTCGGCACAGGCGGCGCGATCATAGTCGATTGCCTTTTGAGCATGGATCACGCCCTGGTCGATGAAGTTACGGGTGTCACCCATGAGCGAGGTTTCGTTGGGTTGGTAGAGTGCGGGGTTGTTGATTGAATGGAGGGGGGGAGGGAATGGGACTAGACGGAGGAATTGGGCAGGGTAAGGAGGATTGGAGAGCGACCGTAGTTTTGTTGTAGCGGGAAGAGGGGCTTGAGTGACAGTGAGATGAGAGGGAATGTCAGGAGGGGGAGAAGATATAGATGCGGTGAAAGCTTGAAGTTGAGTTATGGAGAAAGTCGATTGAAGATGATGACGATGAATAGGGGCCTTGCAACGACCTGCTGTGTCAAGGCAGACCAGCTGAAGGTTGGCAGCAATGCTTGAGTGATTCATTCAATAATCCATGGTAACGCAATTTTGGTTTTTTTGTGATTGGTCATTAAAAACTCTAAAATTTTTGTAAATATTAGCAGACTATCTTGATGTGGCCTAACCAATTGTTCACTCTACTGGAAATGCCCGTGTCTGTTGACGCATTTCGACTTGTCCCGAATTGCTGTACACAACTCCCTTCCCGTTTACATTGCTGTACAAATTCTACAACATTACAGTAAAGTACAGCAGTACAGTAACTCCAGTTGCGCGTATTGGGCAACATTGCGTCATCCAAACGTCCCTGCTGTTGCCGCACACGCCCAGAGAAACGATTCTCAAAGCACCCTCAAACCGCCCACGTCTTCGGATAACTTCATCCAGTCACCAATCTCGAGTGCTTGACTCTCGCCCCTCCGAAGCTAGCCGGCGATCCATCTCCATACCTCCAACCCCCACACACCACCGGACAGACTGTGCTCAAACCGATGCGCATCTTACCGCCCTCCACTCCACTGCACACCAGCCCCTAATCACAACCGCCAATTGTGCAACTCCGCTCTCAGTGAGCTATTCGTAGTGTTCCTTTCTCAAGCCGACCCTCACTAGCGCCCTAGTGGTTCTGTTTCGTTTCCCCTTTGAAATCCCACTCTCTTTGTGGTTGAGAGACGATTGCTCCGGATACTGCTTCCTTTGAGAGCCTTATCGCATGAAACGTACGCCTCGTGCAGAGTAGCCCGTTGAAAAAATCCAGCACCACACTACTGTCCCAAGGAACGAGATTGATTCCGATGGACGTCATCCTCAACGACAAACATCACAAAGAAACATAACCAGTACGTGTACTTAAGCAGCAACTTTCATGTCGAGCGACGCTTCATTTTTTGAGATAAGACTCTACTAATGAGACCTACTCCAGTGAGTTGTTAATATGCGTAGAAGAGATGTTTTTCTAATTTCAAGAAAGTCTTGTGCCAATTATAACGGTACCGAAAAGCGATTTTGTTCTCCAATAAGTCAAACGATTGACGTAACAGAGACATAAAACTATCACAGAAACAAACAATCTGCACACAATTGAGCGGCCACAAAATTTCTTCCACTTTGCTTTCGGAAATGGTTCGATTGCTGCCTAACGACACTGGCCGTTGGCAGTAATTTCTAACGCTGTTTGTGTGCTGGCTGGCATCCATCGACCTTCTGGTAGACTGCTGCTGGTGCTAGCATTTGACAGCAATGATTTGACTTGTACATTGCTTCGACCATCGGTACATGTATTTAATATGACATTCAGATTTGCAACTCCATACATCTCAATAAGACACCCCTCTTCTTTCCCTGTCTGTGCTACGATCTCGATCCTAACGGGGATTTTTCATCCAGAGAGGATGTCTTATGAACGACTGCCCACCTTCTCATCTTCATTGTGAAACCTGGGTTTGCTAAGTGCATTAGCATAAAATTTTTCACATCATGATGCAGGGGGGTGGGGAAATTTGGGGTGTTTTTGTCCAGTGTAGACAATTTTATGCGGATGAAACGCAGTTTGTGGATAGCCAGTTACACGATGCGTACGTAGGACACGTTTCAGATGTTTATTGCATGACAGGATCTGCATCTCTCATACCCAGGGTGGCAGGAGAGAGCAAACTGTAGTATCACAGCCCAAAAGGTATGACACGTGTAGCACGCAGCAAGGTTGCTGGTAGAAGTCTACTGTAAGCCCTACAAGCCGAGCTTACAAAGTCTGACACAATTACTGACCGTTGTTCTCGGCGGGTTGGCTTCCCCTTATTGCGGCAAGAACAAGTTTTTACTTCTGTCTGATGGCTGATGATTCTTGTCTTGGACTTGCTCCGCTACTCGGTACGCAAGCCCTTATATAGACTTTTTGTAGCCCGTCTGCACTGTATTTGGAAGTACAGTACAGTACAGTATGGAAGTAGTCCACCGTAAAAATTACATCTAATGGCTACAGTAGCATTTGGTACTAGATTAATATCATAAAATATCTAAGCATTCCTACTGAGCTGTCACAGGTGCTGCGCTGGCACAGCAAAACGTTTGCTTGCTGCGCTGGCTCTTTCGCACACCCTTTCTGTATAACACAAACAATTGTCTCCCCTGGTGAGTATGAGAATGAAGCCTGACCATCAGTTTCGTACAGCTGAAAGTCATTCCTCTCTCTTCCCCGCCCTCCCCCCTGCACACGAGTGCCATATGCCTCTCCCTTTCGAAGTGATTGGAAATTTGCGAAATTTATTGGAGCCATCAGTTTACGGACCAAGAGAAGTGCTACGTGTAAGCTGACACAGTACTTACGCGAAGTGGGGTTTAAAAGGAAATTTATCCCGAGAGAGGAGTGGTCGAAGGGAAAAAGAAAGGGGTAAGCGAGGGACTAGACGATAGGCGGATTTTTTTTGGGCCCATATAGACATACGAGTGTCCTAAAAAATTTCCGCCCATATGGGACATGCTACTGAATTGTTTTAGTCTTAACGTAAGTTCTTTCAATTGACCCTGTCGATCTCGGCATGCTTCTAGCAGTGGCCGCTGTAAGAGGTCGAAAGATAGTCAGTAAACACCGTTTCAATCCATGAAAAATGTAGTCAGCTGTTCCCTGAGAGATGTCGTGTTGTGGGTAAAAGCTTAAATTGTACGGTGAATTTAAGATTTGATTCAGACTAATAGGTGAACTCTACCGAAAGCTGTGAGCGCTAAAAAAGTGCAGCAAAAGTGCAAAGAACCACCACTTGGAACCAGACACAGGGAGGTGCGGGAAATGCTTGCATTACTATGAAATAGTACAATTTGTTTGCGCCAGCTGTAAACAGGTTATATAATGTAGCTAAAAAGCCCTACTGTATGTACAGTACCTTCCGAAAGCAAATATAAATACAGCAGAAATCAACTTAGTGTTCATTACTGGTTACAAAACAAGTTTACTGGGCCAATAAAACAGTAGGATTCTGAGCAGCATATGACTGGTCCTCAATCGCACGTAACGCAACGTACACTATACGTGTGGAACTATCGGCCCAACCTAAACAGCATTGTTCCTCTAAAAAACCATAATACTGTATCTAAAAGGTAACTTCATTCTACCCGTAGACATAATTTTTTCGTGTACCCGTCCCCGATCCTCCCGAAGTCTCATGTCGAAACCTAAACATTTGGCATGAGTGACACGGCGCACCGCAGGGTCCTCTACCCTGTCCCAGGCCTTGCGCAATAGCTTTAGGCTCAATAACTCAGCGCGTCATGCAAATTTTATCTCGAGCACGTTTCACCCATCAAAGACACGGAGCGGGTAGTCTTTGGAACAGACCCCAGCAGATAATGGAACTGCAACGGACAATCTCTTCATGACAGTCTCCTCCACGTATCACTCAGAGTACTCGTCAATGGGAATAAATTCCAACCCCCCCACCTACACCACAATCCTTCCTTGAGCCCCATTTCTCCTCGCCATCGTCCGATTCATCCAAGAACTTTTTCCCCCAACTTTTCCTCTATACCAAGGGGTGAAGATAAAATTTGGGAATGTGGAGCTGTAAATGTAGTTAGTAAAAGCTAGTAGTAGCAGTAAAAAAATAAAAAAACTTACTCTTTCCAAAGCCCATCAAGGTCTTTATTTTGTTGTAGCAAACTATATTCTTGCCGCTGTTAATGTCCCGGAAAAGGGGATCCATTTTGTTGACAATGGCAGCTGTTTCAGACCCCGTAATTTCCCCATTTTCGAGCATAAAATCTAGTCGCTAAAATCTAGTCGTTTATGCTCGACAGGGCGAGAGTTTTTTTGTTAGGCAGACCATGCTGTAATTGAAGTGTGTCACAACTCTGCGTGAAACCTAAAACTAGACTATGCTACTCTTTATATATTTTTAAGTTTGTGCTACTCGGCTACTCTACTTGGAGACAGCTTGTTTGTTTCTACTTGCCGCCAAAATTTACTGTTTCTGTATACCGCCAAACTGTTAGTGTATACTGCCAAAGTTTTCGTTTCTGTTCACTGCTACTCACTTTAGTGAGGTTGGGAAAAAATAAGTTTGCTTGTTTTCTGTAGTAATTGAATCCCTTAGGCATCAGTGGTCTGTGAGTTCCATAGGCTTCTTTTTGTGAGTCGCATTTATCAATTGTTTTGGATATGTTTAACGCGCAATTTTTGTAATGACCTTTACTGTACTGTACACCTCATATGGAGGTTTTATTTTCCGAATAAAGACCTGTATTCTATAGTATTTTGGAGATACTGTAGTCGTATGTACAGTACTGTACAGAACTATATTGTACATCATACAGTAGACTGAGTACAGTGCAATATTACTGCATGCAGTGTATGCACCAGTGCTGTACTGTTGTGCAGTGTATACTGTACGAAAGGTCTCAGCCAATCACGGCCACGACAGATCTGACTTGGCAGATCCAATGATTTGTGCCTAAACAGCCAAGTGGCAGTACTACTGTACTGTGCTCACGGTAATACAGCGGCTATCGTCTAATGTATCTTCTATTCTATAGCTATCGAACGGCTATATAAGGAAGCCCCATTGCCGATCGGGACGTGAGGAGGGAGGTAGAGTTTCAGGGGATTCAGAGAAATGTCGACCGTTTTAGTGACTCCTTCTATTAAACAACCAAATACAGGACTGCAACTGCATTCCGGGGGACCTTTGTAACCTTTCAAAGTGCCTTCACTTCCGCTCCCCCTCGCTTAAACCGCGCATACTACAGTTATGGGACCAGGGGAGGACTTCAAGAAATGTTTTGGCATGGTGAACCCTCCGGTATTTCGAGACGGACCAAGAACTCCTATCGTGGAGAAAGAAAGTTGCAAGTTGGGTTGACTTAATTGGAACCGCAGCCGAGAAGGGAGAAGACAAATTCTACAAAAAGGTATTCCACACATTGGACGTCAACTATACGATCGAGATCTTCGCCAAGCGCAGCAGAGTCTTGTAGACGAAGCGCAAAAGCAAGGAAAGATAGATTACCAGCAGGAAGACCAAGTCAAAGCTGTGCAAGAGATCGTGGACTTGATTGCCCAAGATCCTCCCATCTCTGTGGTTACTCGCCTCATTAATTCCTTCAATAAGGTGACTTATTGCAAGCACAGGAACAATGAAGACTTGAACCGTTATGTGTCTACGTTTCGCGGACTCGCTGCCGAGCACCCAATGAAAGCAGGCTCAACTAGTCAATCTCAAATCGGAAAGTACTGGCAATAACCCTGCTCAACAACTCCTCTCTCTCAGAAGCGTTACTTACCAATGCCAAGCTCAGACTTATAGGAATGGCGGAGGAACGAAGCAAGGGAATGCTACGTGCTGAGAAAAAGTTCACATTGACTTTGGATGAGAAATAGAATATATCTTTGAGTACCAGAAAGCTTGCTGTTTCGATTGCGAGAGCTCTGGGAGTTCCAGTCGTACTGCAAAACTATCCATCAGGAAGGTGACAGGTCGGTTCAATGGTATGTGTCGATATGCCAAGCCCATCTTCGATAATATCAAGAACTAAATGGTACTCGAGATATAGCCTAATCCACTGCTTCCTCTGGTCTTCGTTGCACCGTAAGTCTGGATGACGCGGTGGATGTTCTTCGCTCTCTTGCTCAGACTACCAACAGAACTGAAGCCTCGGTAACAAAGGCTCAAATTGAGTCTGCAGTTGTCCATGTAAATAGAAGTTTCTTTGGAAGTCAAGAGAATGGTCAACGAGAGTCAAGGATCAGAAACCAGTCAAATCATCGCGCTTTCAACGGAAAGAAGCGGAAAGCTTACGGCAACGACGGCGATAATTACAAATTCGATCGGGATTGCAAGAGAAGGAAGTTAACAATGCTGGCGGAACTCGTCAGAGAAGCTTGCATGGACTGTGGAAGGAAAGACCACACTCGAGGTGATTTAAAGTGCCAGCGTTAGAGCTATGCCACTTTGAAGATCCGAGAAGCAAAAGATCGCCATGATGAAGATCCGAAAGAAATAGAATGTCTGAAAGCTTCAATGGATTTTCGTCCGGGCCCCATGCATTCCAAGGGCAAAGGAGCCTGATAAGCGGAATCCCTACCAAGTCTAATCTGATACCCATGCAGATGACCCGAATCCCATTTTGACGAAGGTTGTCCCCCCGATCCTTCCGGCGGAATTAAGTCAGCGTAGCGCTGTCTTTAAAGATGGGCATCGCATTCAAGTTGGAGTAATTATTGTGAGCCATTCTACCATGGTTATGGACAGAACTGCAGTGATACAGAGCTCAATTACGGCATATGGAGACTACCTCTTGAAGATTTTGAAAGGGAATAAAATCGTTATTCCGTTCTATATCACGAAAGGCGATGGTCCTCTTCTACTTGGAAATTGTGTATTGAGCAAACGGTTGTGCCCAATTCGCATAACTCGTGTTATTATTATACCCCCAGGTGTAATAGAAGGAGCGGATAGCAAAATCGTGCTTCCGATCTATTTACTGAAGGTAGAGAAACCGAACTCATCTTCATGTTGTTATGAGCCAGATATCCAAGTTCCAAAGCTACCTTGCGACCCAGCGGGCTTTGATTGGAACCAATGGAGACTCTGCAGAGTAAGGTAGAAAAAATCGCGGTTCATGGAAATATGCGAAAAGTTCGCTTCAAAACTTCACCTTTACTCGCATTTGCCTCTAAAGGACATGAAAAATCTCTGCAAACGGGGCGGAGTTCTTTCTTCACTCTTAGAGCGAGCCCTAGAAGCTGCCGTGGAAAAGTGCTCCAGCTGCAATACGACTGGACGTCCGGTCAATGAGCGCAAGCTTTCCTTGAAAGACCGCTTCGAACATTTAACGAGGACGTGCAAACCGATTTCATTTACGTGGTTGAATTGAAGAAGTACCCAACACTCCATATAAAAGACCTGGCTTCACGCTTCTGCAATGCGTTTGTGTGGCGATCAGAGATATGGAAGAAGCCGAAGAATCTTTGAAACCCACTGGATCGCAGTGAATGGAGCCCCTGAACCAATATCGTTTGATCAGGAATTCGGCAATGATGATTTTTGCAAGACGTTGCAAAAAAATGGCATCAATCCGAAGCCTCGTCCTGCGAGGAGACATAGCAAAATAGGTTCAGTAGAAAGTGCAAACTTCACTCTACGTCAGATGTCACTGCGTATTCTCGAGGATGCAATGCACGAACGAAACACACGTGGTACTTCGTTTACGGTTCAGGAAATCGTCTCAAGAGCCGTACTTGCAACGAATCTTTTCGTGGAAATAATCGTGTCAATGCCTTTGAACTCGCAAGATGATACAAACCATCCATTCTTTTCTCCCACAACAGATGCCAGTGGAATCCGAGTTAACTGACGCACATTATGAGCAAGTTAAACGCCGCAAGCTCTCAAATATGTTGATATCTCGATCGCCTAACACTGTTTCGTCAAATGTTTTGACGAGAGGAACCCCAGTGTACTTCTTTGAGAAGCAAACAAAACATCGTGTTTGGAATTTGGGTTACGTCTAAAACGCAAAAGAACATTTCGTCGAGCTCATACGGAGCAAATGCGGAACCGGGAAACGGCTGAAAGTAGCATACGAGGACATACAGCTATACCCCTCTTCATCCCTTTTGCAGGAGTTGGACAGTATCGAGGATTCAGAACAAGGACAGGGCAATCAGATCCAGTTGGATGAAGAAGGTGCATCTGTTGCCGCTGCACTTATCCTGTCTGCTTCTATACCAAGACCAATACCAGAGACTGAATAATCTGGAAGCCAAGCGGTCAATGAAGGGCATCGTTCTTCATTGTTCTCGAGTCGCATCGATGACATACAGAAAAAACGGATAATCGTTCCGCATTCATTCTTTCCTTGTGACTAAGAACAATGCCAATCGTGCTACGTTCAAGGATGTCGAATTTGACATAACTCAGAATACTCCAACCAGTCGACGGGACAAAGATGTTGGAACTATCCCTCACGTGGATAGCAAGAAGTTCCCGCAAGAATTGAAATCACAGAAGCAAACCATACTTCGGCAAATTCGAAATGCAATTGGTTACGAGCCTGTGATGGAAAGTAAGATCTATTCAATGGCGCCAAGGTGGCTTATTGACGAATCCATCCAGAAGAAAAGTCTAATTACCAGGATAAAACGCGTACGAGGAAGTCAATTTAGAGGCCTACCAAGAGATGCAAATCTTATATCGTCGCATTGTTTCCCCAAGTCAAAATTGATGGAGAATCAGACAAATTGAAATTGAAGTGCAGATTGGTTCTACACGGAAACAGGGATAAGGAGAATAATTGCATCCGTAAGGACTCAGCAACGGCTCAATTTCCTGTAATGCGGGCTCTTTTTCTGCTAACGATACTTCGGTTTTCCTTGGCGACGATAGACATTTCTGGCGCTTTCGTCCAATCCGGACCGTTGAATCGAAACTTATAAGTCCGCTTGACGAAAGGATGGACAAAGAACAGCTTCTTCGTGTTGAAGCTGCTCGTCCCCGCCTACGGTCTTCTGGAATCAGGCCGGCTGTGGCAAATCGCAGTTGAAGATTGGATGTTCAACAGTGGGCTTGAATAGGTTCCTGGAATGCCGCAACTATTTTGAAACGGGATCCATCCAGAAATGCGCTCCTCATTGTCGCCAAAGTTGTGGACGATTTCCTACTTGCCGGTAACGCTCAACAGATTCAAAATTTTCATGATGCGATTTCTAACCGATTCAAATTCGGCAGATTCGTTTCTCAGTCGAACCTGGTCTTGAATAGACTCCATATTCTTCAAGAAACTGATCTCAAAATCACGGTCTCGATGAAAGAATACATGGAAGCCATTGACAAAATCCCATTAGACCGTATTAGGAGGAAAGAACAAGAAGCTAAGTACTCACTGGATGACATTAAGTCATTCCAGCGCTTGTGGACAGCTTAATTGGCTTGGCCATGGAGCTTTGAGCCCTGATGCCTTTTTGCAATGGACCTCCGATCTGAGAGTGCACCACTTGAGTGAAGCCAATCGCGCTCTCCATGAAATTCGACAGCTTTTGCCGGTCCTCACGTATCGAGTGCCTTCTAATAATGACGTCAGTAGCAACGAGCGGCTTACTAGCCTTCTCTGACGCGAGCCAAGGCAAATTCCTACGGCCAAACAGGTTACTTCTCCGAATCTTCTTTCCGAACTCTAAGATATTCCATGCCATCGACTGGCACAGCTCTAAGCAGGCTCGAGTCTCGTTTTCGTCCATGGGGGCGGAGATACTAGCAGCCGCAGAGTCAGCCGATCGGGCTGGACTCATGGCATACTGCTTGTCGAAGATGTACGCGGCTGATCGTTCCCTGCCACTTGTCTTGACGGTTGACTCACATGGACTCTACTCGACTCACCACTCTTCACGAAGGTCGCGATTACAGGCTGCGACCAACAGTCGAAAGGTTGAGAGACTCCTTTGAGTCAGGAGAAATCGCTGTTATGCAATGGATAAAGGGCGCCAACAACATCGCTGATGCCCTGACAAAGAGGAACTTGGGCACCTTCCGCAAACTCAATCAAACCTGTGCTTTGGACTCTTGGACTCTGATATTCTTCATGAAGCCGAGAGAGTCAAACCAAAAGGGAAATCGAAACGGATATCCAGTGATTCATTGAGGCCACAACCATTTTCGATTGTGTGCCATCCTGATGGCCGCTTAATACCATAACCTTGATACACTACTTGATTATGGACTTGGTTTCCGTTCAATAATCTTGGATTTCTTCGTTACAGGTTTGCAAGCTTGATTACATGTGCCACGTTTCTTGAAATAACCATTAACTGGTGCCGACTTCGAATAATGCACTGTATACGAGACCTGTGCAATATGTACCCTCTTCCTCGATTCGGATAATTGGACACGCGGGATATTTGGAACCACTCCAACCAATTGGCCATCCTTTATTTTAATTGAGAATTAATCGAATTCTAATTTCCTTCTCACTCTTCTGTCCAAGGAGATCCACATGTTGAACACGTGTCCACTGTTTGGGTGTACAGTCTTCTTCGCCGAAATCTGCCTCTACCGCCTCATCATCTACCAACGTGTGCCGGGTAGTCAGTGCCAGTGTCTTCGCTGATTCCGTAGACGACACGCTGTCAGTAGGAGGTGACGGTTTGGGTGACATGTCGCTCGCGCTCGAAGAACCTTTCGTCCAGGTCAAATTTTGGGCCTGTCGCGCTGACAAAAATGACATCTGAAGTGTCATCTACAAGGGAATTGCTGTCGAACCAGCACAAAGGGAAACCCTGATTATTTCGGGGGGGTAAAGGGGGTGGTGTCTGAATGCAGGGGTGGGCATTCACAAGGCCTGGAGTGTTGAATAGAAACCTTGGGGAAGAAGATATGACTGATGGACGCTGTGGCTGAAAAGAACTGTGAATGCCAAAAGAGATTGAAGGTTATATGTAAAACCTCTCGACAGATCAGATGTCGATCGCTTTTGTCAAGTGCGTCATTTGGCAAACATTGATGCCATCAAAAATGCAGTTTTCTATTGTTTTTTTTTCATGGTGCCGGAATATGTTCGTTCTGGACCAATAAGAAGGCTTCTTTATGATGCACTGTACTGTACTTCGCATGAAAAAAGGCCAATTTCAATTTAATCGGCGTGCACACTTATTATTTACGTTTTGTATTATTCAGTTGAAGGATTTTAATTAATTGGGCCATTTACTGTATAAGGACCGTTTCGGCCCAGTCGGGGGGTATGTTGTACAGTGTATACTGTACGAACGGTCTTGGCCAATCACGTGCCACGACAGATCTGACTTGGCAGATCCAATGATTGTGCCCTAAACAGCCAAGTGGCAGTACTACTGTACTGTGCTCACGGTAATACAGTGGCTATCGTCTAATGTATCTGCTATTCTATAGCCATCGAACGCCTATATAAGGAAGCCCAAATGCCCGATCGGGGCGTGAGGAGGGAGGTAGAGTTTCAGAGGATTCAGAGAAATGTCGACCGTTCTAGTGACTCCTACCAAAACACCAAATACGGGACTGCAAACTCATTCCGGGGGACCTTTGTACCCGTTCACTGTGCCTTCACTTCCCTCCCCTCGCTTACACCGCGCATAATACATGTACAGTACATTACAGTACTTAGTACATCGAATTGTTCATTTCTATATTTTTATTGTACTGCACAGTTGTGGAATTCACATGGCTCTGCGATTAAATGCCGAATTGGATCATTGTAATCCCTTCGATTTTTGTATTCAAAATGAGAATGTAAACATCACTAGTGACCGACCGACAGTTGTAGTGCTAACAATAAAGGACAAAGTCGCCTTAGAGCAACTTGGGCATCGTTGCATTGGTGAGTTTGCAGAGAGGAAACTTGGCAACTGGGACCGTGGCAAGTGCATAGTGCAACGACCAAAGAGCGACAGTGATCGTGTGAACCTACGTGATAATTAATGACTTGCGACAATAGTCGTGTGATGCAATTCAAGGGTTGACTACTAACAAGCAACAAGCAACAGCTGACAGTGGTAGTATCACCCAGAACCTGGAACTTTACTGGCATCTATTATGACAGCGTGTCCTAAAATAAAAAATTAACCCATGGATTTGCCACACTCATCCAAATTAAAGATATCTTGCAAATTCAGATACAGTAAAAATATCTTGGAAATTCCGATACTGTATCAGAATTTGGTCCTCTTCTAGATTTCTTTCGAGTGCAAATTTAGCGCACATCATCCAGATCGACGCTCGCAACGCTTTCAATTGCATCTCCGGCCAGCGAATTCTGGAAGCCGTACATATCAATGCCCCAGGCCTCGCACGGTGGGTAAACTCTTGTTACGATGCCCCAACTGAATTATCTGCAAGTAACGGTTCGATAGCTGCAACAAGTATACTCAGAACCTTTACCGGTACTTCTTATATTTTGATCCTCTGTCGACCCACACACGTTTAAGGGCATCTTTTCATCGGTAAAACGTCCACAGTTCCGATTGCGACCGATGAAATAATCTGTGCGGTACAGTATAGTACTGAATCATCGCACAATGGGCATATCGCCTCTCGTCATCCACGAAACCCCTCATTGCCGCTATTGACACACTCTAGTAAATCCCTTATCATGCGCCACCGAGCCGCACGCGCCAAAATAACCAAATTACAGAAACTGTCCCTCCATCGGACAAACTCCACATCCAACACTTCGCTCCGTCCAAACACGACCGTCAGTCCAAGCCCCCGCCCTTCCTTGAGCACATCACCCAAACTGAAACCCAAAACACACTGTTGCGAAACTTTACTACCCTTCGCTGCCACATCAAACCCTTCCTAAATCTCCACCAACTGCCCCGCCGACCGCCACCACTTTCCCCCCACCCAACCGCCTCAGCTTAGCCATCATCCAACCTCCGCCCAAACAAAAAACACCCAAACTCCCCTTCTATCACTTTGCTGCTTGCCCACATCATCTTTCTCACTCCTCATGTCCTGCGCCCCTCACATTCGCAACAGTATCCCTTCTTCTTTCGATCTTTCGCTCCTGTTCGCCTTCCCCCGGAAAACAGTCCCAAGCCAATCAAGCCACGTAATGCAAGCAATGGATCACAAAATTGAGAAATTGATCCGGGAGAACGAGGAAAGTGATGTGAGCTAAATTTGCACCCGAAAAAAGTCTAGAAGAGGACCAAATTCGGATAGTGTCGGAATTTGCAAGATATTTTTGCAGTATCTGAATTTGCAAGATATTTTTAATTTGGATAAATTTGGCAAACTCATGGATTGATTTTTTATTTTATGACACGCTGTCATTAATAGATGTCAGTACAGGTCCGGATTCTGGGTGGTACTAAGAGTGACTTGGAAAGGTCTATATAATAGACACATTAATTCCCACCCCTGGCCGATGGTGTGGAGGCATGGGTATGGCAGCCAGATATTTACCGTGAGTAAATATCTTCCAATAGTCTTTCCGGTTCACAGAATTCCATTTGATGCATTTATGGTTCTTAGTATGTTTTTTTGAAACTTTAGGGTTAGACAAAAAGTTTATATATGCTGAGTAATCCGCTTCCTCTTGTGGCGGTCAAGCAAGTTGGCAAAAAACTTCAAGTCAAGTCCTGAGTAGTAGGAAATTGAGAGTCAACATCAGACTCAAGAAACATTTTTCCCACGCTGGTCACAGAGCATCCGTGGTAGATCCTGCCCCTTATATACTAGCTTGTAGCCCTCTCAACTGTCTTCCTCATCCACTCCATTTTGTTCGTTCAACTGTATCCACTCCATTTTGTTCGTTCAACTGAATCCACTCCATTTATTCGTTCAACTGTAACACGGTAGCACTTTTGTCGCTTACACACCTTCTTTTTGGATAATTGGTTCTGAGTATCTCTTCTTCGGACAATTACCCTATCAGAAAGCTTGCGATGCATGGTCGCTTCGGAACAGAACCCTGCCGCATGGAGCTTGCTACTCGAGCTGGAATCTGTCAAGGCCGAGTATAAGGATATCCGGAAACAAGAGAGGAAGGATGCCAGGCGCGCAATCAGAAAGGAGCGCATAAGGCACATGAAGAGGAGTTCTAAGCAACGTACCGGTACATATATTCGGGAGGATACTGTCAACAATACGTCCAGATTGTTGCAAAAATTGCGCCCTTGACTTCGACAAGTAGGGTCCCCTTGCATTCGTATATCTAAATCCATAAACGTGAACTTGACCACTGACCCCTCCCAGTTGTCTGGTAAAGGACGACAGCTTTCAATATTCTCATGCAGGTTGGCGACCAACTCGTCTCGACTGCCACAGCGACCGGTAAAATACTTAGCCTTCGAAGAATCGCCTTAAATAGCACGTTATTCCGCTCGACCCTACTGTTCTTCGTGGGCGTTTGAGATGGTCTTGCGTCAACAGTTGCGCTGTGTCCCTTAAGGAAAAATACAAGTACTGGCATATACAATGCCTGCATCCTCGAGGAGCTTGATCATTTCTTCCACCACTTGCATGTGTTAGGCGTTGAAGTCGCTTAATCATAGTAATGCGACCCCTTCGATTACTGCCGAGCATTGTAGTGATCGTCGACCTCGATCTGGGTTCAATTTCAAGCTTGAGTCGGTCGTTGCCACTTTTCTCTCTGCTGATATTGGTGAAAAAAATGCGTTCAGCCGAGTCACTCGGCCGTTTGAATGAGACAAATGATTGCTTCTTCCTATTAACCGAGTTAGAGAACTCTTTCAGGTCCAAGCCTATGATCAGAGGTGACTCTCCTTCTACTAGATCAAAGGGGATACATGTTGGATTCCATATGTAATCTCGCTTATAGTCAGCGTCCAAGTACATAAAATTGGTTTTGCTTCTGCACCGTTCATTCCCCATCCGCGCCAGTATTCATCTTGGCCCATCCACCTCGAACTTGAGCCCG
This sequence comes from Kappaphycus alvarezii, assembly GCA_002205965.3. Lineage (NCBI taxonomy): Eukaryota > Rhodophyta > Florideophyceae > Gigartinales > Solieriaceae > Kappaphycus > Kappaphycus alvarezii. The sequence goes on along the minus strand of NADL03000828.1, from coordinate 793,746 downwards.
AAGCGTCGCATAGGCGAATTGAATTTGTCATTTAGCCTGTAAATCGAAAGGCACCCTCATCGAGTATAAGGTTGGGATCACGTGGACCGAGTCGTGATCACATCATTGAAAAAACGGCGGTTTCTCATCTTTCACTAGGGTCAGAGCATCTTTAATTGTTGAAGACGCTCCACTACCGTCACGAACTTGTTCTTTACTTTTCTCATGGGCCCCTGAGCTCTTCCTTTGTTTGGATTTGATGATTTCTTTGCATGAAGGGCGATCATTCCACCATTGTCCATGCTCTCCGCATGCCCTGCATGCTGATTCGGATTTAATGCGCCTGTGATAGTCTTGTTACAGTTCATTTGACTGTGTCCGTTTCCCAAGCATAGTATTAATGATCCCTTTTTTTGAAGCATCCACCACTTGAGCTAAGCATTTGCTTGCGTCATTAAGCGTAAACATCGTGGATGTCGATTCCTTGTTACAATCCAGTCTGTTTTCTTCATGTTCCAGCTCTTTAACCAGCTCCTGACTGAACTTTGAACCATGTTTATGTGCTTCAGAGATTTTGTTGAACCGGTTCATAGTAAGACTAAGCTTTGCCGTGGATGGGATCTTCTATTTGAGTCCTGAGAGTTGGAAGAGAATTGCGTTCATCGTGTCTGGAGTTAGCCTCGCATTTAGAATCACTATAATGGCAAATTGTCGATTAGTTGATTCTGGAACGGCCTCTGATTGATTTATATACGATGAAACTGCTGAGTTGAACCTGACAGAAAAATCTGCCGTAGACTCTTCATCACTTTTCTGGCACGTGTGTATTTTTGTTACAAAAGATACTTAAAGGAGTCAGTTAATTGGCCTACAGGAAGATTATTCAGGGTCTAAAGATGACACCGGAGCAAATGGCGAGACAAGTGCAATTTGGCGACGAAAAATCGCCCGTGGGCAACCCTTCTTTATCAAAAGTATCTTCTCTGACGAAAAGAGGTTTAATCTAGACGGAACCGACGGATTCAAGTAATATTGGCATGATTTGAGAACCGAACCGAAGCACTTCTCCACCCGCCAGAACGGCGGAACTTCACTGATGGTTTGGGGAGCCATCTCGTTTTATGGGGTTTGAACTGATTATCGTCAAAGGTAAGCAGAATGCCACTGCGTATTGCAATACTTTGGATACCGGTTTGCTACCCGTTGCCGAGGATGTGTTTGGTGAAATGGAGACATGGATCTTTCAGCGAGACAACTGTCCAATTCATTCAGCCCGGAAGACCAGGGAATGGCTTCAAACAAAGATAATCTGCACATTACCTTAGCCCGCGTGCTTCCCGGATTTAAAAATCATTGAAAATGTTTGGGGGTTGATGGCGAGAAGGTATATAAGCGCAATCGGGAGTCTGAGAGTATCGAAGAACTAGAGGAGGAGGTAAGGACAGTTTGGTCCGAAATTGAGTCAGATTATTTTTTCAAACTTTATCGGAGCATTTCGAAGAGGTTGCTGGCCGTGATTAGGGGAAGGGAAAGCCAACAAAGTACTAGGTGCTACTGATATGCAATAAAGAAATGCGTGTTTGCTTTTTGGTTTCGCATCAAGAAAGTGTCCTGTTCCACGATTTTTTAGATAACTTACAAGGCCTTGGTTCCTGAATATTGATAATTAAAGGTGATGCTTTCGTTCATGTATAAAACGGACTGCATATTCGTGTTTGGCGGTCAAAAGTACGGTGGGCAGTGTTGTTGACATACCGAAGTACGGTAGTGGGGCGTCTAGATGTGAACAGGTTGCGGTGTTGCTTTTCTGATTTCGCGCACTGTACGTATAACATCGGTAAAATGCTGCACAATTAAGGTCAAACTTCATATCAACAATCCAAACAAGCTCTACGTCACTTCACAACAGTACAGGAATGCCTACCGTATCTTTGGGGGAAATTTTGGGTAATTTATTATTTGGAAAGAACTGTAATGTCATTTCTTGAAGTGAGGCGACATGTTCCATCAGGGATTGAGGGGTATCTTTGCAGCGTCTTCTTTTGAAAGTGCGGTAATTCTCAAATGCTGTTAGTGATACTTTAAGGCATAAAATTTGATAATGTTAATTTATGCTATGAAGTAGAATCGTGGAAGACACATTGACACTTGTCTCGAGAACTAGGCCGTTCCTGTACTGTACTTGCATCATACGATATCAATGCTCTCAATGTCCACCCCCACGATCTCCAGGGATCCAATTTCCATGCCCTGGTCACTCTCAGGACTATGAGATTAGCCTTCCTCCTCCACCCCGCGCTTCCCTGCCGTCCCTTCCCCAGCCTCAATCACGCGCAAACCAGAGACCTTCATCTTCGTCACCTCTGCACGACCAGACTCTCCCACAATCACGGCCCCGCTCCTCGAACCATGCAACTCACCCAGCCGTCCCTTTCAAATTCCCCTCAAGTCGCCATTGTCGAAGTAAGGCCCCCCCACGCTGCAATTCCACCCCTGCTTACCCACTCCCTCCCATCCGTCTCCCCTTCAAAAACATCCCAACACCTCAATGCTAACCCCTGCACACGCGGTTGAAAATCAGATCGGCTGTGGCACTGATCTCCATGGCCAGGATGCCACTGTTGCAGCTGTCCGCGCCTGCAGAAGTACGTCATTTTCACTCTTCTAGTCCACGAGTCTTCGATCGAATACATAGGCCTTATGCATCCCGGTATCGCAAACTGACCTGTCTGCGGTTTTGTCTCACTCACTTCCTGCAGATGCCATTGAGTTCAATTCGTTGCCTGGATTATCTCGCCTTCTCCTGACGGTGATTTGTCTCGTATGCAAGTGCGAGTTCGTCTCGGAGTTCCCAATGAGTTTTGCAGTGATGTGCAGATAGACCGTGTCAAGCAACAGTTTCCGTATGGAACAGTTAGTGTGGAGGTAGTTGAGGGGGATTGACATGTTCATCAGGCATTGTCCTGCCGGAGCAAGGCGATCGCAAAGGCGATGATCGAGCGATTGTAGTGGTGGCTGCAGTAGAAGTGGCATGTTAGTGGAGACTTGTTTACTGTCTGAAACCAACTTATCGGTTATCTCATTTTGCTATTCTATTCTCTCGGTTTTCTTATTTCGAGGAGGGGAATGGGAGAGTGGGTGTAGCGGACGAGAAAATGGAATTATGCCTACAAATGTACATGCGAAGGCTCTCGTATGGATATTCATTCCAGCAACGCAACCCAAAGTTCAAGTACTGACAGCCTCCCGGTCATGCCTCTATCGGCACTGTCCAACTGTCGTAGCTCTCGTAAGCATCCTGTCATCTCTTACTGCTCTTCCGAAACCAACTGGCGGGAAGCTGAGGCCCTCGGCGTACCTCCTTTGCGACGTCTTCTACTCTCAGTCTTTCTTGAATTTTTTGGCCTTTTCGTAATACGAGAGGGCACAGACTGCCAAAACTGAAGTGCGATGTTGGACGGCGGCAAAAAGTGTTTAAAGAATAGGAAGAACACAAACCCTAGGAACAGCAATCTTGAAGGCACAATCGCGAGCACTTTGCAAACATAAGAAGGGCACCTACGGCAACCCAACTTTGCCATTCTTCGGCGCCCCACAGAAACAGCGATTGCACTTTGCCAAGCTCGCCGTTGAGCTTGCCTAGCACATTCTGCGCGGCCGAGAGAGTATCGTGCACCTGTGTCACAAGCGAGAGGACACTTGCCTGCCTTCGCTCGGCGTCCTCAGATTCAGTTCGCCCCATGCCAAGGCCAAGCCAGTTATACTTTGTTTCAACAACCCAGGCAGCCTGCAATGCCACCAAGAAGGCCGGAACGTAGTTGACAAGGCCCTTGAAGGCAATAGTAATGCAGACTAAAATAGCAAGAATAGTCGCAGGTGGGTTCCTCCACTGGAACAGATGACTAATGAACACGGCCAGCCCGGCTAATGGAGAGCAAAGCTCTGCGAAGCGCCCGATAGCATCACCCAGAACGGCTATATCAAATGGCTCATCATCTTTTGCCCGATAGATGCGGTCGTTCGTGTCCATGTTTTCCCGAATTGCTGCGAGGGCCCGCTTAATCCATGACTTTCCACTGTCGTTGTGGTAGGTACGTACTGAATCTGTGTACCAGTTCACAATTTCCGTGTTCTTGTCGACATGAGAGAATAGAAGGAGTGAATTGGACACTCGCTTTTTGTTACCCTCCTAGTGCGCGGTATCTGACAATATTTGCATGTGCGGCAACCGCAAGGAGGGGAGGTGATGGCTCGTTTCGGAATGGAGACCTCGTGTAATTAAGATGCCTAGACACGTTGGTCTCTTTGGCTCTCTTGTCTTTCTCCTCACCTTCCTCCCGTTTGGCCTCCTTGTTTTGATCCGCTGACTCCTGCTGTGATTCCTGGGACGGTGCCGCACGTCCAGAACTACCGAACCTAGCTGCACATGCAGCTTATGTGCAGCAACCATTTCCCTCGTAATTGCAACCCAGTTATCGCGTCGTTTAGTTTCTCGAATCTCCAACAAGCTAAAAAGAAGAGGTTTTCTCCCGGCATTGAATTTTCGCATCAGGTTCCCAACGTGTTGTGACAAGGTTTGCTCTTGGCGATTGTCCTGGCGATTTTCATGCTGTTTGTCCCTCTTGCCATCGCCATCCTTAGGTGGTTCTTTCGGCAGAGCCGACAACCGTCCATTGCTGCCTTCGACTCAGACTCTAAATGCAGCCGTATGCAATCGCGCATCATGATTGGAATCGACGCCTGGCTTACCTGCGCTATAGCCCGAGTCTCGCGACATAGTGATTCCTTCCGATGGCAGCGTAAAAAATCAAGTATCGTTGGCTCAAATATAACTTGCCCATCGTCGGAATAGATCGTTGTGATCAACCGCACCCTGGCTTTTTATCAAAATCTCGCCTTGGTCAATTCCCAACTGTTCCTTGACATTGCCCCAATCATCATCATGACATTGGTACTTGTCCTGCACTGCTAAAAAGAACGGCCGCCAAGTCTCGTACCTCAATGCAATACCGGGTGGATATAAATCTCTGACCAGGGCTTCACTAGCGCTTCCATCCACCGCAACGCTCCCAGACCCTTCTGCCCACGCTCCTCATCACTTGCGACGTCACCATCCCGTGGCGTACGCAGTCCTTTTTTCCGTCTCCGCAAACCTGAAGCGATTGCGTCTCGCCTACTGCCTCTCTCTCTTCTTTGCTGCGGTTTCTCGCTTTCCCTCTTCTTCAACGTCGCTGCTCTTTTCGGCTGCAACACGTGCCTGCTCCCTAACTAGCTCGTCAAAGACGATACCTGCAACAGCGGCATCTGCAACTGGCCCGATAAATGGGGCATACCTACAAATTCCTCCCGCAAACATAGCCTGCACCCGTCCTATCCATCATATTAAATAGCCAGGAAGTTGCGTTCTGCATGGCCATGGCATCTTGAGCCTTCAAGGTGGACATGATGGCAAAATCGGCCAAATCTCTCGGCACTGGCTCAAAGGAGCGATTTCGGACGTAAACGAGGAGCGAGACGAATCGGCGGATGCAGCTGAGTCTTGAAATTCCTCCTGCAGTTGCTCCAAACTCTTCCCAAGCAGGTCGGCACAGGCTTGAACCATGGCGTCTCGCCATGCAACGCCAGACGAGACGTAATGCTGTAACGCGTCACTATTTGCAGCGCTAGAGACTTCAGCGCTGCGAAAATCACTGCCCGCACTGTCATCCTCGTCGTCGGGATCTTCATCGGTGGAAACATGAGGGTCACGAGATATGGCGGTGGAGTGTGGGGACCCCGATCGAGAGGGGGAAGACCCGTCGGAGCGATTTGTGGAGGCTTCAGCTGAAAACATGGAGAGCGGGTCGGGGAAGTATCGACGATAAGAGTTGCTAGGAATGGAACGGAGATGATTGGAGACGGAAGATAGCGAACGGATGCGACGGAAGATGGCAAGCTCAATGTCGCCTGGGTTTTGACCAGTGTCACTTTCGGCGGTGGCACTTTCTGCTGTCGGGTCTGGGGTCGTGGGACGCATGTGGTGCTTTGGGTGGAGGTTGAGGGAAAGTGGGGTGAGGAAAGGGGAGAGTCGGAGTAGAAGGTTTCGCAGCCCCTCGGGGAGGAACGTGCACAAGGCTTTCGCTGAGTATGACGAGGTGAAGAGGTGAGCTGCAAACTCCTGCGTTTGGTCGCGAAGAGTTTTCTAGTGACAAGGTGACAGCTCTATCGAGCTTAACGCATGGATGGCATGCGAAAGCTTTGTCTTCTTCCATCGCCAATAATGGGCCGGGGGCAAGGTTTTTCAAGAAAATATAAAAAAAAATAAAATATACACGTGTAATGAAATGTAAGGTATGTTTTACAGTGGCAGCAAAATTGCTGCGAACGAGATATGTACATATGAACGCATGAAACTGTTTCTTTGAAGGACGTGGGATAAAGTATTGTTCAGCCATGCGCATTACAGCTAATACTGTTGCTGTAGCCTCGTACCTCTGGTTTTGTAACTATGCTGTACTGTAAATCATGATTACTGGCACTGTACAGTATAAGTACAATACAGTATCCAAGGTAGAGTTTAGTGTTCTGTACAAATCATTTACAGTGTAATGTACAATACTCCATGATCTACACGATCTACTGTGCCCTCTAATGGGCGTACAGTAGATGCTGTACTGTACACAAGTGTCGATGTTGCTCAGTACAGGACAGGCAAGGAATAAAACTTTGAAGCCCCCGGCAGGAGTGAACGAATGCGGTGCGTTCAAAAAGGTCTTGACTCAGTTTTCGATTTGATATTGTGCGTATTTTTGTTCTTTTGACCAAACCTTGCCTTTGCCTGGCCTCGCGTGGCCACTTCACATGTCTCCGTGACTACTTCAAGCTGCACCGAGACCACTTCCCTTCTCCGCTAAACAACTCTCCATCTCCCGAATCCCTTTCTCCTTCCTCTGGCGCTACTCACGCCCTCCCCCTTCATCTCCTCCGCACGCACCACCCAATCCCCCAACCCTCCCCATTGCCCCCCTTGTCAATCTCCATCTTCATTGATCCCCACATGTTCCCTTGACTCAACCCCGTCAACCCACATCCCATCATCATGCTAAAGTTCCGCAACATTTCTTCCTTCGTCGCATATACGTCTGGTGTCTCGGAGTCATCACCCATGTCGCCTATGGTCCCGACATCCGCGCTGCCGCCTCCCCGAAAATGCGCCCCTTTCGATAGCTCACGCATCGCCCGCATCAACTCAGAACTCGAACATGGACCACATCTCTGGCAAAAAGACTATCTCGATCGTACTCCTCGTGTTGCCCAGTCCAATTCCGACGACGCTTTTCGTCTCGATGATATCGCCGCCCCGCTTACGGAAGGAATTCATGCTATAGCCGGTGATACTCTTACGGCTGCTTCTCCGCAGCCTCCGGATCCTTGGAATTTCTTAACCAGAAATATTCCTCCGGGTCGGTGGCGTATGTCGCTTATAATAGCTTGCTGTGGTTGTCGGTGTTTGGGCAAGGTACTGCGTGTTTTTGCCAGTCAGAGTTTTGGCTTGATTATTGGTGTGGGGTTGTTTATCTTGGCTTGGCCGCTTGCGGCCTGGGTGCCGGTAAGGCAAGGAAGCGCTTAATGAGGCAATGGTTGTGAGGTATCTTCCTCGGTCGTGGTCTTGTCGTGGTCGGGGTATGTCAAGTTTCATGGAAAGCGACCTGAGAGGCGTGCAAATCAGATTTATGTCGCCAACCATACATCGCTCATTGACTTTTTTTGCTCAATAAGGATTACAACTTTAGCTGCATCGGACAGAGGCACGGTGGTTTGGCCGGAGTTTTGCAGGATTTGTTGATGACTGCACAGGATCATATCTGGTTTGATCGAGAGGAAGGGAGTGATCGTCGTGTCGTCCAACGCTTGATTCAGGAGCATGTTCGAGATGCTAGTAAGGAGCCGATGCTTGTATTCCCAGAGGGACATGTACGAACTCGGCTTATTGTATCATGTTCAAGAAGGGTAGCTTTGAACTTGGCGCCGAGTGTACCCGATCGCAATGCGATATAGGCGCCGATTCGGCGATCCGTTTTGGAACTCCCAGACTACCTCCTTTCCTCGTCATCTCTATGAGCTCATGACTTCTTGGGCTGTTGTTTGTGATGTGTACTACATGGAACCGCAACACATCCGCGAGAATGAGACTCCGTCAATTTGCGAACCGTGTGCGAGGAATGATATGCGAACGTGCCGGTTTGACCAGCATCAATTGGGACGGCTTTTTGAAGCGCCATCGCATATCCACCAAGTTTCTAGACTCGCGCCAACGTGCATTGGCATCTATTATTACGCGACGACTTCATGGGGATCTACCCAGGCCGTTGAGTCCCCAGTACTCGCGAGCGGCGATGATACACTGAATCAGACGAATGCCACCGGAAATGGAGATAGCAGTAGTGGTGGATGGACTCTCTTGGATTCGAGAATCCGCTGTTGCGGAGGGGAGAACGCAGGCTTCGTCAAGGAATCAGCGATATCGGGAAGTGTTGACGTTGAGGAGACGTCGGGGTGGTGGGCAGAGGGCATGAATACCAGCAGATATGGGGCCAGGGAGGCTGGCGGGGGTGATCAATATGAGGGGAAGGGTTACGAAACAGTAGAGCGGTAAGGTTTGTGGAGAATGCGTTGAGAGACACGATGAGGTGGGCTTTGGGTATAGGTCTGTTTGTGATGGCAGCTATGGTGACAAACCGTATGATGCCGGTATCATGGAAGCAATGGCTAACATCGGGATTTTCATAGATTGCGGGGCTTGTACGGCTTGCACCGGTGGAATGGGTGCAAGCCGGCGATTACAGGTTTCTTTTGTTAGGGTAACGGGAGGGTTGTGCTGTAGATTGCGTTTGCCTTTGACATTACTGACTATCCTTTTCATAAGATGTCAGTCTGTCCGCTTGTCTACTTTTGAAAAGAGATGGTGTAGAATGGGAGAAAGTGCAGTTGAGGAAACAAGAAATTATGTCTAACCGTACGAGAAGGGATCGCAGTTGATAGGGGAGATAGAGGAACCAATTTAGCCTTTACTAGGTTGCGCTTCTGCTCCGCATGAAATTACGCCATCCTCCAAACGAAGTTATGTTCACCGACTCCAATCCTAGTAAATTGCACAGCTTTGGGTCTACTGCCCAGCCTTCTGCGACAAACCCGTAAACTGTCTGCCCATCTTCCAGCCACACAGTTCCGAAGCCTAGTGGCGGTGGAACAACCTTCAGGAGACCGCCAATGCTCTCGTCAGGTATGTTCCAGACTTCGACATCAATAGCAGCAGTGTCCGGGTACCACCGGGGTGATAAACCAGGGCCGGTTTGAGCGGCGATGTGGCGCTGGAAACGGCGTGCATTGTGTAATTCGGAGACGTTTTCACGGAGCGACTAGTTTGCCCCCGGCTGAAACGATTTGATGATTAAGAGGACCGCCAGATAGGTGTAGGCCGCACACGGCGAAATGCATCCTGTTGTACAATTAGGCACGTGATTGAAGCTCGAGCGAGGTACCGTTTTGTAATGACGGCAGCATATGTTCGAGGATATCAGCTCGATGCAGCCAGATGCGAGGGATCCCGGCAACAAGCACGTCATTGCGAATCGTTTGCCGTACTGTTGATTCGATAACACACGTTCCGTACGGTGGATAGGTACAGTGTGTACAAAATACTGTACAGTACAGTACTGTACATACATCTCGGCTTATGTCTTTGCGCTACAAATCTCGGCCCATTTCTGCAGATCCAATGCACAAGTACCCGCCGCATTGCCAGCTCCAGGGACCGCCTAAGGAACACGTAAATGAGAGCAGGCTCTGTAGCAAGATGGGATCTCGTTTGTCCAAACTGAAGGAGTTGCACTCCCGAGTATCCTCTATGTAAGGAAAATAGTCCCCCGAATATCTGACTATAGCCGGGGTTCAGTTGTTAAGTGACGTAGAGCTTGTTTGGATTGTTGATATTAAGTTTGATCTAAATTGTATTGCGTTTTACCAATGATATACGTAACAGGGCTCATTTGCTACGGTCTCTTAGCACACGAAGGGTCCTGCTTCGAATCGGCATGGACGTGCATTAAGGTTTTCGCCATGAAGTCGATCGAGCTATGAGTCTTGCAATACACTGACGAATGAGTTGCATTGACAAGGCAGAGCGAACGGGTTAGACCATGAAGAGACGCGACCAAGGAGAATGCACCAAAGTCCAGGGCCGATAAATGGGGGGGGGGTCGCGCTAAACATGGAACATGTTTTCAAAAACGGGACAATTGAAAAATTGGAAAACTACCAAAATGCTCGATTCTCACATTTTCCCTGTAGGAACATCAATGTTCCTCGTCTTCTGCAGCAAAAACTCGTGGCTCAATCGTTTCTACATGGGGAATACCGTAACAGGGTGCATCTGAAGTGAAAAGGGGGAGGGCACATGCAAAGAATGCATGCAACCTGAAATTTTCGATAATAAAACGAGGTCCTGACCCACCTTTGTCTCGAAACTACCGAGCCCTCTACCTAGTTTACGAAAACAGCAGGAATTGTCTCAACTGAGCAATGGGAAGGCGAATCGTTGTTCCCAAAAAGAACATTGACATGCTCAATGCTGTAGCAGCCAAAGAATCAGGAATTCGTATCGCGACGCAGCACGCAAGTTTGGTGTTCCTCACAGCACTCTACACCGCCAAATGAATGGAACCACGAAGAGGGGACGCAAACTGGCGCTTGCAACTGAAGAGGAAGAGCTGATCGTTGACTTTTCCTCCGCTTTGCTCATCGAGGTATCCCTCTGACCCAAGTGCATCTCAGAGAAGCCATTGAAATCATGATAGCGTCTCCCGATGTCTCGGCGTCTGCATTTGCCTTTCAAGAAGGACAGTCCAGGAAGAGCTTTCCTCAGGGCGTTTCGACGACGCCATGGACACAGATTGTCATTTGCAAAGCCGTTAGACAGGAATCAAAGAGATTCAATGCCGTCAACGCAGAGGTTTTGACCACTCACTTTGCCACTTTGGAAAAACTCATCGCAGAAAACAGTCTAGATGCGTCGCGCGTTTTTAATCTCGAGGTTGGTTGCACCCCTATAAGGAAATGAACGGGCGCACAGCTGCAAGACGATTGATGACACGCAGAGGAACTCAGGATATGCGCATGCCGGAGTTTTGAATTTGCCTCGCGTCACAAATGCCCGTCTAAGTGCTATTGGGGATGTTGGACCTCCTTTTTCGTATTCAAGGGGACAAGGTTACCTTTTCGTACTGTTCTACGAAATGGTTCTGTGATTGATGAAACCCCAAATCTGCCACACCGTTCCACATTGGCACTTCGAACTGAAAGCGGAGGTGTTGACTCTTTTAATTTCAAAAACTGGCGTTTCGGTTCGTGGATTTCGTAAAGGATCTGACAGCTAACAGTAGAAAAGTTCTATTGATATACGATGGCTACAGAGCACATCTATCACTGGATGTGCTGGAAATTTTCCACGACCACAACGTGATTGTTTATGCTTTACGGCTCATACATCAGGCAAGACACAAACTCTTGATACAGTTCTGTTCTGTGTTTAGAATGCTTTGAACTCCGCTACATTTGATTGCTTGTCCGCCGACACCAGCCGCCGTATGGATATGTTTGATTTTTGCAGTATCATTAGGGAGGCATATCTTTGTTCGATTACTGTGGACAACATAAGGCATCTTTTAGGAGAGCTGGCATCTGGCCTTTTGTTCCTCAGAAGCTATTGAACGAACCTCGACTCGCTGATTCTTCTGCGGAGTCTAGAATCATGTCAGTGGAGGAATTAGAGCAGGCGTTTTTAGATAAGCGTCGTGAGTTCCGCGGGCGTGTTTTAGGTGATAATGCTGTGATCACCTCAATGGGTATGTGGACACGACCCAAGGATGTGTTATGACCTCTGATCGTGTGCTGCAGTTGGTGCGGGACAGAAAAATGCCGATATTGCCAAATATCAAGCAGATTGTCGCCGATGAGATTAGAGAGGCACTAGATGATCAGCGCAGACTCGCTGCTGTGAGTTTTTCACAAAGGGTGCGGAACGATCGCATGAAGCGAATGGCTTCTCTGGCTGGTATGCCTGTCGAATCTTTTCGTCAGGGGTTCGAAGTATTCAAGAACGTCGTACTGCAGCTCGCATTTGTGCTCGTTCTAGACGTCAGGGTGTTCCACTGGAATGACGTGTCAATTGAAATTGTTTCAATTTTTTAATTTCTAGTAGGACCACGGCGCTCGCACTTTTTATCATTAAACCATTTTGTTGCTTTCTTCTACCTCGCACACTTTTTCGCCAAAAGCCGCACTATTCATTCGATATTTCGCTGTTTTGCTCCGTTCTTTGGTATGCTCTAGATAAGACAAAGAGATTTAAAAATGGTAAAAACCCATTTAAATTTGGCAAATAGAACACCTTATACTGTACTAAGTATCTGAAATGTTCCGTTTTAGCGCCACCCCTTTACTGGTACATATAACTGACGTTGTAACGATCACCCGCCGCCATGGGACAAGAAAGACGAACAGGAGAATGCAGAGTGATCGGCATGAGCTTAATGCAAGATTGACAGATTAGCAACTCATATGCTATCGTGATTAACAGCTGATGAGATACACCCGCGCGGCTATATAAGGCGCACATTTTTGCGCTCCAATAAAGAATGGCATGGGAAGAAACAGTGCCCAGTCTAAGTACTGAATCTTGAAAAGTTTGCACCTGTGAAGTGATCCACGTACCCAATGGATCTCAAACGAGATTTGACAACAGTACAATACACTTGTGGTTCCCATTTTGTGTGCTACAGTGCCCAAGATGGGTATCAGAAGGCAGCGGGAAATGGGCTTTCCTGGACCACCTAGCGATACTGCTGAGGCTCTGGTGGAAAGCGCAGTCTCGCTAATAAAGACTGGAACAAGTGCAGCACATGTAGTTGAAATAAGAATGAGAGGGCTCCGCCGCAGTAGTGCCCATATGGTGCTACCCCCGTAGAACTCGTCGCATCCCAACCCTTGTTCATAAGAGTGGTCCTATGCAGCACCTAGGTCAAAGTAAACTACACGCGTTTGGACGTCCCGTCTTCCTAAAAAGTGCTTGTCCTCTATAAAATCATAAACTTTGAATGGTAAATTGAAGGATACTGTTGACTTCCTTTTTTCAGTGATTCTTTTACGAAGAGGCTTCAAAAAGACATCGAATCCGATACTGCAAGAGTGGTTTTCTTCAGTAATACACGGAGCTCGACCATTCTACAGACAAGATGTAAAATTGGCCTATAAGTCATTGTTACCAGCCAAAAACAAGTAAACTCCACAGTTCCCCCACCAGCCCTGACACGCAGATGGTAATCATTTGGTCCTGCACCACTAGGAACTAAAAATGCCGTAGTAAGGATTTTGATACCTGAGCGCTTCACGTTCCACATTAAATGCATGACTGCGTGGCCATTAATTCTTGTTCAAACTTTAATATTGAAACCTGTTGCCCCATGTCGCCCATCATCCAAACTATCCTCTCTACCATCTTCCCTTTCATCACCCGCATCAGTATCCATTGTGTCGAGAGCCGTCAATAGGGAAGTTCTTGGTGTCGTGAAACACGGTCTGTTGGTCTCTCTAACTAGCCTGTACAATCAGGATAGTACAGTAAGAGAGGATAGTTGTACGGTAGGTAGGTGATTTAATAAAGAAGTGCCAGCGCTGACCACGACGGCGAAAACTACGGAATGGATGTCTACGTTGTTTTCTTCTTTTCTTAAAAATCGTGCCTGCCCGAGGAAGACGCTGCTCGATAAGATGGATCAGGTGAAATACTAGGAGGTACTGCGGCTTGATGATCTGATCCGATCATGGGTTTGGATAAGAGAGTTCAAAATGTAGCGGGACCTGTACATTACTGTACATTTCAGTACAGTTCTTTTCATACGGTGTTGGTAGATTGACACTCAGATCATTGCCTAAAATCGGTGCGTAGGCCTTTTCAAAAAAAGAATTAAAGACCTAATTTCGCTCAAGTTCATTTCCGCTTTCATGTCTCTGTAGCACCTTCGCTATGCAGCCTGCTTAAAAGCAGCAAAAGGGGACCCATTTGCTTGACAACGGCTGCGGTCTTACTGCCGGTAATTTCCACTGCTCGAACAGAGACCATAACTTTTTACTGCTGGTGAGGATTTAGTGAGAAGCGGGGAGAGGTTGACTGAATGACTTAGATGCTTCGCTGAATGTTACAGGGATTGCTATTGGAGCACTACAGATAATAAGCGATTGATAACGGTTAAATATTTTTTGCAGCATGATTCTGTGTGATAGTTACGATTTTTCTCGCCTTTTCCTCCTATCTGGGCAAAAAAATCAAAAACAGGATTCTAAAAATGGTAGGAGCTCTGCTGTAAAATCTTGGGGAGATAATAAAGTCTGTATCCCAAATTTTCAACACATAGAGGGGTTTGGTGCAAGTTTAGGAGCCTCTAGTGTCTTGTTTACTGCAATGAGTTCCCTCGCTATCGTACCCATGTACAATCAGGGGTATTTACAGATAGCCTAGAGACACGATATGATAGGGATAGGTAATTTAACGATAGAAGTAAGCTTAAACAAAGGAATAGTTTTTTAATTGAGAAGGGCTGAGGCTGCACACCTCGGCTGGACAACGGACGTGAATGTAGACGCTGCGTAAATTCTCGGTTGTACCTCTGACCAGCGAGGACGTGGGCGGGCGAGCGCTGAACGATAAATATGCAGCAAGACGGGAGCATTGTACTACCAGTAACAAAGCGCATGAAAATACTGTACCGTAATTCTACACTTCCCATCTGTTGTCAGACGTTGTGCTCGTAATTGCGTATGCTTTGTGCTGTAATTTTCACTTAAATAAAGGCACCACGTGCAACGTGTTTTGCTGAACCAATTAGAGCACATTCGATGCAGTGGAAGTCAGGAGGAAGCAGTTAGATCCATAGTTAGAGATTGAAAGCAAAATTTAAGGAAGAAAAGTAATAAAAAATCAAAAAAATCAAAATCCTATGAAGGATGACGAAAAAAATCAAATGATGCTAAAATCAATGACGCAAGTAGAGTTCTGGTGTACGCAAGCGAACAGATAAATGTAATCATCCATACCTTAAGAACTCTCAGAACAATGCCAATATCCCAACTAAGGCAGAAATAAGGGAGGTAACTTGAGCCCCTCCAATCCGTCTGATCTCGACTACAGAAGAAACGGCTGCTGGCGGCCATTCTTCCGGGTATACCTACACCTGCTAATATGATCAGAGGGAAGCCAAAGAGGCGACTTGGAAAGAGAAAGCGGGACACGGAAAAGGGAACGGCAGTGGGGCTGTAAATTGAGCGCCAGGTGTTTAACAGGATCTAGAAGATGATCATGAGGAGTAGAGTAGGAAAAGCAGCAGCAATGAGCAGAGTAAGAAAAGTAGAAGCAATGAGCAGAGTGAGAAAACAGCGGCAGTAAGCAGAGAGGATAAATCAGCAGTAATGAGGATAATGGGGAGAGGTTTGAAGCGGTGGGACAGGAGAGCTTAGTACAGAACGAGATGAGAGAGGGAAAGAGGTTTGCCAGTGACCCATAAAGGGTAGTGAAGGTGGCAAGGATGAGATGAAGGTGAGGGTGAGGATGAGGGTGAGTATAAATTAAGGTACGTGTAGGATAAAACTCTGCTCACGGTATATAGTAGAGAGATCAACGAAAGCGTCGGTAGCGCAGGTTTGTGTCAGTAGATAACGAAGTACAACCAGGAACAGCGGAGGTAACGCAGGGGAGAAAGAAAGGGCTGCACGTACCCAGTGTGGAGAGTAATCCATCTTAGACCCGCGTGTGAGCGGTAAACAGTGAGAACGACCGAAAATGTGAGCGATGAGAGGGAAAACTAAGCGTGAATGACTTCTATCCGAGAAATGATTACCGTTAAGCAATTTTTCACAGGTAAAAGTGCCTTGCCTTTACTGTTGGCGAGTGGGGTCCGCAGCGGCCTTATATAAAGGGCTACCATGTGGGTTTGGGTCTCTAGATAATTATCTACAATAAGCTAATATTTATCTACCTAATTACAATTGGATAAGTTACTCATTTAACTACACTAATTATTAATCACCGGTAATACGAATTAAATGTAGTGTAATCACGAGCCGCAGACGTCACGAGGCAAAAGTGGGGAGATTGGCACCGAGTTCGGGAGAATGGTAAATGTGAGATCACGTTAGGGGTGCGCGAATGCGTAAAGGAAACTAAGGGCGGTAGCTGTGGTAGAGAAAGAGACTAGTGCGAACGTCAAGGGATAAAAGCGACTGTAAAACGGATAGCCTGACGCAGAACGTGACACACACACAATAAAGCGGACCAAGCCCAGACGCTAGAAGGACCAGAGTCGACGTAGAGAGGGACGTGCCCGAGGAAAGGCAATTAGGATCTAAGGTCGGGGGTCGGAGGGCTCGGCTGAAAAAAGTTACCTTTACCGTGGCGTCCCTTAGGATAGGGTAGACTAAGTAGTAAAAGTAAAAGACCAAAACTAACGGAAAAAGTACTCTAATAGCATCGAATCAAAGGGTACAAAAATAAGTAAAAAGCAATGGAATTCCAAGTCAACAAGTGGGGTTCCCCGTGTAGTCCAGTGTCCCACCAAGGCGCGTGCCAGGGTCCAGTGTCGGCTGCATGCCATGTTGGACTTGAGGATGGACCCATTTCAACTGTAAACACGCCACGTGTACTGTAGCTGACAGTAGGTAGTAGCTGTAAGGTAGATTCCAGATAGTCCGTTGTAGCAGAATAGAGGGCCCCCAAAATAAATGAAGAACATGATCTCAGGGCACACCCTTAATTAGCATCACCATCAGTATCTCCCTGAACTACATTACACCTGAACACGTCCAAATCCCGTAATCGAAAAAGGTCATCTCACTCTGCCATCCGCAATTATACTACAATCCCCCGCTCATTAAATTGGATCACGTCTCCGCGTTTCGTAACTTTCCCACCAAGAATCCCTCCGCCCGACCAACATGACCATGCTACCTGACCGCGAGAATTAAATACCCGCCAACTGGCAACCCAGTCCAATGACAACCATTCCATACCGACAGGTACCGCGCCGGCACATCAAATCCACTTCCATTTCCGTCCTCCCTTCATCTTACTAACTGCAAACGTAAAGCCGAGGTCATCGGGCCTGTATCCATGCCTTACGACCATCCGCACCTCGGTGTTACGATTCATCGCAAATAAATCTTGATCGACCGAGCAATCATGCGCTCCACCCGAGTTACGAAGTGGAAGAAGTCGTTGCCAGCCGGTTCGGGTCGGAGGGATTACAGACAGCGAGGGAGTAACGTGTGTAAGAACCGCAGGGGGTGCGGGAAACCCGATTCTGCAGTACTAGCAAAAGTAGATATCCCAAGTCGTACGGTAAATTATATATTACTGCTGCACATTTTGGAACTAATGATTTTAACGTATCAAGTTGGCTCACTGCACGGAACCCATCCGTCCGTTCAGGTAGCCTAGAAATATTCATTTAACGCTACCCCTTTGTGGAACTGTACTGTAACTCCAAAAAAACTTGCATATTTCGAAGGAGTTCTTATCGTGCAAGAACACGTAACTTTCTTCCTGTGCTTTCAGATCAATATACACCATACGCGCAGGGCTATCCCTCCAGACTAAATTAAACTTCCCGTAAATGTTCATTTGCACTGCAAATGGCAACGCGATCCTAGAAGTAGACTCCAATCTGTCAGAAGAGAGAACGTGAACGCCCTTAAGACACGTTCAAACCCAATAAAGCGTGGATGGTACTTTTCCATGCTTGAGCCATCGATGGCTGTAAGCAACTTCCGGTGCAAGACCTTTATGTCGGAAAAAGGCAATGGGCGCCGCACAACTAACTCCAACTCCCGCCCCTCCTCTATCGTTCTCACAGAAACGTCCCCAGCCCTGACACCTGAAGGCAGCAAAATAGATGCTGCGGCACATTTTCTAGCAGTATTTGGTTCTGTCCAGGTACTAATCAGGTGCAACGTGTAATAAACTTGCGTTCTAGCATTTTTCCTTCTTGATAATGTAATCTCGTTCGGTGAAGCAGCCACGCTGTCTGTGCCAATAGAAAGTCTTCGACGCTTAGAAGCACTCTCCTCCGCAGTGCAACGCGGGCCGATGTAACATTGGGAACCAGAACCTAAATAAAGTCGGTGCTGGAAATCACAAAAAAGAAAATGTGAGTCACTTAACTTTATTGCCAAAGTATTCAGCTTTGATCTTGTTGAACCTAGAAATGAATTTGTCCAGTTTGTTCTCTAAAAAGGAAGCCTGGGAAGCCCAAACCTGTTTGAGAACGGAGTCTGGAGTAATTTTTCCCCGTGATGAACTTCTTCCGAAGTAGTACGATCGCCTTCGGTCCCTCAGTTAGCTTTTTCTGGCATTTTGAAATTAGCCTGAATGAATACTTTGCATTATAACAGGAGGCCGTTCTTGTTTTCACTGATATACAGAGCCACAAGTACTGTAGTACTGTACCTCAAAAACTGTGGTGTCGCCAAAATATCTTCTCCTAAAAATAGATAGCAATCTACTATAACCGCCATCGAAATATAATGACATTAGGCTAGTGTAAACTATTCAACTTACTGTACAGGACTTTTTACTGTATGCTACACTACAGGAGACGTTACATTTTGAGTAACAACTATATGTTACAGAACGTAATAAATTTGTTACGTGCATGTCGTACATGTACCAAACGAATGGAAAAAAGTAAAACATGCGACGCACTTCGGTTGTTTTACATATTTCTTTAAAGTCAGAATTGATCAGAAGTTCGAACTTTCAATACAAAGGTGTTCAAGAATCCTGTTATTAATGCCATTCCTTTTTTTCAATTTATCTAAAAATGTCGAAGGAATTTGATAATGCCTCATAGCAAATCGATAAGCCAAAAAAGAAAAAGACCCACAAAAACATTAATTCGGGAGAATAATATTACTAATTTTCAGGGAATCGTTGAGAACCGCCGAATTGTGGAACCTTTGAATCCATTTTTATATTTTTAAAAAATGAATGTTCTGTGTTCGGTTTCGAATTTCTGCATTGCTTGCCCTATCGAGCTGAAATTCAGGAAATTTGGAGGCATTGATATTGTTGCTTCCAGAAAAAGAGCACCTTTTGTTTTGGACACCGTGTTCAAATTCGAACCTTCTTGCCAGGTTACAATTAAAACGTTTCAGTAGTGCAAAATATTAGCATTGCACTCTCTGAAACACGTTACGGTAATATGAATCATTGTAACAGGCTATCATACATCTATTTATATACGGCTAATTAGAAATACCTATTTGTTCAATATATACATTAAAATCTGAACAAGCTTATATATAATTTGTTACGTTGCAATAATTATTCGTTACATTCAATATTGAACTACCGGTCACTCTACAATTTAAATTTTTTTCGCTCTTAAATCCATTCATACCCTATGTAAGGTGTATTCAAAGCACAGAACACCAGTAGCAAAATCAGCATCGAAGTTGCATTCCATTTTCAACCGCAATGGTAAGCCCCGATTCTTTTGCAAAGTTGTCGGTGGTTTTTTTGGGATTGGTAGCGAAAGAAAGCTGAAAGCTGAAAGCTGAAAGCAGCAAAGCCCATCGAAGGTTCAGGGCTCTATTCGGAGCAAGCCGTAAAGTTGCTGCTGTGCTGTGGTCTATGGTCGTTTGCAAGGTCTCACGTAAGACGGAGCCAATTCATCTTCCTTGGGCCCTTCATTTTTTGATAAATTACAGCACTGAACATGTTAATGAGTTGCTGTGGAAAAGCGATGAAAAGATGCTCAGAAATTAATGCTGGTATTTAATTAAAATTATCAGGGACATTCCTATTGTAAGTTTTATTTCCTTTAATGTTTTAAATGTTTCTACTGCATACTGACCAGAAAACAATTTCATGCCTATCTCGGTTGGTCGCAAATACATCAATGTCTAATGTGTATTGTTCTGTGGACGGCACGGATTTTCCAATCAATGAGTCTCATCCATTTAGTCCCAAGTGGTTTTCTTACAAGTTTAATGGGCCTGGGGTCAGATATGAGATCGGCGTTTGCATGCGTAAGGGGATTACTTTCTGGTGTAATGAATCACTCGCTCATGGTTCTAACAATTATTTGTGTACTTTAAGAATAAAATGATATAATTTCTTTCAACCAATGAGCTTGTTGTAGCCGACAAAGGTTATAATCACGCGAGGTGTATTTTGACTGTTCTATGAAAAAGTACACTCGCTTTTGCGCGCTCGCCACGAGGCAGTCAACTTGAGGATCAAGAATTTTAATTCAGTGAGGGCAGTTTTCAGTCATCACAATTTACAACTACATGGTAATGTATTTCATGCAGTTGTTCGTGTTACTGCTTTAATGATATTTGACAGTGACCTAATATTTTTAATTAAAATATAGGGCATTGCTGCCCATGTTTTGAAAAAATAATATTCCGTCCAGCAGCACAGTACAGTACTCTGCCGATTGGAATACAGTAATACTTGTAAAGAACAGTGAAATTCATAGATAAAACATTGTGCCTGTCTATTGTACTAGTATTACTGTACAGTACTAGATACACAGTTGTACAGTATAGGTGGTTAAAGTCTCGATTTTTACCGCACCCCCAGACACGCTACAAATTTACTGGGTACCAACCCACATATCGTCAACGTCGATGACGAGTTGGACCCTCGCGCGTACTGAGGCCGTGCTGCGGCTTTGTCAAGGAGCGTTCAAGCACCTATGTAAGTTAACGCGTATTTCCGTCCCTTCGGATCCTCCCTTGACGGCTATCGCTATGGAGGAATCGCCAGTCTCTTCTTGGTCGCTACTCCGAATTAGGATAGAAACAGCGCAAGCCCTCTAACTCCGGTGGCTTTCGATCCATAGCGGAGACTTTAACCGAGATCGAAAAAAAACAGGGTACGGCCAGGAACTTCACAATTCCTCCCCTTCTTTAAGGTATGGTGTAAACCAAAACCGGATAAATGTTTACACATTGGATACAGAACTATGGGGCCGATATAGAAGGGTTTATTGGTGCTAATATACGGCTATGAATTTACTTCTAGAATTCAGAACCCCGGTTCCCAAGTGTCGTGCGCGGGACTCTACCCGTACCATCGGATTTTGCACCAGATCCCGTCACCGCGCTCCTCGTGCTTAAGGAGGGCGTCAATCCAGTACTCGGTTTTTCGTCTGCCTCTGGGATCACGGTCCTGTAACTGCTCGCGAAGGGTGGTCTGCAGTCTCTCATGGCGCGGTGCGAGGAACTGGTGTACAGCTCTCGATAGAGACTTTTACCAACACGCCATCATTCTCGATCATAAATTTTCATCCTTGACTCGGTCTACACGAAACAGGCCTTGCTCACGAGGGAGAAGCTTTTGCGCCACCTCTTCGGCGTAGTTGGTCGCTTTTTCCCGTTCTTCGGGGGTCAGAATCCGGGCAGGGCGGTCGAAAACACTTCATCTTCGGGTCAAATGACGGTAAGGAACTGAAACTCCTGGTCATAATCGCGCTTTTACCGCCGTTGAGCAGCGATAATCTTGGGGTTTCGGCATTTTAGTGTCTCCTGAAGTTTCTGGATTGCACCGTGCTTGAGCTGGGTTGGGTTGGGTCCGACCGGGCTATCATCCAGGATGTCGGTACGTCGCGCGCAATGATGTTCCGAGGAGTTCGGGTTGGCAGAAAGTATAAAGGCGTCTTCCCCGTTTTTCGGTGTACTTGCATGTTATATCCGTGTGTAAGCGGTTCGGCGAACTCGTCCCACTTCGTTGGGTGCACCGCGATGTATTTTCGGAGGGCGCACACAAGCGTACTTTTTAAGCTTTCCATCTTTCCGTTCGTTTCCTGATCATATAAGGCGTTAAAGTAATTTTTGATCCCCAAAATTCCTTGAAGGGTATCAAAGAACTCGGATACGAACCGCTTTTCGTTGTCGGTTACGACATAATTCGCGCGCACCATACGCGTAAACCCAGTGTTACTATAAAGCTCTTCCAACGTCGGCGCGGTAAATTTCCGCAGAATCACGGCGCGTTTGAGCTTCGAATACCTGATTTTAATGATCAGGATGAGCCGTTATTCGCGGTAAGTCGCCCTAAACGGACCGAGGATATCCAATGCGACGAACTTGAGAAGTCCGCCAGCCGAAAAAAGCTTCAAGCACTCCTGATGCTTGTACTGTGTTTCCTGAGAGCGGATACAACTGCGACACCGAGCGGCAGTTGTGTATGCGTTCAATGTGAACTAACTGATGCACCGGACAAGTTCAGGATCCAACAAACCGGGTTTTATCATTGCGCAGGATAAAGCGGCCACAGTACAGGTATGGGCGGAGCTGTAGCGTAGCCCATACCACTGCGAGACGCTCCCGTTCCGGAGCGATGTAACTCTGTTCTGCCTCGGTAAAACTGCATCTCCAGTACCCGATAGAGAGTCTATCTCCATCGGTTGTTCTTTTAACAGACTACAAACGACCTGATAGTGGCAGGCTTCAGTTTCCAAGGTCTACCGGAACCCGGAACGCGACAGGGCGAGGATAGGAGGGGAAACTAAGCGCTGCCTCAACTCTGAGAAAGCAGAATTTTATTCGTCCTCGAAGGTTTCCCACTCGGTCGGTTCGGTTGGTACTGTTTTCCGGGTAATCCATGCGTACATTTGAGTGGAATTAGGAACGATGTGGCGGTAGACGTTTCACATACCGAACAATGATTGGATTTTAGCTATATTCGTCGGAGGCCGCGGGTCCGAATGTCATCGGTGTTTCTTGTTGTTCACCTACAGTTGCCCGGGCTCGGTCGTGTGAACGAGGTTCTCCACTTTAAATTTGAAAAAATAAAACTTATTCAGGCGCAACGTGACTTTGGCATCGGTTAACAATTGCAGAACTTCCCGAATGTGTCGGAAATTGTCCTCCAGAGCCGTTGGAGTAGATGATCACGCCTTGAACTTAGACGAGCGCAAAGAGCCATTCACTCGGGAAAGTATGACATCTGCCGCCAGGAATGTCGCGGGGGCATTCTAAGCCCCAAAGGCATCCGACGAAATTGGTTAGTTCCATAGTGCGAAATAAACGTTATTTTATCCAGGTCCTCCTCTGCAACTTCGCGCTTGCCAATACTCTGAATTAAAATCTGACGTCCTGAAAACGGCCACGTCGCCAAGTGAGTCTATGCACTCGTCCATCCGCGAAAGCAGGTATGTATCGCGACGAGTGACCGCATTAAGCCGGCGGTAGTCCACACAGAAGCACAGCTTTCCTTCTTTTCTCGGTATTATGACGAAAGGGCTTTCACTCTCCAGCTGTGAGGATTCGATGACTTTATCCGCGATCATTCGGAAGATTTCCTTCTGCTGAAATTCCCGACTTCGGTGATCTCATCTTTACGGCTCATGATAAACTGGCTTTGCGCCTGCTTCTAAATCAATGCGCTGTTTTGCCATTGGGATAGATACGAGGTCACCGGACTACATCGATCGATTTCCCGATAAGAGGTGGAAAACTTGCGAAAGAACTGACTCGTCCTCAAAATCGATCTTGATGGATTGTTTCCAGTTTCTTCCGAATTCCCGGTTTCGACAGTGCTAATTGCCGACTGAACTGTTTCATCAAAAGTATTTATATCTTTTATCATCATTAGCCTGAGTGTTCTCCGGGCCCGGTGATAGTGACTTCATAGAGTAAGAAAAGTTAAAATCCGAGGTTGCGTTTAGTACTCCAGCTGTAGCTCGAAGGGTCAGAGAGATTACTTTGCGCTTCAATAGCGTCCCGAAGCGGTCAGAGAAGTTCGAAAATAGCACCCGGAACGTTTTTGTCATTATGTTCATAAGGTCGTTGGCCATTAAGATCATGCTGTGATAAACCAACTTAGGGCGGTTCTGTAAGAACCAAAACTCACCGACTTCTGTTTTCCAGTATATGTGAGCACTATCATGAGCCATTGAGACGAACTTATCGAAAAATCGTGATGAATCAACCCAACGACGACATAAATATTTCATGAGCCTGCTCAATCATGAAATTGAGCAATGCCCTCGGCCCAGAGGGACTTATCTCTTCAGAACTCGTATTTAGACAGTTTACTCAGCTTGCTCCACCACTCGAGCCTCGTACAATCCGTCCGACGTTGTTTGACCGCGGTAAAAATAGCCGAAACTGCAAGACAGGAGATACAAGTGCAAATGTCAAAACTGAAACTCCAGCTTGCTTTAAAAAATGCAGTCCTATCATCGACCAATCGCATCTATCAGCCCTGGGGTCAAGTTCTTGTCTGGCATGACAAAGCTATCATTGGTAAAATTGTAAAATGGAAGGGAAATTTTCAAATTTATACCTTTGAGTTTGACATAAAGTGGGTGTATGTACGAGACTGCGATAATGGGCCGCCAACCTCGTTGAAATTGCTCAATTCAAGCCCAATCTCACTCTCGAAAAGCTCTCCTTTCTACGTTACTTGCGGGTCTTAGAGAAGCTTTCTCGCAATTTAAGTGACCTGAGGATGGCTTAATATTGGCGACAGAGCTATTGTATAAAGGTGACTGTAGAGCCAAAAAAACTCAGAAATGGACAATGCCAAGAAGCAGGAAATAATAGCCCTTCTGAAAAGTGGAACGTTCAAATTAATCTTTAAGTAAGAGGCTCCACCTGATGTGAATATTCTACCGGACGCTTCGTTCTGTCAATCTATGTATCTATGTACGTGAAGATGAAACATACGGCACATTGCGCTATCGGAGGACATGATGATGAGATGAAAAACATCCCGGTACACACATCCTCTACATTTCAGTCACAATCCGTAAGACTGCCCCTAGTGCTAGCAGCAATATTCGGATTTGGTGTATGGATGCAAATATAACCCAAGCTCATCTTCAATCCCAGAACCACTCGCAAGGGACATATAAATTGAAGAACCGCTACCAGAACTCGAGCTAGAGCTGGATCACTGCCTCAAGTTGCCCCGACCTCTTTACATCCTATGCGATGCAGGAGACTTATGACACAAGATACTGGATAAACATCATCGCAAGTATATAAAGATGGTAGCACTTCGCATGGGCCCTGCGCTGTACTTCTTACAGAGTAAATGGACGATAAAGGTCCTGACTGGTAGTTACGTGAACTATCGCCTCAGTTGTGGGGACAAAGACTTTCGAAAGCTCCCAAAGCCTACCAATGAAAGGATTAAATGCTAGAATTGTCTTCCTCACCGTTTGAATTCACCGCCTTCGTACTCGATGAGAACGAAGGTGACTTCTACTGACAAAATTTATTATTTGCAGAAACCCGAATGCCTACCCAAGGAAGCACCATTCAAGAACTTTAGATCTATTCCCATGAAATTGGCGTGGCTGCCATATTCAAGACCCGACTGCCTATTCTAAATAGCGCAACTGGCACAGATTACGGAGAAGATGTTCGAGCAAGATTTTTGTAAAATATTGGGAAGGATAAAAGATGTGATCAAGTACGCAATTGATAATCGCTCTGACCTAAAAATTCCAAAACAAAGATTGGAAAATATACGAATTGTCGTTTTTTCAGATTCTTCCTTCGCAATAAACTGGAATCTCTCCTAGCAAGTCATCCACGTCATAATCATCGCCGATACAGACGAAAAAGTTGCCCCAAAATCGTTTCAGTCCTATCAGTCTCGACAGGTTACGCGTTCCGCAATATCTGTAGAATTTATCGCCTTGAGCAACATTTTCGACGTATCCATTGTGCTATCGAAGGAACTTGAAGTGACTCTGAACAAGCCGATACTCGTGCAGCTGTTGGAAGATAGCGAAATTATGCTCTTCAGATATACAAGGACTTAAGGACTTCTATGAAGCATACATACCTCGATGTTTCCGCTGTCCCGGAAGCCTTTCGTCACGGATTAATTTCTGAAATCGGCTTCGTTAGAAGCGCAAGTAGTGTTCCTGACGTAATTAACAAGTCTATGAGCCAAGATTTCTTCGAAAAGTTATCAAGAAGGGCCACCTCACCATTTAATCAGACCAATGGATCATTGAATCGAATTAAGTAACTTGAGGACGCATTAATTAATCAGAAAATCATGTACTTCGACTATGTACAACTTCTCAGAGCAAGGACTGGCACAAAACCTCAAGGACTGGGTCTTAAGTCCAACTACAAACTATTATTTTGAATACGAAATAAATTTTCGATCAGAATTTATTTCAACGCAGTGGTCAACGCGAGATCCGCGCTCGCCTACTAAGCTAAAGATCCAAATGCCGTTGGAAAAGTTCGATATTAATCTGAAAGCCCCATCGTACCGTGACTCAAGAAGAAGTGAGAGGGTTCTAGGCTTAACGACGCTTAGCAACACGTCCAATTTGAGCTTAATCTGTCTATTCTTCTTGAGATTGTAATAATAGATCTTGAAAGCACTCAGTTTCTGCAAGGCTGACCTTGTTTCATGTTCACCAAGCAACCAAAAAAAATTTATTGGTCACGGACGCAGGAACACAGTCAAAGTCTTTGCTGTACACAAACGGTCCCATCGCACCAGGGAACATATATTCGAGTAACTGACAGTCAATATCTCGGCCCCCTGTACAACCAGTCACGACATTTATTCCAGGTACTGACGGAAGTAGCAATGAAACTCGACTAATATACGAGCACCTCTATCTGTTTCATCAGGGCTTCGGTAATTTGAACCCACATCGCAATAGGCAGGAATTAATCGAACATGCCTCTGGTGTCCGATGTCCGTACGGAAATCGAAAACCTTTCTTGCGTGGCTGGGCATTTTTATGGACTATTCCACAACCTATTGATAACCAAAGATATCTTTGTAATATCCCTAGCTCCCTTGTAGGCAACCTGCGACGAAGCTTAAGTCCCCTATTTCAAAGCCGTTACTAAGCATCATGGCGTCAATCATCTATTCTTCGGCAGCGTCCTATAGTATAATTGCGGATGGCAGCGTGTGATGACCGTTTTCGGTTACGGGATTGGGACGTGGCCAGGTGTGTAATCCGGATTGACGGTGATTAGTAACTAGTTTAGTTAACTGTGTATTTTTCCAACTGTAATTAGGTACATAATTATTACCTTACTATATATAATTATCTGGAGACCCAGACCCACATGGTCGGCCTATATATAAGGCCGACGTGGACCCCACTCGCCAACAGTTAAGTCAAAGCACTTTTTACCTATGAAAAATTGCTTAAAAGTAATTATCCCTCGGTAAAAAGTCATTCATGCTTAGGCTTCCCTCCCGTAGCTCCCGTTTTCGATCGTTCTCACTGCTTATAGCTCGGACGCGCGTCTAAGATGGATTAATCTCCACCCAGGGTACGTGCCGCACTTTCTTTATCCCCTGCGTTCCCTGTGCTGAGCCCTGTAGTACTTAGGTATCTACGGTTACGAACCTGCGCTATTGACGCTTTTTTGATCTCTCTACTAATTACTGCGAGCGGTTTTTCATCCTATATTTCGGTATCCCGACCTAGGACTGTTTTTTGATTTGTTCCAGAGCAAGAACGCATTGAGAAAGAAGTTAACCCATTGAAAAACCTCTTTTTCGACATTCGATTATTCTTGCAATTTTTGGTTGAAGTCAGAAGATGGAACCTTAACCGCGACCTCCGCAGCCTACTGCCGACAACAGAGATACAGGCTCCCAAGGAAGCCTCCGCAGTTCCAGTCTCGGTACTTTACTACTTTTTTAAAATCCCGAAGCATTCATTCGAACAAGTCAAGCCAAGTATAATTGTCTACTGACTGCTCGGGATAAAAAAAAGGCAGCTTCCGCTAAACAGTAAGTCCCATCGGATCCGCAACTCGGAAATACAGACAACCAATGTCAGGTTTTGATGGAGCACGTTATGCCCTGCGTCATCCAGCGGCTACATGAAAATTTAGGTCCCCATGTTGATTTGGTATTAGCAAAGTCCGTCAATCCGGTGGTCAAATGCTTGATGCATGAACAAGATCAGAAACGTATCCCACGAGTTACTGGAAGCTATAGCGAAGCACATCTTTGACCACCAACTGTATCCCGCTGTGATGGATAGTCCGCTTCCTGGTATATTGCGTCGCATCGTCCTCGATGTTATTGAAGAAGAGAAACAAGAACCAGCAAAAGGCGAAGGAATGAAGTCCGAGTCGCAGAGAGTTCTCCTGCATCACCAAAACAACAATCCTAATTTTTCGGATGTCAAGGCAGCAAGTGTGGTACCCACAGCAACACCATTTGTGGCAGGATTACACCGATGACGGAGTGAAGATTTTGTGCCCCATTTCCATCCCTGATATTGATAAGGACAACAATGAGGAGGACGGGTCTGACTTAGAAAATGACCCTGATCGGCTCCTGAAAAGCCGACGAGGTGAGCGGGACTCTAAGCGCAGACGTCGTCGTAGCCGTAATTGCAAAGGCTGCGAGGGCCGAAGCCGAAGGAAGAAGAAGAAGTACTATGACTCGTCAAGCGAAGACTCGGAATTGGTGCAGTTGAGAGACTCAGAGTTTGGCTTCAGCCAGGATGACTCCAAAATTTGGTATCGACATTCGGGGAGGAACCGTAAACCGGAAGTGATATGACAGATGCCTTAAATATTCAAGAAGACTCTAGATTACAGCTCATACCGATTTCGGAACCGAAAAGAATAGAAGAGGTTGTCCGGTCAGATGCGAGATCGAACGTTTTCCGGTAGCGACCCGATCACGGTGTTAGGTTTCCTAGCAAGATTTAAGGACGCTTGAAACACGAACGTTGTATGGAAACGAGCCTCCTTATGTTGTATCCAGTACTTACTCACCAGTTAAGGCGCCGCGATGGTGCAAAACCGATTATCGGGCGCGATGATGTCCATCGATGCCAATAGAGAGGAGATGTTGACCTCGCACAATGAGCTATTCAACTTCCTCCTCGGGACGTTTGCAACCGATGAGTCAATGGCGGAAGCATTGTCGGAAGTCGAGCGGAGTCGAAAAAGAACCGCAAATGACGGATCAATACTTCTCCAATGAGTTGTCGAACAATTAATTTCTCTGTGGTACCGTTTTCTCCGGAAAAATAATGACGTTTTACTTCTTAGAATTTGTGCTACCTTTAATTCGGACAAAATTGCGCAATTATGCGATAGAACATCCGAGAGCCTACTATGAGTCGATAGTTTGTATTACCAGAGGACCCGGATCATCGCATCGCGCACTACTCCCGGTTAATGTACCTGTTTCGTTCCGTGATAGCCGTAATAGGAAGAAATTGGCGTTCCAGAAGACTGCTGTGTTTACAGCACTACGAGGTAGTTTCCGTAGCAAATTTTTACAGGTAAGGGTAACGTCCGTTGTCCTATCAGTAATATAATTAATGTCGGTAATTAGTTTTTTCTTCCATCGTATCATTCACGTGGCATCGGAAGGAAAGTATTATACCAAATAGATTGCAAGAAAAATCATACCAAAGTCTTTTGTTTTTTTTATTACTGCCTTTTCAGTTGCCGTCTCCAAGTATGCAAGGTATCGTCAGGCCTGGTGAGTCTTGACATCATTCGATGATTCCCATACTGCGTACAGTATAGAATAGTGGCCGCCTCCACTCATGCAAGGTGTCAAAATGCCTGATAAATCCTTGCATCCATCGATGACTCGCATGGTACGCACGGCGCAAAGTGATCCAAGTCCCATAGTAACAAAAGTAAAACTGGCCAGACGATTCTAGTTAAAAGATAGTAGATTTTGTTCGTCTGTACATCTCTCGTTTAACACTTTGAGACGCAGAAAACCTTGCTTTCTAGATATTGGTAAAGGTATTGACTAGGATCTTATCTATTGATTTAAAACGGAAAAGCGTACGTTACTGGCGGTAAAAAATATCCATTGTGGATACCGAAGCCGAGGCCTCAGCTGGTTGCTTTACTGCGAGAAGACGATTACGTTATCAAATGTGAGATACAAGTACATATTCATACAGATCTAGCAGCCCTCCGATCTCTCCATCACTACAAGCACACAAAAATCGTATTTGGAACTAACAAGAGCAAGCTGAAAGAACAACAAGAATTCATTATAAAGGATAGTATAGTGTGTCAACGTCCAATTTACTTTGAAAAAATCCCTCGAATCGAGCTGTTAGAAGCAAACAGTGGCGAAAAAATATAGTAATTAGACTCTTTAGAAAAATTGCGGCGAAACGGGCATGACTGCGTGGTGCTGAATCGCCCACACAACTCTTGTGAGAAGACAGACGACCATTTCGACAAACCATTCCGACAAAAACGGATGAATCTTGCGACAAAGACTGATAAGTGGTAGTGTTGCACTGGGCGACGCAGGCCTGCGTCACCTGGATGCTGCAAGAGCTTCATCAATATTTCCGTATGCCTCGAGGTACGGAGATCTTTATAACGAAAAAAATCTACATCAATCGACGCCCCATGATGCTGAACACATGTGAAAAACTCTGAGAACGAAAAAGTCAGGAGCGGCATTCACCATCTGCGCAAGTTTCTTGTATAAATATGTATGTAGTTATAAAAGCTGATATTTACTGAAAATACCTCCCACGATGGAAAAGCAAAAGCCTTTTTGCGTCAAATACGCAGCAAATGTGACATACTTGCGATGAGGACCCATCTATATGCATACTGAGTTTGTTTCAAAACGGTTATCTGAGGAGACGGATGAAGAGATGTTTTTAGTGACAGCTCATCAGGCATCTCGTCAAGGCACTGGAGAGGGCTTCAAATTACTCGCAGGCGTCCTCTTCGTGCGTTGAGCCTACCAACGAGGCAAATATAAAGATCCATTTCCAATACAATCGCAATGTACCTTCGACGCGAAACAAGA
This sequence comes from Kappaphycus alvarezii, assembly GCA_002205965.3. NCBI lineage: Eukaryota > Rhodophyta > Florideophyceae > Gigartinales > Solieriaceae > Kappaphycus > Kappaphycus alvarezii. Next base: position 762,899 of record NADL03000828.1, on the reverse strand, counting down.
ACACCAGATTCGCAATTTTTGAAATGTGTTGTAAAGAACAAATGAAGAATTTTGTGCTATTGAGAGCAATCTTTTGTTAGAAGGAAGGAGCGGCCTCGATCTAGACAGATAAAGGACTCTCACAATGGTTTGCAGCTGCCTTGTCGTGGGGGTCGCAGAGAATAATTATTTTGAATTGAACCGCTTCAACGTTGCATTTGTTAAAATTAGTTAAAATTGAGAGCGGAGTATGTCTTATTAAATATTGATTTTGAATCCTTCCAATTAGAAATGATTGCACGGGCTGTTTAAATTTTAAACACCACCTTGTGTATTCGGGGCTGGTACTACTGGCTTGGACGAAGCGTAGGATGCGCCGTGTGGATGTAGAGAATGTTACTGGATGAGAGAAAATTCCTTTTTACTCGGTAAGCAGGTCTAGACCTGTTGTCTGTCCGCAGACCGTTGGTTTGATACGTATTCACCAATTCAAAAATCAGTCTCGCCCCATTTTCTGACTATAAGGTCCGGTCACAGGTGATGGGCACATCTAGCGGCCCAGTCTAAATACAATGCTGGGCGCGAAGCGTCCGGTTCAAATCAAGTCCAATGGACATCCCGGTCCCAGAACTTCGCCAATAAAACGGTCCGGTCCTCGGTACAATCGGTCCGATTCTATACCATAAGCTCATATTAACAGGCAATCAATGCTGCAGCAATAGAGACTCTATTCCAGCAGTGCGGACTCCGCCAGCAAGGCTTGAGTAATACTCGACAGGAGCAGGGGGGAATTTTGGTTCATTTACTGTCTGGAAAGTCAGATCGGCTGTTCCCTGGAGTACGCTGGTATTGGCTATGAAACTTAGATTTTTCCAGATCCCGATACACTACTGTATGTACCAGATTCCCTAAAATACAGGCTGTAGGCCTGCCATAAGGCATGCTGCGTTGGACTCTCCGATCTCCGATTCTTCCCATTTCTCAATTCCCGCTTGCCCTCTCGACAATGAGCAACCACATCCATCCAGATCGCACTGATAGATCTTTCGATGAGAACAACAACCAATTCACCTCCCAGGCCTCCAAGAGAAGAAAACAAACAAGTGGAGTATGGGACTATTTCGCCAAAACACCGAGGGAACCATGATAACAAAAGTGTGTCATATGCAGCAAGATGTTCAGTGTAAACTCATCGACGACTACGCTAACCCGGCATGCCAAAGTTCATGTTCATGGGTTCCTGGCTGCACAAACCAAATGACGTTTTGCACAACCGGCGAGCTGTCAAACTCAACGGTGAGCCCTGATGACGAGCGCAACAAAAAGTTCTCTAAAAAGCTCATTAAATGGATTTCATGAGCGGACAATCCTTTTCTGTGGTCGAAAGTCCTGAATTTAAGAACTTGATTCACAGCATTAACAGCGAGGTGTCAGTCTTTTCGAGAGCCACCGTACAACGCCGAGTGGTCTCTGAGAAAGCAAGCCTTTCCGTTCTGGTCAAGGAACAGCTTCACACGTGCAAATCAACGATAGCGGTGACTGCGGATGCATGGTCATCTGTGGTAATGAGGGGATATATTGTGTAACAGGCCATTATATTGACAAGCAATGGCGGTTACGCTCTTTGTGCTTGGCGTTTGAGCACTTTCCAACGCCACACACTGGCGACGCTTTTGCCACTATGATGGAAGAAATTTTCGATAGGTGGAATATTCGGCATAAGGTTTATGCTGTGACCACTGACAATGCCAGTGACATGGTCTCTGGAATGGCCGTGTTGCGAGACCGGCTGCGCACTTCGCCAAGTGAGGACAGCCCTCACTTAATTCACGTACGTTTCCTTGCACATGTGGTAAACTTGGCGGTCAAAGAGTGCCTGTCAGAAGTCCACGACGAAGTGAAACTGATACGGTTGGCCATTGCAATTATCAGGTCCTCAACAAAGCGCCGATAATTGTTTGATCGGGTGAAGATTGAAATTGGGAATCAGGAGCATCCCTGCCTTCTTTGGATTGCGAGACACGTTGGTCTTCAACTTTTGAAATGATAAGGGGGCGTATAAGGCAAAAGTTTTGAACGCTGTCATGTACCGCGTTCCCGAGCTTGCGCAGAATGTCGTTCGGGACGACGACTGGGAGCGTGCGTTCAAAATTTGCGAGTTTCTCTCGCTAGCTGCCACAGTCACGGAATCTTCCTCTGCCCGGCATAACGTCACCTACAGCTTAAGTGTTATGGCGTTTAAACTCTTTTTGCAGCAGTGTGAATCCTCTAGCAGGGAGGTTGGTGCTGCTCTGCAACGGGTCTCTGCGCTAATGCTTGGAACGTTGCAACGATATGCCGATGTCGTCAACTCACGTTCCGCTCGACTAGCCAAGATTCTAGACCCACGCTTGGAGAATGACATTCTAGAGGATGAGCACGTGTTGCGTCAAGCTCTGACTTGTAGTCCATCTAATAGTCCCGCGGAACACGGGCGGCCATTGAGCAATCTACGGCATGTAATGTAAGGAAGCTCTTCAGTGGGACAGGCATCTTATTAAAGTCTGGTTTTGAAACAAGAGAGAGGCCCGTTGGGTGGGCCGTATGATGACATCACTCGTTTTAATCTGCAACAGTGGGAGACCGCCACATTCATGTTTTGGAATGGTGGAAGTCCAACCACTCCCGCTTCCCGCTCGTGGCAGAACTCGCTCGAAGCGTTCTTTCAATTCAGGCGACGTCTGTGGCAAGTGAATCGATTTCTCTGAAGCCGGTGCACTTGTTACACCAAGGAGGGTGGTTTGATAGACGAATCGATATCCTCATCCATTCTTTTGCGGTCTTGGTATAGGTTCTTGACGTAAGGTTGGCCAAGGCGCTGAATCAAATAAACAACCATTGTTAAATGCTTCCATTCTGCGAGAGAGAGATGGTGACCTTTACTGGACGATTAGGTAAATAACAGCCTGTAGTTCTGAGAACTACGTCGGCGAATGCCGGTGCAACTTGCAACGAGTGATAGCAATCGCCGTCCGTTGTAGGACGAGGGAGGAGGGTCAGTAATAGCGTGTGCCGTTCAACATGGGACTGGTTCCTTTCCTCGTCATCCTCATCGCACCCGCCTCCAATGTCAAACATTCTGTACCTTGATAAGGGTACACGCCGGTAACCATCAATAGAAGTACAGTACAGAACAAGTCGCTACAAAGGTGACCAAAGGTCGAGTAAAGTCCTTGACGGCTCTCAGGAGGTTTGCACGAGTCCTGCGGGAATTCCCATTCCCGGACAGCGCGTAGTCCAAAGAATGATTGGTAAGAATAGAGTAGAAGCGGTCACGGAGCATATTGTGCGCCGAGTGGAGCCCTCAGCGCAAGGAAATACTGAGGCATGGTGTCCGGAGACGTCAAGGATTGCAGCGGAGCGGAAACGGGCGGTTAACAAAAAGAGCAGTGTTCAGTCCCAGAAAAATAGTATTTCCAATCGAAGGGCGATGATGGTGCGCCAGACCTCCGGTTGAGAGCGGATTCCCAAATGGCTGAGCGGAAGAGCAGTAATCGGTCGGAGGCGGACGGAGAGGAAATGACGAAAGACGTTTCAGAGTGTGACGGGAAGAGGTCAGAGAGGATTGGTTGGGAGGATCATGGAATAGTGATAGTCCAGAATGGCGTCGGTGCCAGCGTGTTGGTAATCCTTTCGGGAAGCTTGGGAGAGGCGGTCACGGGCAATAACAGCAGAGATGGACAGGAACTGCAGAGGCTTGGGGAGGGCATTATGGACGTGGGGTGCAGTAAGGGAAGCGCGGAGAAAAGGGACGAGAGAAAACGGGCAAGAAGAGAGAACACCTAGTTGGCCTTCTCTCTTCTTGCCCACTCTCTCTTCTTGCCCACTAGGCCTTCTCTCTTCTTGCCCGTTTTCTCTTGTCCCTTTAAACTAGTTGGGCTTTCAGGTTCTGTGTCTTAATAGAAGCCAAGTACCTCTCTGGCGGGCAGCGAACCCTCCGATCTACACTACGTCTTTCTTGGAACCCGGGAGAGCACCAAAACAGTATATCCTTCTGGGGATGAACTCCATAGACTCCGACTAAAGAAGGTCCTGGTATTTGCGGAACTTGGGTTCAACCCAAGTTCCGTAAATACGGAACCGCAAATTGCGGACCTTGGTTCAACCCAAGTTCCGCAAACACCAAAACCCTGGACTGCTGCAAGGAGGGTTATTGAAACGGGTCTGCTCTCGATGAACATGAGAAATCATGCGGGGTTGATACATACGGAAGTAACGAGGTTGGAACGACAGTTCAATACACCCAGTAACGTTATTTAGTCCGCTCTTCCAGGCGCCCCCTCCTTGTCGTCCTTTCCTTCCTACTCTCCCATGCGCCCTCCCGAGCAAGAATTAACGACCCTAGAGTCGGAATTTGGACCCTTCGAGCCTTTCGCAATGCTGCAGCGACCTGAACCAATACATCACACTTTTATTTCAGGCACTGCAGCAAGCGGCAACCGACAGCTACTGCGAACACCGCCTCTGGGAAGCCAGACGCTGCAGACAATGACGCTGCCTCCATTCGTCGCCGAGCTCACTACAAATCTCTCCTCTCCCAGGAGTTCATTCCTCACCACCCCAACTTCCCCCACCTCTCACATCTCCTCCCAACTATGTCCATCATGCCCCGCAGACGCATAGATGTTCCAGTACTCGACAACCCTGGCCCGCTACGCTGCACTCAATTTCAATCCGAAATGGACCCACAAGGTGAGCACGCGGTCACATGCAGCACCCGCTATGGTCTGACGCAGATGCATAACAACTTCCGCAACATGCTCGCCCTCATGTCTTTCGTGCAGCCGGTCTACATTCACAACTGGAAGCTCCCTTGTTAGTCCCGGGTACAAACCTCCGTCCCGCTGATATTTTCGTACAACCCCCAACACCCCGCCCAGCACCATCCCATCCCTCCCCACCCTATGACGTCACTGTTCGCAGCCCATATCGACTCGCGATGCACCGTTGCGCTACCCTCGGCATTGGCGCTGTCGCAACATAGCGGACGCTGCGAAACTTTCTGCCCACGCACGTCAAATCCGGTCTGCTTTTCGCTTGGAACCCTCCGACCCGCTTCCGAACCTCGGCTGGATCTTTGTTCCTCTCGCCTTTGACACACTCGGCGCATTCTCCCTCGCACAGCAAAAGTTCTGGAAGACCACGCCAAGCGTATCTCGTACCGCACCGATTCCACCCCAGCCGCAATCCTCCACCACCTCCGCCAACGTCTGAGTTCGTTTATTTGGTCCAGCGTCGCTGCGGCCATTTTTGCTCGCATTACGGCAATGCAGGGCGTACAGCCATTCATACAGTACGTCCTGTTTACATAAGGAATTCGCGAAATCATCCCTTACCGAGTGAATAAGATTGTTTTTACTTGTTTGTTTGTGTCAAATGTTCTTAGAATACCCATTGGGTCATTCTTGGTGCAAAGAGGTCCAGATTTTTAGGGGATAAAACTGCCTCGCTGACTCATGGCGGTGTAAAAGTACGTGAATCTCGTGGTGTAAACACTGTAAAACGCTCTAAAAGGCTGGTAAGTTACCCGGACCGAGAAATCATGTTAACATTGGTAAACGTTATCGGTCCGGTCTGCGGGCGCTGTTATAATCAAGGCTCGGTCCAGAGGTGCTGCTAAAATCAGCGCTCGGTCTATTCTACGCACTGTGCTCTTCAGTCTGGTGCTCAGTTGCGATTGAATTGGTCAACTCGGTCCTTTCATTATTTCATTACACGCCGTCCGTTCCGCTGCTGTACGAAAACACGGAGGTCCGGCCTCACGGTTCTCGTTTAGGTTTCCCGTTCGGTCTGTGCATGAGTATGATTTATCATACTGGACCGTTGTCGGACCGTGAACAGGTCTAAGCAGGTCGCTGCACAGGTAGTAATGCCAAGCTATCCTTGTTTCAAAGGTAGAGTGAACAACTACAGAAGTGTTGTACTGGGGTAATATTTACAGTGATGTACTCGTGGGCATGGACAAGACTGTGAGCATTTGATTAGTATATGCAATATCTGCATAGAGAAGAGCGAGATAGCTCATAGATATATCTTTATAGATTCCAGCGTCTTTCCTTTAAATATAGCAAGCCTCAGTGCGCCCGCGCTAAGAACTTCGAGACATTGCAATGACATGAAGTTTGCATACTAGAATAGACAGCCTAAAGTTATTATTTCAGAACATGATAAACGTACATATATTTATGTCTATCTGTAACTGGATCGCGTTTTCGAGCACTCCATCATTTAACACCAGAGAGGCCTCTCCAGTATAAGATGGCTCATTGAGCGGAAGTGAATATTGTTATTATGATACATTGAAAATATTTTATTTGCTTGTACGCCTACTTGCAAAATTAAGAACACGGAAAAAGTGTGGCAGAGCTGTTTCACAATACTTCACTGCTGCGAAGTGACATATGTATAGCGATTAGGCCTAACTTCTGCTACACTTATTCAGATTGTGCCACCAAAACAGTTCTTGTTTAAACAATTGCAATGAACCATGTCGCAATCATCGTTGGCATGAACTCGAATTGCACCGCTAACAAAAAGGATTCGATTTACTGCAACCCTTCATTCATTTCGGCATCTTTGAAGTATGCCATGCGGAGGATGTGAATGGAAGGAACGGTAAATAAGGTCTAGATCAGCTGATTGCCAATACGCAGGGACTTTCATGGCTACCAAAGTCATATACGGAAATGATTGGGCCAGGACCGGAGCGTCATTTCCATTTGGAACCAACTTTTGTTCCATTATGGGGAGATATGGGGACAGCCAATCTCTGAATGGCTCAGGGATGTGGATTTCAATTGATGGGACCGCAAGGGTTGGGTTGAGGTACAAATTGGAGCGTTTGGGTTTGTGGGGAATGCTGTCATAAATTTGGGGGCTGTCGGAACGAAAAAGGTCCTCTTCGCATCTTGAAATCCATCCTTGACCAATCGTCCTATCTTTTTCTTTCCAAAACAAATTCTAAATATCTTTTCCTTTATGAATCCAAATTCACTGTACAACTCCATTTTCTATTTTATGTTTGAATATTTGCCTCCATCTTCAAGGAGATGCCTTTCAATTCGTCGTCACTTCGCCTTCCAAATTCAGTTCCGATATTTTATCACGCAGATTTTTATGATGCCCCCATTTCATGCAAATTCGAGGCCGCAGTATCGCCTTGCATTTTTTTTGACCAAGGCCGTGATAATTACCGAGTACATGCCCCTATTTAAGGTGCTATAGCAACCTCGTTGAAACATCACACATGCCATCAACCACCACGTCAGCTCAGCCGCACACTCCCCGCTTTCCCATCAACATGATCTACCTCCGCCCGTCCCGTAGCATCAAAAAGTCGACTAGGGCCCCGCGTCCATCAACGGCCCAGCTCTAATGAATAATGGGCCACAGACTACGACGACTACTTCAGGAGGATGGACCGTGAGCGTTTTCGGGAGTGGGTTCGTCGGCACTTCTTGGAGGAGGAGGAGGAGGAGGAGGAGTCAGAGGGGACTGAGTTGGACATGGAGGGATCCAAGGATGAGGAAGTTTTTTTAGCTCCGTGGGAAACGATGGTGTACAACCGTGGAGGAGTTGCTGTGAGGGATATAGGGGAGAGTGAGGGCGTGATCGTCATCTCGGATTCTTCGGATGGGGTTAGAGCGGAGGCTGAGGGTCGCGAGGAAGGGTTGGAGGATCTTGATATGTCTGATGAAGCCATTTATCATTCTGAGCCGTTCGAGGGAATTTGTAGGGATAGCATTGAGAGTATGGATATTTTGGAAGAGTTATTTGGTTCTGATCTTGAGGATAACGATTTTGAGGAGTAGATACAGATATTTTCCTTGCTAATATCTTCCCTCTGGCCAATCACATCCACAAGATGCCCTTTTATGCGTTTTATGGTATTTAGTATGTTTGATTGAGACTTTAGGATTAGCCGAAAAGTCTATATAAGCTGAGTAAAGTGCTTCCTCCTTGAGAGGTCAAGCAAGTTGGCAGACAACTTCAGGTCAAGCTCCGAGTAGTGGGAAGTTGAGAGTCAGCTTCAGACCCAAGAAAACTTTTTCCTAAGCTGGTTGCAGAGCATCAGTGGTAGCCCCTGCCCCTTCCATACTTGCTTGTAGCCCATTCAACTGTCTTCCCTATCCACTCCTTTTTGGTTCATTCAACTATACCACGGTAGCACTTTTGTCGCTTGCAACACCTCCAAATTGAGGTAATTGGTTCTCAGGATCTCTTCCCCTGCTGATTTATCCCTAACAGGGGCCCCGGCTATTATGAGTTCAACCCTCGGTGAGAAGTTTCATTAGGGATGTTTGCCTACTTCACTGCGCTACGGGCACGGAGAAAATCAAGCTATTTGAGCCCTCAAATCGCTTTTCAGGAGAAGAGCTGTCTGTACACAACATACATATTACGAGCCCGTAGTAAAGCTGTTGTCTACAGAGGGAGATCACACACTGTCGGATGAGACTGTTGGCCGAATATGACTTGAAACCCTGTGCCATACTCCTATGAAATGGCATGAACCTACCGTATTGGCATGATACGAGTGTTATGTAACACACCTTCTGGTGTTTGTTGGTGTTCGAGTGCTTAGTCAAGCACTCGCATACACTCGTCGTTGTTGAGCTCGCCCATAAATTTTATCCAGTGGCAGCGGGATAGCTCTATTCACTGTTAAAAATGTATTCACTGTTACAGTGGATCGATCGATCTCACTAGGGTCCCATTATTCACTATACAGTGTACTGAATAATGGGATCCAAGTCGACTGGTTAGATCTGTGAACGCGTTCACAGACCGAGCAATTGTGGCGCAACTTGTAAAAGTCGGCCGGCTCACCCTAAAAGTTGCGGAGTTCTTTAATTTTGAGTTCCATCTGACAAGTAACACGCATTTTGGGCGCGTATTTATTTCCCTGGGCTCACAGCACAAGTATGTTCCAGGCCTGCAATATGCGTTCGTTTGGCTCAATACTAAGAGTATGAAGTGTCTGCCTGTCAGCGGACTAAGAAAGGACAAGGGCCATGACGGATGGAGGAAGAAACCAAAGGCCTTCACGCTCCTCCACACTGACTTGACGTTATATGGCGTGCAGCATACATACATTTTTTGGGCATCTGCAATGCAGTGGCTGGAACTCGAGAAAATAGTGACTGCGAAGCTTGTTCTTGGCCAAGCACTTGCATCATTTGGCATTAATGGAAATGCAGATGGTTCGCTATATTCCACCTAGGTAATAACGGGAATAAAGAGCTCCCTATTCTGGTTATTGAAGCAAATAGGCGATCATACCACTACTTATGAACGTAGGCAGACGTGCTCTAGTTCAAGAGCTCTTTGACTCCAAAAAGCACTGTTCTGGAGCCTATTCCCTATAATTCACGCACAATAGAGCTTTTCAGTACTCTAAAGTCCGGAGGAGGAATCTGAAGGCCTCTGGACTTCTTCACACTTTATAGGACTACAATAATTACAATACATGTATTCTACATGCATGTAAGCCTTAGTTCTGCAATCTACACTTACACAAAGCATGCGATATTCCGGATTAGGCCTAATCCACTAGTATCTAATGGGAGGATACAATTGCCTACACAGAACAAGGCGTAGAAGCAATTTGAATGTTTACGAAACAACCACTAACAAATAACCACAAGTAAGAGCCTCTGAGCTACCATGGAAATGCTCCGATAAGTGCTCTTACGGTTGCATAACCTCAACTATGAGGATCACGAGTGCTGCGATACGGGTCCATATTTTTGTCAGCGCGACGGTACTGATCGTCCAATCCGGAATCTGAGCGATAAGGATCATTTGGCATGTGATAAGTATCAGCTTACGGGTCATTGCAGGGACTACCTTCGCGCTGTACTGCGGCCGAAGTACGATTATGAGTTGTTGCGAGGTCAAAAATATCGTTCAAATTAGAACCTGATGCTTGAGCTTGAAATGGACGACATACCTTTCACAAGCATATGGATCTGGATCGGCCGCTCCAGATCTAGAAGCATATGGGTCATCTGCAGAGTACGGATCATCTGTAGAGCTTCGGTCATAGTTTTTTTATTTGTAGTTGTCACGGACACCGGACCCGGTGCCTTTATAGTTCTCATACCCGCTACTTCTAGCCTTACTACCAGTGTTGTAATTAATCTGAAGCTGACCTCCGTAGTCGTATCGAGAGCGTTTCTAATCTTCACGATAGGGAAGGAAATCAATACCAGGGGGCGAGTTTTGATTTTCACCGTCATATACTATCTTCGTACCATGCTGATTGTGCCGATAATCGCAGTTAACATTTCCTCTAGGGGCCTCACCGACGATGGGAGTCATCTGCAAAGCCTAGGTGCGAGCATCGTGATAAGACTCCGCCATTTTCACTGAATTACCGAGGTAATCCTTTCCCATTCTCAGTAGCTGAGCAAAGAGGCCGGACCCAGTGATGTCTCCGTCCGGAGATAGCCACCTCTGCGAATGAGCCAAATTATAAAGACCAGGGAGCTTGGTCCCCTCATCACGTCTAAAGAATCGGTACATTACTGCACCGGCACTTTTCTTATTCGGCAAACTTGTTCCCCTGTCTTTCAACTTCATCATCTTCTTGCGCATGCTGATAACCCAGTCTGGTTGAAATAATGCTCAAAATCCAACAGTGGCTGGCAATCTTCCGGGACCGGAGATCCTGCAGCATTTTCATCTTCCACATCGGAAGAGTTATCTTCCTCGTGAACATTCCAGAAGAAGTAAATAGGGTAATGCCAGTTATCATTGAAAATAATGCAGTTGCGAAGGTCTGAATCACGCGTATGTAGGTTCTTCATGTGGAGAATTATCTCTGGTGCCTTATGTTTTGTCCCGAGGTCAATGTGGCCACAATAACGCTCGAGATGGTCGATTGTTTCTTTCTCCAAGACATCGCGCGACCTTCGTTGACACACTCAGTATACCGCGAAATGATGAAGAGAACAATGAAATCAAGTCGCGCAATTAAACAGAAGGCGTCCATGTCATGCTTCCCAGAGGCATTCAGCTCCGGTTTTGAGGACTGACCCTTTGGTACGGGAAAAGATCTCGTATTTGGTTTTAAAGTTATCTGTGGCGTAGTAAGATACAAAATCGACGACATATGAGTTAATTTAGAACAATGTGTGGTGTATTGGGTCGCAGATACTAGCTAGTAGGGCTTGCTATTTGGTAAATGTACAATATGATAGAATATTGGAGGCACACAGAAAGGAAGTTTGATACAAACAAAGATGATTTTAGTTCGAGCTGTGGTGGCTGTGCTTTCTGTACTGTCTGTGCTTTCTTTCGAACATTACAAGCGAGTGCAAGATTGCACCGCTATAAATAGCCACTCTATAGCCATTGTAGTGAACCATTTAACACTAGAATTAACAATGATTGGGCCCGTTAAATTAAGCATCGTAGTTTACAGTAGATAAATGTGATTAATAAAACAACGTTCTTCACCAAAGCATGTTTCATCAACAACAGACAAATTAGCAAATAAACAGAAGACTATTACATAGAATAACTTACATTACGTCCTGTCAAGAACATTTATTTCATAATGATTACGAGATTACATTCAGTCAACAATTTATTGTTCTATGCCGCTTGGAACTTTGTTCGCTTTGGCGCAACTGGAATACCTCAACTTTAATTGTGTAGGTCTGAGTATACGCGACACGATGAAGAGGTGCTCTTTACATTTGGCAAAGAACTTGGTGAATTCTTAATTCTATGCAGGTGAATTTGATGTTTCGGTGATGGAATTGCAGTTCGATTGCTTAAGATGCGCGTATCGGTATTCGGATCAAACCTGCAAAAGTCAAAAATACCGCCTTTCTTCCCCATACAACAAGATATTCAAGAAAAACATCCGCGCAGTACCGGATATGCAAAAAGAGCCACCTGATCCTCATACTACCAACTAAGTCCGCCGTCCATGTAACATGAAAGGAAACAAATATTATGAGTAGCTCCGTGGAGAGGCCGGGGATAAGAAATATACCGGTCTACTACAAGCGTCCTCAAAATGCGCATTCGCCTTCTCCCCTAGATTACTAAACCAGTCTCCCGGTACTGTAACTGCCTCAGCGCTGCAGAACAATCGAAGCCTGAAAATGCAACCAAATAGCATTCCATAACTCGCAAAAATGCTAGGAACCACTGATGATGTTCTGAGTCGGTTCGAGGAGGATAGAGAAGCACTTTTCTGACAAATTACGGGCTAAGAGGAGGTCCATCTTGAATTTATTGTTGCATAGGGCAGAGAGGCGAGGTTAGAAATTATTCATTTTTATCCGATTCTTTGAGTGGTGTTTAATTTATTGGGAGGTGGCTGTAGCAGAATTGAGGGCGACAGTAACTCTTTTTGGTTTGGAGGGAAGGATATGATTGACATGGGTGGTTTGGGCATTGAAGCCGATGAAGAACTTAGTTTCTGTCTTAACGCTGTCCATTAGCACACGAGCACACAATAATAAAAAACAGTACCAGATCCCCTATCTTATGAGATTGGGTGCTCTCATGCGATGGGGGAACTGGTACTGTTTTTTATTATATTATATAGAGCTCGTGTAGAATGCGCCTGCTTGAACTTTTCTGGGACCTTAATTTTGATTGCGTTAGTCTCAGCATTGGTTTCTGGTTCGGGGTTCCAAGCCTTCATGGGCGGCTAGGGAAGCGTGTAGATTACTTTCCGTGGCCGGGCTATGTAGTCAAGAGAAAGTCTTGGCGGGGTTTCCAGCGAAGATGAGGTAGTCTGGTTCTGTCCGCAATGTCTGCCCACCGTGACTCTGTGTGGGAGAGCGAGGTGGAGAGTTGTTTCGCGACTTGTAGGGATGTTCCTATCTTTGTAGCTTATCGAATTCTTGAGCACCGTGTATATCACAGCGGAGTTGGTCGATCTCCGTGTGGACGATTATAAAATGTGTATTGCGGACAGAGTTTTTGTAGGCGGAAATTTAGTACAATCCTTTAGGAAAAAATGCGGTTTTCAGGCTTTCATGTGGCCGCGCAGCCGAACTTGCTGCTCCAAAAAGTATCCAACGTCTCTTTGGGACGAAATTCTTAGTCTGACCGCTTGTTGTTTGTGCTGTGTGGGTAATATGGGAAGATTTCATTAGTATTTGTTTGAGTGTGCTGTTAATTTTTGCAGAATGCTTGGTAAAATTTTCCGGAGGCATGACAGTGGCTGCATAAATGCTAGTTGACTGCCGGTAGTTGTGATGTTACCGACTATCTGAACTCTACGGATAGTACGATTACAATCGGGTTATATCCGCGCAGTGGTTGCTTGACGATAAATTTGGGGACAGAATGCTAGCGGTCCTCAGAATAAATGTTGCCTTAATTTGGATACATTCTTTGTAACTTCCACTGTGGTATGAGCGCAGGCAGTAATGATGAGTGGGATTCAGAAGAGAAAGATGTTTGCATGGCTAACAGGGAAGCTTGGGTAGAATTCTGAAGCTCTTAATATTCCAAATTTTGTTTATCTTGTATCCAAAGGTCGGTTCAGATGTTAGTCAACTTACAGATAGTGATAAAAACAAACTAATCGAAAATTGAAACTATGCTCAGCACTGGTACAACGTTCCATGAAGCGGTAGCTGTCTCTTTTCTGTTCTTATCCCCGAAAATTGGATCCAAAAATGTTTTTAGGAAATCCTTTTCAATTCCGTGCTTCCCTTGTTATTTCAGCGTCGTAATTTAAGCGCTTGTATAGGTTGGCTTGGAAGACTAAATATTCTCTTTATCCACTATTTCTGTTCATATTGACATTTTAAGTGTGATTAGGAGGAAATTAGTGCAGCTTGGAAGATATGTGACTGTCTCAGGACTTTTATGCTGAAGATAAGCAACCCCAAAGCAATATTAACTTCAAAAGATGTCTTATCGAACGGTGGACCGTCTGAGTTGCCGAATGAACATGAAAACAAGTTTTAGATGTTTTCAACCCCAGATGGGAATAAGGATAGTTCCCTGGTGCATCAATTAAATGCAACTAAAATTACGTACGAAATAGTATTGGACAACCAGGGCGAATGCGCATCTATAAATGAAACTTTTCTGGAAAAAGCTACAAAGTAATATAAATCTAATAATATGCTCATCTATGGGAGAGCTTTTCCAGATTAATCGCCGCTTGAATTCTTATGGCCATTTTCCGCTCCGTTACCTCAATTTCATGTGTGATCTTACAAATGAGTGATTTGATTTCGTTAGAATGCAACCATTTTCGTCAGGATAGATATTGAAATTCGCAAGATTTGTCATAGAAATGAAAAGGTAAACATTTTCATGCCTCCGTGATAGATTCTTGGTGAGTAACCCACTGGAAAGTTTGATTTCATATCGCGTAGGTCATCTAATTGCACAAAAATGAGTATGAAGACACTTTATTGAATCCTACAGCAGGAACTGGAACCCATATTGCTGCAAAAACGAAGAATAAGTTAAGCAATGTTTAATCCACCAATTCATCTTCCTAGTGACACTTTGAACATTTTAAGCGTCAGTTATTAATAGTTTATTTTCTCTACTCGCCACAATAAAAGGCTTTTGAGATATTTCTATATGTCACATGAGCACATAAGGTAATTATTTATGGATTATTTGTGCGCAGAACACCATATATACCTTGTATATTGTTTAAAGATTATGCCAATTAGTTTGACTCTCTGAAGTAAAAGGGAAAAACCTAGTCATGATCTCTATTTCTATGATATTCTACTGGTTTTACTTGATTCATCTGGCGTGATACCTTAGCTTCTGTATATTGCATAACTGATTATCTCTTTACGAGATGTCACCGTATTATGGCTCCTTTTCAACTCCATGCCTAGTGGCGCACTAAGTCAGTACCTTTTTCACAGCCAATCGGGGTCCCGTCTGAACATTCGGGCCTCCGATGGAGACTGAGCTTGTACCAAACCCTCAATCTCTGAGTCGGGAACCAACGATTCACACCATAGGTCGCCGTCCAATTATGCATCGGAGAATTGGATATATATTATTTAAAGTTAGATGATATTATGTCTTATTGAATCATCCACTGGCGGTGATGCCGCGTTGTTGCACGGTGAAATAGTATATGACCTGTAACAAAAGCTATCGCGCCGCGCCCTTTACCGTCTAACACACAGTCTCTTGTACTGGACTTCACCTTTCAATCAGCTGAATTTCACTCTCTCGTTGCGCCTGCGTCCAAATATAACGCTTCGCTAGAATATTTAATCCCGCGAAAAGCACGGAAGTATAGTAATGGTGCATGCGTGATGTGCCTGCGTGTGTATCCGCGCCTGATTTGTATCTTCTGGTCTTCTAAAGATATGGATATCCGCTCGCACTCGTCATTACACATGAACGACGTTGAACATGCGATTACTTCCTAGCTCTATAGTCGAATCACGCGGTTGAAAACAGAGAAATATTTCCGTGAACTATTTTAATTTTTTACCTTGATTTGAGAAGTGAAGAAGTTATAGGGATATTGTGACTGTTGTGTGGGTTTTGTTGATGTGTAATTTCAACGCCACGGTGTCGGGTTTATAGTGACGGTATTGTTCCACCCTAGAGGGCAGTTTTACTCTAATTGAATTTGTGGGTGTGGAGTGCACTCTGTAACTTTTTTCCTTGTTCTTCTTGTTTTGTAGGCTTATAAATGCAGCACACTTAGTTCCGATGCTTAGATCGTGCTCAGTGGCATGTAGCAGAGAAAGCGAAGTCGCGGTTAGTTGTAGGGTTCTGATCTTAGAGTAAAGCTAAGACGACGTTATCGCACCGACTAATGGCCCAGGAGGCGCAAGCCGGGTCCGGCTGAAGGAACCATCAAATAGTGTGGCTACTGTATAGTGTAGGCTGTACTGTAGGCTACTGTAATTATTGAATACCCTAGTATCCGCGGGGTATGGGACAGTTGTCCATGAGGGTTGCCACCGCCGTGTTACTGTACAGTACACTGGCCGGACGTAGTGCGACTACTGAGGGTCAATAAATACCAGGCCGCTGAAGGCCAACGGAAGAGTGCGCGGAGGCACGACACCGATCCGTTTTACTCCATACACTCTTATTTTATGGGTTCATTCCATGACACCCTCTCATTAACAACTGTTAAGGTACTGATGTCTCTCAGATACAGTAGATGTCAACTGTAATTACTTCTTCACAGAGAAACTTTACATGAGGACAAAGTAATGGCGGATGGACACTAGGGTGGAAATTTGGGGTGTTCTTAATGCATGAAAAATATGGTCAGCTGTTCCCTGAGGGATGTCGTGATGGTAAAGGCTTACAATGTAAAGGATTGGCGAGAAGCCTTCAAAACGCTAGAAAACTGACTGGAAGCCTAGTTTCTATTCGACCATGAAATGTACTCAATTGAGTACAAATTTTTGCCGACTAAAAAGCTAAAATTTTCAATAATGTTTCTTTTAAATAATGAAAAACTAGTACTTTTCAATTATTTGTATCTGGCCAGCGTACAGTAGCAGAAATTCTTTGCTCTGAACAAGGTCATCAACAATGGGGTGTAACTTTATGGCATCAGTGAAAAGGGTGTCCGCTGCAGGATCCGACTATATTGCTAGCGACTATATTGCTAGCTAAGAGCTAACCGGGAGGTCCACTTCGGCCACGTGCAGATATATGCGCGACAGATTGTGCCACTAATACGCCTAAAAATCCGAGTACGAGTACGAGTATAACTCCTGTTGACGTTTGTATTTTTTTTGCAATGCGAGACAACAGTCCCTCTCGGAACTACGACCATTGTAAAAGCCAAATGAAAAGTTCAAGAGACGACGCTGTAGACTTGTGCTCGTCTGTATGTGCGTAAAGGAAGGCAGCACCCGGGCCTTTGCGGAGCGCTATACCGCGTATGCGTTGCTGTACATCTGCAACAAATCGCTCCTGCCTCGGAGTTTTAACATAAAAGGACCATTCTTCGACAAAAGGAACATCTCCTGTGTAGCGCAGTGGTTCTGAGACTCATTTTGGGAGTCTGTGCTCACTTGAACATGAGACAGAATACGGTGAAATCGCATAAAAGGGCACTACGCAATAGGGTTATGTTTATCTCGCAATTTTAAAGACGCGGATCGGATTCCTAGAGGGATAAAGGAAGAAATTTTTTTATTTTTTATCAAAATTCCCTTCAACTGACGTCACGCACTAAAACGTAAGTGTTCCTTAATGAAGGCTTCCAAATTCATGTACATGTCTGCAATGCTTCTAAAAACAATCTCTGCCAGAGACATGGTGAAAGATAAAAACTTCGCCCTTGAATGAACGAACTCATCCAGTACAAATGTACTTAAATCTGTATTGGATGCAGATTTTGCATCTTGACTGGCAGGAAAATTTTCGATTCCTGTCCCTTAATATTCATCTTTTCTTGGTTGAAACAGGGTAGATTCCGTACCCTCCAGGATATACCTTATCAGCTGAAGAAGTATCACATAAACCTTTCCATTCCCTTAATTGCATGTCGTCGCAACTGTTCTGAGCCAGTCCATCAGCCAATTTACTGTAGAATTCATTTGATTATATCGAATCACGGCTTCCTCGAGATCCTTTGTAAAGTTTTCAGGCATCAACACAACAGATAACGAGCAAAGTAGTATCCACTCTAACGGACCACTTCTTAAACTCAAATTTCTTCTCCAAATACAGACCATCCTGACGGCATCGGCTGTGTCGGTCAATCATGGCGCATGCGTCATAGTACATCTCACAGATCTCAGAAATATCTGTCGCCGAACTTATAAGTTTCGCGTGGTCATCTACAGATATCCATCTTTCCCTGTAAATAGTGCTTCTCCTCGTAGTAACAACTGTACTGACAAAATATCTCCTGTCAGGGTTCACCCACATAACTGCAGTAATGTGTTTTCCAGTTTCTGTCTTCGAAACTAGTGAAAATGTTCTCCACGATTCGTAACTTCACGCTCAGAAAGAAACGTCATAGAATAGCTTTTTGTAGTCGTCTTGACAACTCTAATGTACCATAAACCCCTATTAAGCAAAACCTCAGCTCCTTGCACAGATGAAAAAAATGAATCAGAACACACAACCCTATCTGATCCAAATCAAGGCTCAACTAGATCCAATAGCTCTTTTTTACCTTGTAACAAGTACCTTGTATCTTCATTATCATATTCTGCAGACTTACAATTTTTTGTACGAAGCATGATTCCGCTCTTTCCGCAAGCAAATACTCAGCTCGAAACCATTATTCGTTTTCCTATCCAAGGCCATATAGTGAGCTGAACCCTTCTGGATCCATCTTTCCCCTATTCCATACCAATGTGACATACTTTCATCCACGCGGATGCGGTCAGCCTTTCTGACATATAGTCCTCTATAGTTATTTATTTTATCCACAAACCCGGTGATGAGGTGCCATCGCCTTGTCGGACTTTCCATTTCATCTTCTGTTAGGGGCCTTACATCACTGAAGGAAATATACCTGCGAAGGATTTCAAACCGGCCTCTGGGCATAATACGTCCAAAATTCGATGCTTAGATAAATACGGATGGCTACTCTGAGCCCCATAGAGATCTTCTGTCACTGAATTCCAACCGTGACATCAGAAACAAAATACCGAAAACCCTTAAAAATGTCCATGGTTCGAGATTGTCTCCTTCAAGGCCAAATATTGGTAGCTGCGACAATAGATGAAAATTAGCTCATTGGAAACATCCACGTAGAGTAGTCGAAAGGCGACATGTCACGCGGTCCATATACTTCCATAATGAAGTCATCTCCTGGGCCATTTTTTTCCATTTGCGCACAGGAACTGATCCATTGCGGCAACCAGTCACCTGATTCTCAATCCATTTCTGTCCGTTTGCATAAAAATTTGCGTTGGACCAATCAGCGCTTCCACCGATTTGTATTTCTAGATTCCAATTATTAGTTTGACTTTGAATTGCAATTAAGGTCGCATTGGTGGCTGGGCTTGTAATCGGGCTTAAAATCGCGGGAGATTCGACAGCGGGAGGCATCGTCGAAATTAACTCGCTTCTTTCTTGACTTGTGCCCACTACCGAACAGTGAGGAGATATTTTTCTAACGTTTTGTGTCAGCATAGCCTCCCCCGGCTTAATGTTACACAGATGTAACGATACAAACTTTTTTCCATCCGAACGTTCCCATTTTGCTGTCACCATTGTGCGAAAACGGCCGTTCTTCTCTTCTCGATTAGCTTTCAAGACGGTTCCACTGACAACTTTCGTCTTCCGTAAGGCCCCATTCAAGCGCCTACACTTGATGTCAGACGTTAGAATTCTTGCTCGTGTGTTAACACGGTTTCCGATAATGACTCGGGGGTCTTGTGCACGGGCCATTGTAACAGATAGAACGCAGTCTGAAACAACTGAAATCAGCAACGAACTAAAACATTTTAAGCTTGCCACTTCGACAGAAGTCAGAAAGATTAATTCTTTATAAAAAAGGCGGGATGTAATAGTTTTTAAAATTGCTTTAAGGATTTTGAACATGGACTCAATTGATGTCATCTGTACTCAATTGAGGGTTTGTATCGAATAGACACTTGTGCAGCGATAATTAAGTAATTACTGCGCGCACCGAGGGGTCTCTAAATAAAACTGCAGAATCTCATTAAATAGTGTTAATATTTAACACCCAGTTCGCGACTCAAGGGGTCTTTTTTTAATTGATTGTAAGGAACTTACACGATGTGTAAGGACCTTTTTTTTGCAACCTCTTACGAGGCTGGGGTATTTCGTAGATTTCAATGCTCTGAATACAGATATGAACTCAGATTTTAATGTAAAATTATACTTCTAGTGTAATGTGCTGTTTGAAAATAGCTATTTGAGGCGATGTAAATCGATAGAAATAATCAAAATATTTGTTTTTAGTGATTCTTGTAATTATTCCTATACTGCTAAAATTCTAAAAAATAGAATCTCTTTACTACTCTGATCAGCCGCAGCACAAAGACTAACAAGATATCAATACACGACATTTGGAAGGAATGTTTCTTTCCTATGAGAGGTTTTCAGTGATGACACTCTATTCTTGATCTGAGAGTCTGATGGAAACTCTGCTGGTAGGTTCATGTCAACCAGGAATTGAATCCGTACAGTTTTGAGGGCTTCAGAAGGAGACATAGTATACCCAGAGTCTCGAACAACCGTATCAATCGCATTTATGAACTTGAACGACATCGAAGTAGCTCTTGGCTGCGAGTCTCTAGTTCCACTCTTTGATCTTGTAAACGAAAACTGTATAAACTTTTGAATTTCCATTTCAGTTGGAATATCAAACTTATCGCCATGCATCTGCAAAGCTCTTCGCGCATAGAAGAGGTGCTCATTTTCAGGGACTTATCTTCCAATCCTCGATTAAAGAAAAATTTCAACAAAGCCCTGTGCTTGCTAATGTAGCTAGTGGTCTGATATTCAATTGCATCTCTTCGGGCCCATCCAGAACGAGAAACAGATGGCTGAAAGCCATCAGTAGAGATCGAGCTAACGATTTCTTCGTTATCAGCGGACAGTATTCTTATACTCTTTGATTGTATCAAACTTTAAGCCAGAATGATTGTCCCACCCAGGACAGACTTAGATAGCTCATCGATTTTCTGTAATGTGCATGTTTGCTGATTTGAGTCAGTCTTCCTTCAGATATAAAGCTCCAGTGGCAGTTAGAGCACATTATACCAAAACTATCCTCCATATCAGACTCCGAGTCGGAATTTGTCTCTGCAGATTTGATACTCAATAGCAGCAGTTAGGAATCTAGACCTTCATCTGCCGTTATTCACCGAAAAAAGTTGTAAATGCGATTTATAGGAGATTTGAGAGCACAATAACTCCAGTTTCTGATCGAATACTCTCTGCTTGTGGAGCTAGAACCATAGCAGTATAATTCTCACTGGTGTACTGTTCTAGCTCCACTTTTTATGCAATGACGCCCATTGCAGGTAAAGGCTGGCACACTCCAGTCCGGGAGAACTGACATTGTCGTCCAAATCCATGCCCTGAGTAGCGAAAAGTAGTCACGCTAACCTTATTTCCGGAAGCAGACCATTCTTCATAAATATAGTCATTGTTGCACCCTATCCATTGCAATCCGTTGTTATTATTCTTTTTTAGAGCAATCCATTGCAGAAGATAGTGGTTTGTCCTGTATATTCTGAAAAGATCAGCAGCTGCTTTCCCAAGTCCTCCTCTGTACCGTAATGCTGACGCTAGAGTTGAAGGAGTCGCTACTTCCATTCCTTGTTAAACAACCTTGCTCACATGCCTCAAATGTATTGCAAAGTGTGCGTCAACGAGAGACTTTCCATCTTGAGTCTCAGTGTTCATAAATCTGAGCAATGAAAGCCCTTTGATGCGGGCTACAAATGGCAGAATAAGAGGCAAGTTTGCATTCTGATAGCATGCTGCATTATCTGAAAGCACAATTACCTCTGTGACCTCAGGTAGATCAGTCTTTAGCCTCGTGATCCCAGCTTCTAAAATAGAAGTAACAGCAGCAAAATATTGCTGATTATCACTCTGAATGATATGGTCGTAAAACATCATTGATTGGTGGTCTGGTCCTGTGTAGTTGTTAACTTCATCATATACTCTCGGTAAATGGAATACTACAATTCCATGCCAACTTATTCCCCTCTTTCCAAAGAATTCCGAAGTCTTCTCTAGATATCTCAGAGCCTCATATTTCATCTTACAGTTCGCCAATAGTACCACTTTTTGGTGCTCTTTTGGGATAAGATTCCTTCAAACAGTTCCTCTAACGCGTTTTGCTGCGCTCTCAACGCGGTGTCATTGTGCATAGTACTGAATAAACTTGACTCTGGTATCCTTCAAGATCTGTACTGCGTCTTTTCTAGTAGTGTCAACATATCTCTGTAGATTGTCTAAAACGGCAAATAGCGACAAACAATCAGCACACTCGACATTATCTATTGACGAATCACTCCTGTTTTCATCTAGCGCAAATGCGCTGTTATGCAAACAATTCATGTCCCGGCCTATATGCGTGTCAATAAAGATGTCTTTCATAAAATAATCAATGCACTGAATGTGAATTTGACTCGCCTCTCTGACTAGCAGGTACAAACTGGTTGACTAAACGATACAGATCAGATACAAAATCGTTCACAAGTGACCCAACAACGTAATCAACGGTTTCTTTTCGCTTTGAGTCTCTTGCTTTCAACGCCGAACAGACTGCCAAAAACGAAGTTCTTCCAAGAGATGTAGTGCTATTCTCATTCAAATTAAAGGTCTCCATTTCTCTCTCTTATTCTCATGGCAAGCCTTTAGATATTCAGAAAAAATGTCACATCCTTTTCTCTTTCTCGTCACATATGGAAGAATCACCTCTCTATTTCCAACGCAAACTTTCTTCGTTCCCCAAGAAAGCAACTGTATGCTCTGAGAAGAATAGTTGAATCGAGCAGCAAATTTCACAGAAGCATTATCTGATCTCATCACTTTTCTTTGCTGAGAAATTAGCCTACCGTTGGCTAGCAGACTGTCCCAATCAAATTTAGACCGCACGTACGTCCGCTTTGAGATCCCATTCGCCTCTTCACTATCCACATTAGTTACAGTCTCTTGTTCTTCGGTTGAGCTTTGACCTGCTCCACTGCTCTTCATATAAAAATTTACATCTTCCTGCTTCATTGAAATACAAAGAATTGATCTGAGGACCCTCCGTTCAATTGACCCCCTCTTAGTGGATTTGATTTCAGCAGCAAAGTCCTGAGGTAGCCTTATTGATTTTTCGGCATCCAGGTGCATGTTGAAATAGTTGTCAGGGTCAGTTGGGTATATATGAGCACATAATTTTATTATTGCCCTTCGAAGCACATTTTTTCAACGTACTAAATCAGCGCTGATAGCATCCTTCACTAAAACTGTGTTCCTCGTGGCTGGGAGATTATGAGTCAATGATGGTAACTGCAGCACATCTAGTACATCTGATAACGTTACTTCAGTTGATGCTGTAACTTCCGGCGTTGACTAATCGTATCTGATACGTTTTTAGGCCCTTTGCGTCCTTATTGTTGGATTCCTCATTCGCCCTTGCAAAGTGTTGAGGACAGCGATTGAACAGTTGGAAGATTCGTATGTTGGCGGGGTTGCGGATATCCTGTTAAGGTCAATAGCCTTCGTTAGACATAAGACTGTGATTCAACTTGAATCATTTAAGTCGAATTGGGTTCTGGCTCAGAATCTATCTCACCTGCATCTCAAATTACGCTTCACCCCTCCTACCCGAGAAGTTCTGGAGTACGAGTGGTGAAGCGCCAGGTCAGATTCAATCATAGAGATTGTACAAGCCACGTTCTGCATTGCTGTTGCTAAAATGATAAATACAAATATTTTTAGATTACAAATGCCTTCCTGACAAGCTGTGATGGGCTCTTAAATGTTGCAAACGTCCAGATATCTCACACTATCCAATTAGCAAAGGTTTTGGACACGATAAGTAAGTTCTATGGACCGAGAGCTTTCCACTGATACCAAAACTTACAGACATAGTTTGACAAATAAAATTCTTACTTGCACCAGATCCTGGTGGAAAAGGCATTGAGTCGCGAACTGGGTGTTAAAAATACTGTATATCTGGGCGCAAGTGTCGCCCTGACAGTAACATACTGTCAGGAGGCGACAAGATGGACGAATACACGACACCTGGCAAATCCCTGATGGAGTTTGCTCGACAAAATCAGTGCATGACCCGTGTAACAGAGAGCAAAAAGTACTTTACAGTACAGTACAGGACCAAACAAACCAAACCTGCTACCGTGGGAAGGTTGGCAAAGGCTAGGTACACGCTACCGCTGAGGCCTTCTAACGTGTACTGTACATACAGTACTGCCGTAGTTTGTAGCTTCCACGAAAACTCCTGCTTTCTTCGAACAACTGCCCAGTATCATCCAATCTGTTCCTTTTGAGATTCTGGGGCTTGTCGCTCCGGATATAACGGTATGAATCAAATCTTTAAGTGGAAGCATAAAAAGGGGTAATCGCCCGGCGATCCTGTATGTTCAGACATGAAAGCGCACTACTCAATGTAATTGCGCTTCAGAGGACGGAATCCGTGTTTGCGCATCTGAAGTTTTTAACGGATCACAACCATACCACTTGCACTCGAAAGGCCCGCGACAGCATCCATGCAGAGGTTTGGTGACAGCACCGCATGGCGGAGATTGAATCTCAACAAGGTCTATACGTGTAACTACTGTGGATAAGGCTGTCTGAAATTGTTGCTTGACAACAGTGTCAGTGTGGCGCAGTGCTGCTACGAAAAACCCGCACCTCAAACTAGAGGAATGTAGTCCCTAACTCCTGTGGAAACGGACTGCAACGCTCCCTTCAATCCAACCTACTTTGACGGGAATCTTTTAGACCCACGCCTGTGAGTGCACCGAACTTGCCGGCACGCCTAATGTGCAATTCAAAGTTAACGCTTGCTGGATAAATAAATTGAAATCATTCTACGTGACGTGTCCCGACCGCCAACGTTTATGCTTGCCTGTGCTGGTACAGTTGTATTGCCTAGCATCGAAGGTCAAAATCGGCACACCTCACTTCCTTGCAGGGCATGGAAAAACGCGCCAAAATACGGCGTCCTATTGCGAACCTGGTTTTGAATAGCGGCGCGTTGGGTGCAAATTCGACTTGCTGTCGTCCATTCACGCAGCGGGAGAGCGAGGGGATGAAACATGGCGTTTTTCGCTTGAATGCATTGCTTGAGTGGTGCATGTCGCAAAACGAATACCAACAGCGTGTGTTCTGGGTCATAGGGGGGTGGGACTAATGCAAGGGCGCTCGAAACTGCAGGGAGCAAAGTAGTATCGAAGAAAATGGCGTCCATTTCATCAACGCTGTCATCGAAGTCCCAGCGTCATAACAGCATTGATGTCTGATAGTGATCGGGAACTGTAATGCACATATCGCAAGAGTTGGCCAATCATCCATTCCATGAAAGCAGGGTCACTTTGGCCGGATTTTAACCCCACCCCCCTTTGGCCAGATGACGAACAGCAATGCTGGAAAAAATGAAATTGAGTTGAAACTGCCCAATGGTTTTCTACCCTCCGAGCAGTACAGGATGAGGCTTATTACACAGCAAGTACAGTACTGTACAGTACGGATGGGAAAAATGCAGCACCATAGAGACCTCAAGGTACCGTATCAAGCTTGCCATGGTCCCCCAACAGCATGCTACGATGTTCCGCCTAAATTATGCCATCGAATCTGGTTCCCCACGGACTTCGTCATGTAGAAGTGTGGTATTCCCAACTTTCGCTGTAGCAGCAAACTGCCGCGCATATTCTGCCCTGGTACTGGTTCATATGAGCATCAGGTGCATTGCATGCTGTTAAAGCGCAACCATTGGCCACTCTGAAATTTTCACACCCTGCAGCGGCCGACTCCATGTCCTGCATTCACACCGAACACACGTTTACATTCAAAGCTGAACAGTTATCGAATATTCCTCTTGAACTTTCCAACGGGACACGGCATCATCCGAATCCATCATGCTTACAGTACCATGTGCGGTACTGTACCGTAAGGGTTCTGCGCGGTACTAATCGGAGACTGAATCTGGAAATTCGAGGGGTAACACTATTTACTGCAAAGCGATATGCGCTGTGTCTTTGGAATTAGAGTCCATGCTATGGAACCCTGGAACGCCAGTGGAACTGTTCCAGTAGCACAGCCCCAGACCAACTCCCGCTGCTTAATCATAGATGCATTCCTTTTGCCTGTTTCCGTCGCTGTTGTGGGCCTGACTGTTCGCCATCGTGGAATTTAATTTAATTGCTGTACTGTTGTACGCTGCCGCCGACAGCCCGTCGACAAAAATCCGAACGTTGCCCTCTCAACCTCAACCAGTAAGAGAAGCCCGATAGTCCCAACGGTCTAAGTAGCCAACGTTTACCCTCAACCTCACCCTTCCAAGGAACCGTTTTTACAAAAAAGTCCCGAAAACTGAATGACCAGATATTAAGTATCACTACAAATCAAATCAAGTAGTTTACATCAGGCATTCAGGCGAAAGATGATCATCACCTTGGCGACACTCGCCAGGCGCGCCGAGCCCAATTCTCTGATACTGCATCCATATCGCATAGGGCACTCCTCTTTTCCCTACAAATTGTCGAACACCAAATCATTTTGCCTGCAAGCATCCCACCGTCCGCAACACGAACCCTACGACAAACGAGTACGACTCTCAGCCCCAAACCCAGCCCCCAACCCCCAACCCCAGTACAAATCTAGCCACACCTCCCTACCCGCTGAACATGCATTCTAGCACGTCTCCCCGATTGAACCGCACCGCGCCCACAGCAATAACGCCGTGAACTCGGCAAGACTTCGCCAAACAGCCTCCAGCTACCTGCGCCCCACAATCCGTCCTGCCTCCCACGCCCTATCCTCAGCCCAGTACAAGTGAGGCAACACAAAGCCACCACTAAATGCATGCCACTCCACCTGCCGCGGTGCGCGCAGCCAGCTACACACGCCGTGGCTTGCCGATTCTCAGGCGCATGCTGCTCAGCCAGGGATAGAGGTGGCAGGGAGTTCCCTGGGTGCTGCTCGCGTGTCCACTACACCTAACGCGCGCGCAGGGCCGCGAGCGTAACTTCACTAACCCGTGTAGTACACCGCGCTTGCAGCTGCCGTGCTTCCTCGGACGTGCGGGTCCGCCGTGCCGTCGCTAAGTGCATGCTGGCGTGGGCGCTGGAGAATAAGTTGCGGCGCATGAGGAGGGAATGGGGCAAGCTGCTTGTGCAAATGTTGCGATGCGGTGCAACGGATAGTGATAGCCAGAATTGTAGCCAACTTTCACTAGTACCATCCTGGTATTAAGTATATGACTTGGCCCCCGTGCACTCCGCCAGCTCCTCTCAACCGTTGTCTCACCCCCCAACATTCGCACGGTGCAACTAGATCCCCTAACACCAGTGTTACCTATCTCTTCTCCTCTTGCCTGTTAAGCACACCGGCCCCCGTCCCGCCACCCTCCCGTCGCAGCCCCGCATGAACCGCAAACAACACGTCGCAACGTGCGGACAAAAAGCACCACGCGTATGCTGTCGCTGTAAGAGAGGGTGATGTGTGCGTGGCGCGGGGTGCAACATGGAGATGGCGCGTCTCGTGGTGCGGGGATGGCGGCAGATGGGAGTTCGGGGTTGGTGGGACGGGGTGGTAGTGAGCCAAGAGCGGGAGGCGCGGTATGGAGAGGGAAGTGGGGTGTGAGAGCGATTGTGATCGCGGACGGTCACCGGGTTTGGTTGGAGTGTTCGTGGTGGTGGTATGGATGTGCAGGTATGGAGGCGCGGCGCATCGCGTAGTGCGGTGATTGCGTGAGACGTGGTGTGGGGAATGAGCGTGGATTGCTGGTAATGCTGGTACGCCATCTAGCTACAGACGGTGTTATTGAGCTGGCAATGGATGGATGATCGAAGGAAGCCTCTGGAAGGGTAATGGTCACAGTGAAGTGATGCAATGAAATGATGGCGGAAAATTAAGCTATTCTGGACAGGCTGTCCGTGTGATTTTCTCCGGCTTTCATTCTTCGGTTCCCTCTTAACATACTGTTTTAATTTTATTGCATTAAGTATCTATAATGCTAGCTACGAGCTAACAGGATGGTCCACGTCGTCCACGTGCAGGGACAGTACAAATTCTAGTAAGTTGATTGAGTGCACTGGATAGCGTACACGTTGGTCTGGTTAGCGAGAGGGATAGGGGACACTCACAGATGGGCGTGATGGATGACGTGGGCGACGTTCAATCGCCTCAACACTGCCGGCTACCTCCCCTATTCCGAGGGGAGGCCGCTACCCTACCCTTCAATACTCACGCGCACTCAACCTTGCTGACGGTTTGTCAGCTACATTCGAGCCGCGCTACGATGGCTCGACTAAATGCGACTATGCATTCGGTCGTGCTCTTTCCTATCCTAAAAAAGCGTCCTCATCATTGTCAGTACGCGTTCAACACGTACCAATTGTCCCTTGACTGCGATCTCGCCACGGGTTATAACTGTCCATCGATGACACATCTCACATCCTCCCTGTCGCAACAATTCCTTTTTGCGACTGATCGAAGTCCTCATCGATGGAGACTCATTCAATTGATCCACGAATGTTTAACAGGAGTCCTTATCGACCATTCTACTCTCAGTGAAGTCTATTTCTGATACGCCCGATGCGCATGTCCTGTTAAGTCTCTCCCACATCTTGATGTTTCTCTTCGTGAGTGCATCGGCTAAGTTGTCACGCCCAGGTATCCAACGGAGAATGTTGGTTTCCTTACTCTCAAATGTTTCTAATACTCTGAACGGTTTGCCGTAGGCGGTGTTCTTTTCCTTCATGCAAAGAGGTGATCGTATCCTACTGGGCTCTGAAGTCGACGTTCAACTCTAGCTTCAATGGTGTCGCAGGGAAAAAAGTGTTGGTAGCAATCTTAGTGTAGTAGCCTCTGTCATCGCCAGTCGAAGCTGCCAAAATTTCAGCCCCATACGAAGAGTGGCTTATCCGATGCTGTTTGTGTGAACTCCAATCGATTACATGAATTGCATCATTTTCTCTTCGTCTGTTGCGAGATAAGATGCCAGCAATTAACCCTGTTTGACCGTAATCACGGTCAGCTGGTTTGAAGCATCAGAGAGAACGCATAGAACCACGTCGTTCGGGCAACTTACAAAGGGATAGGTTACCTACGGCATAATTTTCTTGAGATCTCTTATCATCTGGTTCGCTTCAACCAAATGTCTCACCGTTAGCCTCCGTATTTTCTGCTACATCAACGACACAACATATGAGGCTTGGGGAAGGAATCTATTTACAAATAACTGCAAAGTACCCGCAAGGCTTCTATATTGAATGATCTCAGACGTATTAGCCAGGATGGTACCCATCTTTTGCGTGTTCTCGTCATGGAAATCTCCCTAATCAGATTCCAATATGATTTCATGGACAATCATATGCTGCCCTCTACTCTATGTTCGAAATCACAAC
Source organism: Kappaphycus alvarezii (assembly GCA_002205965.3). NCBI lineage: Eukaryota > Rhodophyta > Florideophyceae > Gigartinales > Solieriaceae > Kappaphycus > Kappaphycus alvarezii. The sequence goes on along the minus strand of NADL03000828.1, from coordinate 733,854 downwards.
CTCCAAATGTAAACTTTGGACCGTCTACGATCTTGCCTATCTCAAACCATTCCCTCAAATTATCCATGAAATAGTCTTTTTCAACGGATTTTCCGGCTATGGGAAAATCATTTCTCAGCTTTGCGACAAGTAGAAGGGTCTTTACATTCTCGCCACGCCCTACAAAGAGCTGACTTCCTCCAAAAACCCTTTTATTCCTCCGGCTTTCAACATTCAGTTCTCAATAGTGATCATCCACTGTCTCCCAGGCTCCACGATCCCATAGGGCAGTTTTGAAAGCATCCAAAGTACTCCTTCTCTCCCACCATATCGAAGTCACCACTTCCTGGGAGGCCTTACATCTATCTCGCGGACGATGAGTCCGCCTGCAAGTATGCGCCCTTTATGTCGGCGGTTTTGATGTTGAACTGTAAAAAGGTTACTAAGCTGAGCTAGAGACGCATTATAAGTAGCTGAGCATTGACGGAGTCTTTGCGAACATTATCTTTCTCTGGATATTCGTTACCATGTGGGACAATTCTGGGCTTGAGTTTCCTAAATCCTTCCTCGTCAGTTTCACTTTACATACGACATGGGAGGAGAGGTTGTTGGCGTTGTCGGATAAATCTTTTTCATTAACTTTTTTATTCGCCTGTATCCAATTCGAGGAATGCTCTGACTCAAATGCTTCGTCAAGTATCCAAGCGGGCGCGAGTTCAACCTTGTTCCGTGACACTTGTTGTGATCCGACTTGCTCATAGATCTGATCCAGTATAAGTGGTTTCATGGATTCCAATGTACTCATTGTCTCTAGTGGCCAACAAAATCTGACGGTTTTCGGTCTATATCCATTTGTGGCATTGATTCATGTCGATCTCCATACCATTCTGCTTCCATATGAACTTTTCCACCGTCTGGGCTTCGGGCTGATTGAGTATCTATACCAGTGTCTATATTACTTCTCGAGACTCTATATTGGATTGTATGTATTATGAGCGCGTTTACATCGGGCGTTGTCGGTGTGCTTGGTGATATGTTTCACAGCCACTCTCCCCCCATCCGCCATAAGACCCAACGCGTCCAATGGGAACAGCTCATGAGTTCCCTGGCCAATTCGTAACTGGACGCGAGACCTGTCCTCGTATGCCGTTTTCATCGGCGGGCCTTGTGCTAAGACTCCATCTTTGGATAGTCTGACTTCCAAGTAGTGGTCAAATGTCTTCTCGAAAACGGCGAGAATCCATTCGTTAGATTCTGTCCCCTTCGTGGATTAATACCATACCCACACCTTTTCGCCCTTCTTGTACGGATCCCTGGATGGATAGTCTGCAGCGTTTGATTTCATGGCCCTCTGAAGTGCCCTTGTAGATATCTGCTCCACATAGGCGTTGAGGAGCTCTGGCGTAACCACTGTGGCGGGTATCCTATATGGAAGGCTGATAGCCGCGTACCAACTGGAATGAACTAAGAATAAGAGACCCTGAGAACAAGTTTGATAGGAACACCGCGCGTTGGAATAACTGTGGAGGTGTAGCAGATGATATTTTTATCTAGTCGTTGCTCAATAGCGTTGATGGTCTGTATTTTGCGTTCTACGATCCCAGTCTTATTGTGGCGACGCACTGGTCGTGGTTTGAACACAATTTGATTTGCATTCAGGTTATTACGGAGCGGCTTTCGTTTGTACTCATCATCGGCTGATAACGTTACGTGCGCCCAATGGTGAATATTCACAAGCCTTCCAGTCCTGTTATGATGTGATTCATGTCTTTGCGATGTGTAAGCATACTTTCTGTAAAGCTATTACCGGCGTCAGTGATAACCAGCATGGTTCTTTTAATCCCCTGATGTTTTCGAAGGCGAATTCCACCTGTATGTCCATATTGAACGCTTCGTTTACGTGTGTGAGAGGGATTTTGCGGCTGGGAGCGGGCCGCCAGATGCTGCGCAGATACCGCAAGGATCGTGCATCTGTGGATCATCTCATCTAAAGTCTTGTCAAGGATGCAGGCCTGGTGGCAGATGTCTTTGCTCTGCTCTAGGGATGCATGCGTGAGTCGATGAATACGTTTATTGAATACTATTCTACCTGTGAAGATAAAGCGTTTAGCAGCATCCGTGGTAGAATCTTTAGCGACAGTCTGAAGAATCTTCTCAACTATATCGTTATGTTAGCGGAAATTCAGAACTTGTTCGTCATCAATAGGTCCAAGGCTCAGCTTCCCTAGCATCAATTCGGCTCCTATTACCTTCCGATAAGCACTTTCCATATTGGCGTACAAAGCGTGACCATACCTATTTGACATGCCTTTCGCCTTGGACTCTCCTCCGTTGGCGAACACGCGAACTCTTCCCATACACATCAGACCAACGTTGCGATACTGATATTTGTCAGGCTTGGCAGTTAGTCGAGGTGCGTCAACTAACCCATGGTCGGAGGTCTCCTGGCTCTCTGGGCCTATAACTCTAGAGTTGATTGAGTGCACTGGATAGCGTACAAGTTGGTCTGGTTATCGAGAAGGATAGGGGACACTCACAGATGGGCATGATGGATGACGTGGGCGAAGTTCAATCGCCTCAACACTGCCGGCTACCTCCCCTATTCCCGAGGGGAGGCCCACAACCCTACCCTTCAATACTCACGCGCACTCAACCTTGCTGACGGTTTGTCAGCTACATTCGAGCCGCGCTACGATGGCTCGACTAAATGCGACTATGCATTCGTCGTGCCCTTTCCTATTCTAAAATAGCGTCCTCATCATTGTCAGAACGCATCCTCAACACGTACCAATTGTCCCTTGACTACGATATCGCCACGAGTTATATCTGTCCATCTATGACACATCTCAGAACAATATATTACCACAAAGGGTAGTTTATCAGAAAATGACAGTGGCAGCCATCTGCTTACTGCAGATAATGCACAGTTCATCTCAACTCCACTGTAATGGCATCTTCCCCCATCCGAATACATTCGAGTGGCTCAGAAGAACGACGTCTGAACTCGATCCGGCCCCTGCGTCACCACCTGAGAATGAGCAGTCTATCCCACCCATCACATAGAATGCCGCAGACGGCAGTGATATCTACTGAGAGGTAATGCAGTTCGAACACAACAACGGTAGGAATAACCAAGAAACTCCTGAAGAAACACCTATCTGTCTCAAGACACCGATGGTTATAAAGCAGCAAAGGCTTCAATGAAAGTGTGCTTGACGCTGAAAAAGAGGACGTTTCCATCAAGTCTGCTATCGACTCGTGGATTGAGGGGTTCGCGGAGTCAAGTAGCGCATCATTTGAGGCGGCAAACGTTGGCGCTCACATGGTTCGCGAGCAAGCGCAAAGATAATACATGCTCCGTAAAGAAGCAAATGAGTAAGAGGCGGTAAGAGATCTGTTTAATGACGACGAACGAGATAGCAAACAGTACAAAAATGCACTGAGCGGAAGCGTCTAAGAAAACTGCTTAGAGAAGAGCAATGGGAGCAAACTGCTGACGGTCCTACTCACGACCGTGACGATAGAAACTATGTTCAGCCTTCTTCCCCAGCACCACCTTGATTCTCCAAGTACTCATCAAGAGTTTCACTCCCACATCTGTCCTAGATAGGCATCCGCCGATGTATTAGTGAGCATTTCATGATCGCGTTTGTCATCAATGTCGCCAGCATTTTCACAGTAAAAGTCTGCAGCGGTATATGGTTAATTTGTTGTATTACTTGTTCTCAAAAGGACAAAAGAAGCATCTGGATAAACCCTGACGATATTCTTAGTCCCTATGTTTCCATTCCTGTCGCGCTCTTCAATGGTCATATTTTGCAAAATAGCACAGGCATGGACGATGTAGTTATGTCTTCCGTGTACCATATTCTTGACGGATCGGCTAGAATATACCAGCGACCAAATAGCAGAGCATAGAATCGTTTTGCTCCTTTTCGAAACGCTTCCTGTGCTTTTGCGAAGTTTTTCTTTTTTCTTTTTCCACCCTCTTTGTTAAGGGGTTGAAAATAGTTTTAAGAAAGATCCGAAACGGCGGACACCTTACATCCAAGACCCAGCAAAGCCACTGTATGACGCGTTCGGCCACTTCTATCTCAAGTTTGAACGGAGGCCTCACTCCAGCCCGAAAGTCAGTGAAAGGAAGTGAGAAATCCAGCATGTTTACGTCGTTCATGGCGCCTGGAAAGCCAACCTTGAATTGTCAGATCCCAAGCTTGTCGTCCAGACACTTTTGAGTCGGATCTCTGGGTGTTCGGACTTTCGGGTTTTCATTCTCTGATCTGGGACCGCGCCGCAGTATAGCTTCCATCCCGAACAATCTAGAGAACCCAAAGCTCCTGTAAACCCTAACTTTGCGTGACGTTCCACAATAAGCTCCATGTAGTTTAGTGTAGGCGCTCGAATATATTCATCTTAGATGGCGCGCACAAAAGCGTTTCCAGCATTCTTGGTGTGTTGACTCAGAGGGACATGTAAACTCTTTCAAATCGTCAGAGACAATACCAAGACTGCGTTGACGAAATGCGACCACTAGCTTTTTATGTGTAGTAGCAGATTTTCTCCCGATTCAATCTACGCCCTTCCAGACATAACGGTCAACTTCAAGTACACCGTCATGAACGCGATTATACACTTCCTTAGGCATGCGGAATCGCCTTTCAAACTCCCTTCTGAGAAAAAAGGTCCCAGTTCTCCAGTTGCAGCATAGATGTTAAGACCGGCCAGCTTCACTCCGATGCTTCTGTTTGGTGCCTGCTTGGGCGAGATCCACCGTACTTGCGGACACCGCGACGTCGCTTTTTAAAACTTTCCTGCACGCCAAGCACGGTCACCAGCAACGAGGCTACCGTGGCCGCAGTGCCAGCGAACGGTAATATCTCGCTTCAATTGAAGAGCATGAGGGAGGCTTGCACAGGGCTGTGTGCGTCGCAGACACCACTGCGCAGACTTTGCGATACCTGATTGATTCGTCAAGCAGAATACACCGCTGGAGAAGTCATCTCCTAAACCATTATGGCGTTTTACAGGTTTACGGCAAACCAATAAAATAGGACCACTGGGAACAGCATTTTTGCGGATACATCGTTTTGCAGGTCTCCGAGTGAAGATGCCCTAAAGTACTGATTTTGGTTGCAAAGTCTCTCAGCTTCGATCTTTTCGCAGCATTGGCGGCAGTGTGCACTTCCCAGGCTCCCTTGGAAAGGAAGCACTCAGGGGAAGGCGGGGAGACTGTAATGTCATACGCTACCGGGAGAGGGAAAGTAGGGTTGTTCGTAGAGGTAGTCGGGTGGACGAGGATGTCGGCGGGTCGGCTGTCCAATCCGGGAAATAAATACGGGACTTCGTAGTGGACGCTAGCTTCAGCGGTTTTGAATAGGTCTTTTCGGAGCACTTTTGCCACTACTTCGTTTCGATTCTTCCAGCCGAGACCTTTGCCTACAAATGTTAGCGGTATGGTCGCCTAGGTGGTCCATGGGAGCCGTGCATTCCGCGCAAAGGAGCGGGGCAGTTTAATCAAAGGCGGGAACTCCCAAGTGGCGACGCAGCATCACCGACCACACGTCATCGCAGATCTGGATGACTACGGACGGACAGGCAGCGAGGAAAGCCGCGGCAGGTATACCCAAGAAAGCGTGACGACAGATCTGTTAGGAATAAATCGGCAGGGGAAGAGATCCTCAGAACCAATTACCCCAAGAAGGAGGTGTTGCAATCGACAAACGTGCTACATTGGTATAGTTGAACGAACAGAAAGGAGTGAATAGGGAAGACAGGTGAATGGACTACAAGCAAGTATGGAAGGGGCAGGGTCTACCACCTATGCTTAGTGACTAGCGTAAAATAAATTCTTCTTGGTTCTGAAGTTGACTCTCAACTTCCTAGCTATTTGGGACTGGGCTTGAAGTTGTCTGCCAACTTGCTTCACCTCCACTAAAGGAGGCAGTCTACTCGGCTTATATAGACTTTTGGCTACCCCAAAAGTCTCAAACAAACATACTAATAACCATAAAATGCATTCACGGGAATCGTGTGAACCAGAGAGACTATTAGAAGATATTTCCTCAACGTAAATATCTAGGTGCCATACCCATGCCAGCCACCCATCGGCCCGGGTGGGAGTTGATGTGGCCATTATATAGACCTTTCAGAGTCACTCGTAGTATCACCCACAACCTGGAACTGTACTGACATCTACTATGACAGCGTGTCCTAAATAAAAAAATCAGCCGATGAATTTGCCACACTCACCCAAATTAAAAAATATCTTGCAAATTCAAAAACTGTAAAAACATCTTCCCAATTCCGATACTGTATACAATTATGGTCCTCATCTAGATTTTTTTCGTGTGCTAATTTGCGCACATCAAGATCCATTAGCGAATTTCGAGTTCTGAGTGCGACATGGGTACTGTACAGATTAGTACTGCGCGGGATGGACGCCAGAGGAAACTTTACTTCAATGAGTAGCTATCGTGGACACTGCAGGTCTGACTATATAGCTAAGAACCGGATGTTCCACGTTAATCACGTGCAGTGGGGGTCGCGACAGAATCGACATTGCAATAGAAGACCACAGTTTACAACGTATGCCCTGATAAGGAGGCCTGCAGGTCACTCTTGTGGTTATTCCGAATGTATTGTTCGAGGGCGGAACGGAGGCGGGGGATGGTGAAAACAAGGAATCGAAAGCCAGGGGCTGAAACTTGAAATTAGGTTTCTGAAGGGTGTGGTCCGAAGGGGGCGGGATGCGGCATAACATGTTTTTCCATTCTTATGATGTTTCTGAAGAAACTTTACTTCATTGAGCATCTATCGTGTACACTGCAGGACTGACTATACGGCTAAGAACTAATCAGATGTTCCACGTCAGACACGTGCAGTGGGGCTCGCGATAGAATCGCCATGGCAACAGAAGACCACAGTGTGCAACTGATGCAACGGAAGACTACCAACCGCTGATAGTTAAGAGAAACTATGTCACGGGGCCGACACACTGCAACTCAGTTGTGCCTCATGCTCGAAAAAACACATGCAAAGTGTGTCTTCCAGGCGACACATTCCGTTGTAAATCAAAAACTTTATTGTAACGACTACAACGTGTTCTCGTACTATAGGCCTAAATCACCCTATGCCCTTCTTAAGCGGCCGCAACCCCCCACAGTGTGAATCATCCAGACAACCCAAGCACGACCAACCCTCAAGCCTCTCACCAAGTTCGTGGTCGGCCGTGCGACACAACCCACAAAAATTCAGAAATCTCTGCAAATGGAAACCTCCTGTGGCTCGACCAGCAGTACTGGTACTGTTGGAACTACTGCTGCGCTCAGCAGCGATAGTGAGGGGGCTGCTGCAACCCACGACAACGAAGATGGCGTTCGAAGACTGGTTAGCTTCGCAAATCAGGGTGCTTTCGCTCTGCTCAATGCAAACGAGCAGCTTTTCTGGTTGCAGGTTTTGCCCTTCTCCCAGCCCCTTTTATATATTCTGGTTGCGCAGGGGATCCTGTTCGCAGGGGTTGTGAGCGATACGTTCGAAAAGGCGCTATGGGAGTACTTCAGCGACATAGAAGGGGCAACGGATGAAGAACGGCTGAAGAAGATCAAGAAAGACACTCGGTATAGCTACAGAGACTTGCGTTATGTCGAGTATCATGTCATGTTGTGGTCGCTTTTGAAAATTGGCGAGAATGGATAAATGTTGAGCAATCTTCTTGCTAGCGCCGGAGCCTATTTGGAGCAGTTGAAAACCGATTTCAGGCAGCGCCAGAGACGATGTGCACCGAAATGTGAGCAACAAGAGAGGATTCGGATTTCCATGCATGAACAACGCAAGAAGGTTACTGCTCCACTGCAGAGTGTTGCACACAGTTTCTTGTCTATTGACAGTCTCTCCCGAGCGTTTGAACCTCCGTTTATTCATATCGTCACAACCCTGGTTGTTTCGTGTATACGGAGTGCAGAGCAGACTGGGCAAAATCTTTGAATGTTTATTTCTCTAGAAGGTATGGCAGGAAACTTCTACAAGATTGTGTCTGGGAACTTGCTAAGTATTTGATGAAAAGCTCCCCATTTTCTTGCGTAGTGACAGCTCTAGTGCTAAAATACTTGTAATACGAACCCGCTGGAATATGGACACCGCAGCCACCATTGTCAATGAGGTCGTCGGTTTCGCGAAATCTGTAACAGACCTGGTTGCGCCTTCTGATATATTGGATTTCCCGGAAAATGTCACAGATTTCGCTACTGTAGTGTAGAGGGAGAATGGTCTGGTCCAATGAAGCAAGCAGTGGAAGGATTTCAGGGAGAGGGCACAGTTCGTCGATGTGTCTGGGACCATTGGATTGCTTAGTTCATCCATGAATGTCTTAGAGAGTGTGTTACCCCTTTCCAGTGCGATCTCTGCCACGACCCAAGCGCAGCACTATTTCACGGAGATGATGGTGGCGTCTTTGGACGGGACACGACAGTAATGTCACCGAGACAGGCCGTGTCTCCTCCTTGCTCGGAGCAGAGGGGGAGGGACAAGGATGTCCGTGGACCAAAGCTCTGTGACAGGGATGAGAAGAGGCACTTTGTATTGACAGTAGAGCCTGGAGGCACGGAAGACATGGTATGCGGGTGTGTTGCGCTGGGCGTTTTGACGGTGTGTGCGGCCAAACCTGGCAGGGCAGAGGTCAGCCGCGTAATCGCCGAGAGTTTCCATGCATCACTTGCAATGCTGACAAGTTATCGGCCGTGAGTCGCTGTAGGCTAGCAATCAGAGATGTCGAGGTGGCATGAAGGTACAGTGGGCTCAAGACACCTTGGTAGCATTCTTTAGGTGGGCGAAGAGAAAATCAGCGGCAGAGCTGTGTCTGAAGGTAAGGCCATGGATCCGGTGCTTGATTTCGTCGACATTGCGTTGATACGGGCTGAGGGAGGCTGTCTATGCGTCTTCTTGCTAGAAAGTCTTGTCCCAGGCCTCGTACTGCACCATATTTAATTTATTTTGGATGTTGGTGGGTGTGGCAACAAGGGCATACGATGACTCTTTCAGTTTATCAAACTCCACGGCAACAGCAGATGCGTGCTTGGGGTTGGCGAGCTTTAATAAAAAGGTTACAAGGCAGGCCGAGTCACAGATCCAGCGCATATGGAACCGGCCTTGGTGGTCTCCAACGTGGTGGAGGAGTTGAAGGGGGCATCGTCACCCTCAATGTTTTCCCTGAGGTAGCTGTACGTGAACAAACGGTTGCCGATTGGCGCACAGAGGAATATGAGGAAGAAACTTTACTTCATTGAGTGTATATAGTGTACACTGCAGACCAGTCGTGGAAGAAGTTTAATGCATTAAATATCTACTGAGGACTGAGCACGTCCTAACCATGAAGAAAATTTAATTCATTGGTTATCTATCGTGTACACTGCAAGTTTGACTATACGTCTAAGAAAGAACCGGATGTTCCACGTCAGGCAGTTCTAGTGGGGCTCGCGATAGAATCGCCACTGCAACAAAACGGCTCCAAAAATACAAATGGCGATATTATGTTACATGAACCGATTTGGCCCTCTTGGTTTGGAAGCCTAAGGTGCATATGGAAGCGCGGCTGATCTCAATCGCACAGTAGAGGGGTCAAATCTGATGGCGCGGAATTTTAGAGTGTATTTAGAGTACGGATTTGTTGCGCAAAAGTGTTTGCATAAAATAAAGTGGGTGGAGCAGTCAATTATTTGAGGAGGATACTGTGAATCACATCGGGTACTTCAGTCGAGGGCATCAACGATGTCCGTACCGATCTCGATTGTAGTTACTTTTGACAGGACAAGTGGATCAGATATCAAGTATTTTCTCTATTAAGTTGAGAATGTGGCTAGGACAGATGGCTCCAGCGAGGAAAAGGGAAGGGCTCTAATATAATTTATCCGTATAGACGCTTTTGAATTATATTAAAAGAGGTCTGCTTTGAATGGAAGGCTGTCTGATGAAGGGAAAATTTAAAAGTAGTGAGCAAAACTCTACGGAAAGGGTGCGCAAAAAGCGAAGAGCTCACAAGGGCCTCCAAACTGCGTTGTCTCTCCAAATAATGCCGGAGATGAATCTTAACATGTTATTTTCAAACGATTTTGATGTGGCGTACGAGCAAGCTGGATTAAATACCGACAAGAAATTGTGCCTCCTTACGAAGGAAACCGTAGTTATTCCGGATATCCAAAAGTTCATTTCTATATACGACCCAAAAACTTACGAAGGTACCTAGTGTCTATCCGTCATAACACGGTCCTCATATGGGGCACAATTTTTCTCTTATGAGGGCAGTATCCGTTACATTTTGGAAAGGTAAATTTTTGGAAGCCCCAAATTTTTACTTCAAAAAATGTTTTTATATAAATTTACAGTACAGTAATTCTTACTGTACATGAGCATTCGTTCCTAAAACCCCTCATGATAATAAGAACTATATTTTCTTCCAAAATGAAGTCATTTTCACAACTTCTTGCGAAGAGCCGACGTTGGTGAGGGAATATTGCTCTAGCCTTAACCGAGGTCAACAATCTTGAAAAGTTTGTTTTGATCGGCCATCTAAACTCATGAAATAATACAGAGGGACAAGAAATGCGCTGAATTAAAACATTGTATTGAAAAAGGAGTGCTAAAAGTAGGCCTCATATGAGGACAACGGTCCAATAGACACTAGAAACCAAATAAAACCAGTTGCTGAGAAAAGAGAAAAGTCTGGAAAAATTAGTTAAGTTCGTCTTCAAGATAGTCCCCATCTCAGGAAAATCAAATGTAGTGGCTGACGCACTATTGAGGCAACCAAAAAATGTGCCGTCACTTGATCACCGGAACAATTCTTTACTCCAGAAAGTTATTACTAAGAAATCCTCAGAATTCAATAATATTTCGACTATATCATTGACAAACACTGAGTTAGTGGGATTGAAAAAAGATTATGGTAGGGATTAGAACCTCAGAACCCATTATCAATACCCCAAGCTCCCTTTGAATGTCGAGGGATGCTTCTACTTAAAAACAAGAATATCTGTGTACCAGAAGGAAATTTTAGAGTAAATTTCCTGCACGACTATCATTGCACGACGAAAACGGGACACCTAGGAATAAGCAAAAATATCAACAGAATATCACCCAACTTTTATTGGAAAAACTTAAGATCGGATGTAATCCAGTACTTTCGTTACTGCCAATGACAGAGAACCAAAGCAATCAATCAGAAGCCCGAAGGTCTTTTAAAACCACTAGAAACACCGAAAACCAAATGGACACACATAAACATTGATTTCATCACACCTCATCCAAAGTCAAGATGTAGAAACAACGGCGTGTTGAAAGTCATAGACAGAAGTTCTAAGATTTTCAAAATAATGACAACGAAACCAAACAAAGATGGTCCTGAAACAGCTCTGCCGTTCAAGAATCACATATACAGACATCATGGGTTACCAGAGAATACCATATGTGACCGAGATGCAATCTTCATCCGCAAGCTTTGGTCAATACTTTTTGCGTTACTTGGAAAATTCCCCCTCTTCTGCGTACCACCCAAAAACTGATGGACAGTTGGAAATAATGAACAGAAAACAGAGTAATTGATCATTGCTTCCGTTAGCGTCGAAAACCCAGATTTTGATAATTAACTGGTATACTTTAAAGTTTCTCACAACTCCTCTGTGAATATAACCACAATTTTGTCACCATTTTCCCTCAATTATGAAAATCAACCAAGAACAGTACCGTCGGATGTTTTAGCGTCAGATAATCCAGCGGAAGCAGGTTTCCTAAAAGATATTCAAGAAGCATTAAGAAAATCCTGGAATCAAATCCAAAAAACCACTGAGCCCAGCGCAAAATATAGAAAAAGAAGAGAAGACCGTCTCCATTCAAGGTTAGTGATAAGTTTGGGATACCAACAAAGAATCTATGACTCGAAGATGTGTCTGGATCACGCAAACTGAACCCAAAGTATAGTGGTCCCTTCGAAATCACCGAAGATATTAACAGTGTGACGTACCGTCTGCAATTATCTCAACTAATGAGTGGCAGAGGAATACACAATGCGTTCCACGCTAGCCTCTTGAAATTGTTCTTTGAAGATGAATTACATCGAGAAATTCCACCTCCGCCACCTCTCCAACTTCACGATGGACATGATGAATACGGAGTTGAATCTGTACTCGCTGAAAAAAGAATGTGGAAAAATAAATTCCTTTTAAAATGAAAGGAGTGCGGAGATCATGAGAACTCGTGCCTTCTCGCATCATTGCGTAACAATTCACAAGAATTTTGGAATGGCTACAAGAAGAACTTCATGAATCTGGGTTATTCTTCTCTGTTGAGGTAATTGATGTGTTAGTGCAATTACTTCCTGTTGCCCCTCCTTGCAGCTTGCAGGTAGCAAAAAGGCTTCCAGACGCCTGTTACTGTAGTTTGCTATAAAAACTAAAAGTTGACCGTTTTGCAGTGTACAGTGCTGCAAGCTTGAGCTGATCTTCTTCAGATCAGCTCCAGGAGGTTAAGAGTTACCTTCCGCCTGTCGTCTACATGGCTTTTGGAAACTTCGTACGATAGAGCAGGGAAATGTAAGTGAAGTTTTTTTAAGAAGATCAGGGAGTAGCTTGGAGTTTTATTGAAAGAGAGAAGGGATGACTGTATTTAAAAGGTATTGTCTGAGATGAGACACAATTATATTGACTTTCCGCTATTTTCGCTCGAATTCCCTTCGTTTGGTAAGTATGTCAGGATCCGAAAAGTACGAACTCCGATATAAGGGGAGAATAGGGAGATGAGCTCTGATAAGAGTTTAACATGCAACAGTTCCCCTCTGCTCGGTCGTTGGATTTTCCTTTGAACGGGAAAGGAAAATGTCAGCACTGCCTTACATGCATTGTGATGTAGTAACCTCCCTACAATACATAAGAAACGTCTATGTCGGCCAATGGGGCCCCGCAGAAGGAGGCAGGACTTCTCAAAGTCTTTTGCATGAATTATTTTGATCCAAGTTGCATGGTAGGTGAGTAGCACAGGCTCGGACATGTACCTTGCGGCACGATCCACCCGTTGAGGCAATTTCATTGTTTGGAGATCCGTCACCAGGGAGTAGGCGAATCAGAGAAGAATTGCGCCTGAATTGGATAATGGGGTGGAATCATGTGCTTCTGGATGGCGACCACATTGGTACCAGCCCAGTCTAAGATGAGTTACGTGTGAACTTCTTGACAATCAAGGAGTTGACAGAGTATTTCAACAGCAAAAGATTCCTTCGACTCGGTTTGAGCACATTGTCGGTCTTCGGACATGATATATTTGAACGATAGGATGGATAATTGCTAACTGCATGTTTAAAACGAGTGTGAAGAATTATCGGGAGGTTTTTTTTCCGGATGGCTCAACATAAAGAGCGAGAGATGGCAGGGGTCGGGCTGGGTTCACCAAGGCAAGCACATGAGGCTCACCGGTTTTCCCGCGTTGGTCGGGAGCGAAAAGTTGAGGAGATCGTGGTCAATCCGAAATCTATAGCGAAGTTTCCATGTCGCAGATTTTGAGAGTTCCAGGTTCCTTCTGCGGGAGTGCACTGAGCGACGTCGATAGTGCTTATGTACTGTAGGGATGGCACTAAATTACAGTGCATGTACGGTAGTCCTGACAGGTAGTACTGCGGGCCTCAGAGTTAAGGTATCTTTGGATGCGGTATTAAGCGTTAGGAGTTAGTTGAAGTTTTATGGAAAAATAGGGGGGAATCAATTGATTGCATGTAGAACGTACAGGGTGGAAGGTAGGAAAGCCGTGGATAAAGTTGTTGGAGGTACAAGTAGGTCACTTGGAGGAGATATCGGGAACAAGTTGAAAAAGGTGATAAACGAGGAGAACGGAAGAAAGGGTCGCCAGCTACGCTTGGAAGGCGCAGACCACGGGGCTGTGCGTGGAAAAAGAGGTATTATGTGAGAGAGGAAGTACTTGGACAAAGTCAGCTTAAGAAGAGGAGTTCTAGTATTTGGGTGGTGAAGAAGGATAGGAGCGAGGGGGAACGTTTGGGTTCTTTAATGTTTGAAACATATGGTCGGTTGGGGCCCGGAATATCTTCGAGTGTTACTGGTGATGGAAAGTCCTGTTTGGCAGCAAAGTTACCTAATACCTTGTATGAAGCAAACTGTTTCGAGCATACCACGACATATGCCCGCCCCTTACTCACCCTTTTCCGCACTAATTTTTAACCCCTCCAGCTCGGCAACGAAATCACCGACGTCTTCGCCCTCTGAATAGTTCAGATTAGACCAGTCCGTCCAGCGAGCAGGCACCCACAAATGATCCGTGCTGTAGGGTCCCATCACAGGCAGGTAGTAGTTTCCTTCTCTGTCGCTGAAATAACACCACTTTCGCGCCATGAAGTCTGCTCGTAGACGCCTTTGGATATTGTTTGGAAATCAGCGGCTTCCACCAAGGTGGAAGAGTAGAGCTTCCCGCCACCATGTAGCGGGCGCGGGGTGTTCGGTACCACAGGGCAATTCACTATTGGCCTGTTTCTTTGGAGAACAGAAGGAGCCGAGTGAGAGAGATAGGAGCGTGTGTGTGGCAGGACAGTGGGGTTTTGGGAACCGGAGCAGTGACAAAGTGGACGAAAGTGAGAATAAAGCACGCACTGGTGTAATTAATCATCTATATTTATGCCGCGAAGTGATGGAAATGACCGCACGGTACTTGAGATGGGTCAATTTATAGGTATCCAAGGGAGAATAACCCGGCCGTTCGGTTTCTGGTCAATGCCCGCGGTGACCCCGCTGGGTAGCCACATAGCGAAGATGAGAATGTACAGCAGTGTTCCACGCACCGGGGTGAGAAATCCGTAAGGTAATTACCAAAGTACAGTAGGGTGTAAGGTATTAATGCGAATGATAAGTAGTAGAAATTGGCACTTGTGTGCACGGATCACTAAGGTCTAGTGCACGGACGGTCCAATCGTACTCCTTACGGACTTCAAAGATATTTAACTTTGATCTCATTTACGGTGCCCGTCAAGTAAAGAAGTAAGCACCCTTCCGCTTTGGGACTCCCTCTTCTACATTTTACCTTTGACTTTCCCGCTCGGATTCTCCTTGCGCCACTATTCCTCTCCTGGCCTGAATCGCGCTGTTACAGCCTCCGCGTAATTCCCCCAACCGCGGCGGCCCGGCTAGCTCGTCCCGAGAGTGAACGAACTCTCCCTTTTGGTTCCGTTCTTGTGGTCCCTCGCAGGTCGTAGACCTCATCGCAGTTCTACCAATCTACCGAGGTCCTTCCCTTTTCCGAACAGAGACATCCGCTAGGTAAGGGAACTGAACCCTATATATTTTGTACTTCAACTCGTCTCTCGACCTAGAACCCCTCTTGGTTGGCACCGCTCGGTTGGCACCACTCGGTTTTAGGTTCGAGAAGAGCCGCCACCGGAAAAAAGAGCGGACAGAGTTGAAAATCACCATATTATCCGTTCGGTACTTCGAGAAAGAAATTACCGATGTCAGGATGTCCGCCCATGTAGACCTTTCTGAAGGATTCCAGTCTTCCAATAGGACCTGCAGTCCGCCATCGCCCCTAAAGAAGCCGTTCGCCGAACCAGACCGGTATTTTCACGACCGTACATGGATCTAAGAGACGCAGAGGAGTGCTACGCCGACCCCCTTACTTCGGCTACCTCTCATTTATTCCCAGGACTGCCATCAGGAGATAGAAGGTTTGCAAGAGCCACTACCCTGCGATTGGTTTGGAGAGTGCCCTGTGGACACACAACGAGGCCTTCCCCTGTTTTTTGGATGCTCTGGATCTAAAAATTAGCACGGAAGTTGATAATGCCACAGAAGAATTGAAAAAAATCTTTTCGGAATTAAAAGTCGAAGTACAGCAAATGCTTAGGAAACAGATGCAGGAACAAGTCCATTCAGTTATTTAATCAGAGCTTCACACAAAGATTTATGACGTTATGGAAGAGTCCCTGAAGCCGATGGTCATGACATTCCTTCGGGAGGAGACTGCAGCTCTGATGAGGCGCTTTGCGAATATTTCCATCGATGAATTACTCACGGGTGGCGAGGATTCCAGACCTGTACCAGACGGCGCGAGAATTTTATCGACCGGAGATCTCATAAAGAGTCTACCAAGCACGCCTGGGCATTTAAAACCTAAAGAAACCGAGCACAGTAACAAAAATCCATTGCGGGAGTCGGTTATTCCATCTGAAATATGTGAAACAACCATAGCTTCCGGTTAATCCTGCTCAGAGACGAGACTCTAATGATGAGGAATCGAGTATAATGAACCGAAGCGGACGTGGTGAGTGAGATGATGATAGCTCTTCTTCCCGTCAAGGTAAAAAGGTTTTGGTCGAGTCGCAAGTATCGTCAAGAGAAGACCAGTACCGAATCTGAATCTGAAGATTAAAGTTCCTATGATGGTTGAAGAAAGAGCCGAAGCCGCAAGAAGAAGAAGAAGAGGAAGAATTGTTCCCGACGTAGGCATTCCTATGATTCAAGTGATGAGTCCACGGATTCGGAGTAGTCGAGTTCATCCAGTTCGTCTCCATCCGGCTCGGATGGATCCCGTCTCGGTAAGAAAAAGAAGAAATCGTCTGGCAAGAAGATTAAGCCATTACGCCGGATGAATGAGTTGTTTGCAAAGGCAGTGAAATATCAAATCTATTGGTTAAAATTCCGTTCGGCGGACTCCCATGGGTCGTCGAGGAGCATTGCTTAATACCGAAAGAGTATTGACATCCAGATGAGATCGCACGTGTTCTCTGTATCAGATCCGATGGCGGGTTTGAATTTCTTGGCCAAGTTCAAAGACGACTTTAATATGAATTACGTACCGAAGCCGGTCTCCATGTGATGTTTCCCATTATAAATCAACCGGAAAAGCCGAAGTATTGGTGCAAGCTCCTATTACGGGCGTTTCTATGGCGATTGATAAGCATCAACATGAGTGTCTCATTAAGTACAAGGAAATAGTTTAGTTTCTACTTAGCACATATGAGACCGATGAGGTAATCACGATGGCTTACTGGAAGTTGTTAGCTTTGAGCATAATTTTTCAATGACCGATTATTCCTACTCTCGGATGTTGTGGGGCAAAATCTCTCCCGTGCGGTACTGTATTTTCTGATCGGAGGTTGAATTCGTCCTTCTTCGATGGCTTTTTGCCGTCCACTTGCAAACAAATGCGACTGTACCTCGCTACTCACCGAATGCGGACTATCAAAATGTAGTCAATCAGGCTCATGCATTGAGTGGAGAATATCTTGCAGCTCGCCGACCGGTATCGAATGTGTCAACAATTTTCCCCTTATGGAAAAAGACGGGATGTCAACCGCGAGACCTACCGTTGAAGGCGTTAACAATAGAAAGCTCTTCGCACGAGAACAGCGCAATCTTTACCGAAAAGGAATGTTGATTTGGAAGTTATCCCTTTAACTCAAGGTGGGCGTACAGGCAACAATGAAACTACTTATTCAAGGCCGCCCTCGAGTTTCTAGCCATCAGGATCGTCGTCGCTTGCAGCGATGCAGTCACCGAAGTTTCTTCAAGGAAGCTTGGGGGCCGGTATAGTGATAATTCTATGAATCGCACTAGGAACCTCGCCTAGGTCTAAAAATCCATTGACGTTGAGTTTTGGATCCCAGCCGCGTCGCGTGTCCTTATTTGAAGTATAAAGAGCGGTAGAAATTTATGCGGATCCGTAGCCAAAACTGTAGACGCTCTTGTTACGAACAAAGAAAAATCCGCTGCCATACCCCCGCAGACTGGTCCATCCCGTACGCAGGATTCGGTCAGCATTATCGAAGGAGGACTGACTGGAAAACCCCCCTTACTGGAAAAATTGATGATAAAGAGTCGTAAAACGGCACCAGAAACGCTTAGGGGCGTCCTCGTTTTCAATATTAGGAATTCTAGAGGTATTTCAATGGACATCTGAATGGAGACCTCTACTCTGGTCGTCTGAGTTTGCTCTGTGTTATTCTTCCAATTCCGGTGATCTCTTTTTGTTTCTTTAAAAATATACAATCAGATAGTTTCAATGACCATCGGGTTTGAAAGAGTTGTTAATGGATCCCCTAACGACTGTCCTCAATACCGGACCGGGACAAAATATCATGAATGTGCGCACAATACAGGATTCCCGGGAAATCATTCTATCCGTTCGGTGGCCGCTTCCCGTTACTGGATGCTTCCAATAAACCCATCCAATGTTTGGGTAATCTTGCTCATAACGTCCGTATCGTGAATTCAAGACTCGCGTCCGTTTCCTAGTTGGTGATAATCTAGCTTTCGACAGCATTCTGAATACTATATTTGTAGATCAGCATTTACGAGCTATTCGAACATCCGGGTCGGAAAAATATTGTGTCACCATGCCCCACTAGTCACTATTATCGGCAGAAAGTTACCGAAAGACGGAGAACGTTGGAAAGGTCCTATTATTCTGGCCCTTTCCTTTGAGTCCAGATCCCGGAAGATTCGTCTTACTTTCCGTATGAAAATACCGCCTATAAGTCATGTTTCAATTCGTGTGGAATATACGACCATTGGTTTGTGTCTTGCTCATAATTATCCGAGCACTCTACTGAAATATCTCGCCCTTATGGCAAATGAGATCATGAAAATCCGCCAGAACCTTATTTTCGTCGTTTTGATGAATAAGTTTTCTAGTACGACTGAAATTCTTCCCAAGAATAAGTTTGTTGGTCTGGCTTTGCTTTCATAAGCTTGGATTTGGTCTTTTATTCTTCCCGATAATCAGGATGGCACCTTATCCTAGTGAGGGAGATAAGGAATATAATTCTAAAACTACTTTACCAACCGGTTCAGGCAGTGATAGAGGAGAGTACCGAATTAGCAGTCCCATGTAATCATACTTCAAGCGACAGACAGAGTCGGCCAAGAAAGATTATAACCCGATTAGCATGATCAGGTTCGCGTCTTCTATAGAAAAAGTATAAGTAAAGATGTCCTTAACCTTTTGAAAGAGTTCTCCTAAATGTACACTGGCCGTCTTGGAAATATATACATACCCAAGCATCGTATTGAGATGATGCCAGATTTTAGGTCAATCTCCAGCAATTGTACCCTCCCGGACCAAATTCAAGAGAATTTGAGAATAATAGATCTATTTAATGTTATTCGCCGGAGGTATTTGGCCCACACAGATATTAATGGGCTACTCAAGTGGTTTTCGCGCCGAAGAAGGACGGTATCCCAGTTTTTTATACAGATTATTGGAAACTTAGTGCTTTAATCGTACAGTATTCTTATTCGTACTACATGATGGATGATTGTATTACTCACTGGGAGATTCCACTGTCTATTACACCTTAGACTCTAACAGTGGCTAATGGCAAGTAGAGATTAAGGAAGAAGGTACGGACAAAAATAAATTTTCTAACCATCATGGTTTGTTTCATTTTATCCGTATGAAGTTCGGTCTTGAGAGTGTTCCCATAACGTTTCAAAGGGCTGTCGACATTATCCTTTCGCGGGTTAAGTGGCAATACGCCCTCTTTTATCTAGATGATGTGACCGTGTGCTCTTAGAACGTTTCTAAATCATTTCCAACATGTTAGACAAGTGTTAAGCCTTGTGAGGCCGCCGGAGTTACGCTCCACCTGGAGAATTGTACCTTCTTTGAAGC
The DNA here is from genome assembly GCA_002205965.3 of Kappaphycus alvarezii. Taxonomy (NCBI): domain Eukaryota; phylum Rhodophyta; class Florideophyceae; order Gigartinales; family Solieriaceae; genus Kappaphycus; species Kappaphycus alvarezii. The sequence continues at coordinate 714,225 of NADL03000828.1, read as the reverse complement.
AAAAGTGGCTTACGTCGGCCACTCATAGGTCCGGGCCAGCCCTAGAGTACAAGAGAAATTGAGATGCTGTCAAGAAAGCGCTTCCACCAACAAACCCAACGGTATTAAACCACCTTCAGGAAATATGCAGTGCCTACAGTCAGTTTAATAAGGATTTAGCCAATATAACGCTCCCCTGAATGTGAAGATTGGAAAACGAACTCATTCGAACTCGTTGTCCTAGATAATGAGAAGCATGAAGATTTTATGTCGCTGAAAAAAGTTTGCATCACCCCCTATCCTGGTTTTATCCCGTATTGGTTACAAATATAGCTTTGACAGTGATGCTTGTCAATACCTAGTCGTATGCACAATTCTTCAAGAACAAACGAACGTTGATGAACTTCCTGTTGTGTACTAGAGTCTGAGTCGAAACAAAGCGGAACAGAATTATTCCACAACTGAAAAAATGAATAGCGGCTGCCTGCTCAATCCTGACTCTACGAACTTACCTCTACGGGACACAATTTTACTCTCCGTACGTATCATCATGAGCTCTTTTGGATTCTAAATCTAGCTGATGAATGCGGACAGCTTTCGAGTTATAGTTTAAGGTTAGCTGAATATGAATACGATACATAATACCACCGGTTGTCAAGCATCAATTAGCCGATTGTGTATCTAGACTCCGAACGAAGGGTGGAGTTGCAGGGATATCGATTATGAGGTTGCTTGTTTTATTGTTGAAAGCATTGCTGATCAAAAAAGCTTAACGAGATATTTTGCTTGATCACCACTACGTTTAAATAGTTTTCTGGGAATGCGAACTCGGTGATAATAGAATTATCGGCCTATCGGAAGTAATGGTATTCGCTGAGATTGATGAGCCTGCCAACCCGTTTACGGTTGAATAATTCTTAGATGAAAAGGAGAAGGACGAATTCTGATAATGGAAAGCCAATGCAGTCTGTGAATGTGGTCAGAGTTTGACTTTGACCGATACAGTATTCTGGTCAAGAAGTCCAGATTTGGTAAATTTTTACAGCTTGTTGTCCCCAAATCTCTCCAACTACGGTTGCTGTACATATCTCACTATCCCCGCTTAGCCAATCATACAGGAGAAATCAGAATGCATTCTTCCCTTCGTAGTGAGTATTACTGGTCGCAGATAGCAAACATTGTGTTCATTATTTTCCGGGATTGTGTTAGCTGTGCTCGTAACCGCGGAACCGTTCTGAATTTCAAAGAATTTTATGGGACCCTTCACGGCCAGTGGTCCCCGATTTCGAGGCGATGGGTTTGCTGGGACCGCTATGGAAGACTACCCGTGGATTTGTTTTATTTTGGTTATCACCTACCGGTTCTCTAAGCTCACTGGTTGTATCCGTTTACGAATTACTACCTCTGCGGCTGTCGCAGCAGCGTTCCTTGACAACTGTTTTTATTCTCATGGAGCCCCTCTTAATGTTTTAACTGATAACGAGAAACAGTTTACTACCAAATTCTTTGATTGAGTTTGCAGTTTGCTGGGGACTCGCTATTTCTTAACCACGGCCTACCATCCTCAAACCAATGACAAAACCTGGCTGTTTAATAAGACCACTGTAAAGCGCCTTAGCCACTATGTGGAAGAGCATCAAAGCGCCTGGGATCTTTTTTATAAACACTGACCTACGCCTACAATATAAAAGTACACTGTGTCACGGAAACCACTCCCGTTGATTCGGCCTTAGCTAGATATCCGCCGAGTATCACCGTTATGGGAGTAATTGACAGGTTGATTGACTCTGCTACGGACTAAAACTTAACCACTGTACAGCTAAAACGAGGAGCAATGCGCAGAATTCTATATGGTTTATATAAAGATAACGTGAAGATTACCGCCGCTCACGAGAAACCTAAACAGGACTTTGACCGGAAAGTGAGATTCCAACCGGTTATCCGTTCTGGGGATAATTCCTTTCTCGATCGACCGCCCGGCATTACGCCCAGTCGTACAAACGGAAATGTACCCCTTAACGAGAGAAACTGATACTGACTAAGTGAGACTAAATAAGGGAAATAAAAAGATTCTTCCCCGTAGTACTACTCAATACGTGGTGAAATCAGTTACCGACTCGGTTGTCTATATTGAGAAAGATGATCTCCTCATCTCCTTCAGTAATGAACGATTTACTAGGGTTCGGAGCAGCCGTTTGCCTTTACTTATTTTGTCAGATAAGGCTACAGTTCCTACCCTTGGCTGGCTGAGTCCACTACAGTACCCAGTCATCCCGATCGGCATCATCCTGATTTATTACCCTCCGATATGGAAGAAGAGGAATTCGCGGTGGACAAGATCCTTTCGCATCGCGAAACCCCGACCGAAGTGGAGTGCAGAGTCCGTTACTTCGGATAATCCCCTGACAAAAATACGTTCGACCCCGCTGACGGTCTCCCGGAAAATCATATATGCCAATGTTTGTACTGTACCATGCAGAAGATCAAGAGATGTACCGAACGGTGAAGAAGATGGCAAAGGTGGGAAAAAGAAAAGGTTTTATGTCAAGACGGTTAATGCTACAGCTCCGAACTCTTGCAAATGTAAAAAGGGGTCTGTTCTCCGTCATTGCCTTTTAAAGATTCATAAACTGATCAGTAGAATTTAAGATAATACCGCACGGGATAAAAGTAAATGTAAGAGTTAATATGAACCGGAAAGTCAGTAAGTTTTACGACAAAGTAGAAAGTGAGACAACTACCGACCAGTTAATTTAACACGATGGCACTACCGCTCGTGACTATCACTGATGACGTCGATTTTTGGTACCCCTATGCCAATCTTTGCTTCAGACGGTATCTCCGCATCTTCACCAGACACTGGTCTCGCCCGCACGGAAGTACGCAAGTTAGCTAATTTATCCCGATAGCGGTCTTCATCCATCAAGGTACTTAGTAGTAGACGACGACTATCGTTCACCAACTCGGGAACAGGACGGCGGGTATGACGACGAACGGCTTGATTTTCAAGAAGAAGAGCCAGCGTTTCAGATTAGAAAAGATTCGTGTTGTAAATAACAGCCCCGCTCGAAGATCGGAACTATCTGCAGCAGCGGACTAGTCACTACTTTCTAAATCCGCTTTCCAAGCAGTGACCGAAAAAGAAGAATCGATTGGAATAGTATAGCGTGCAATGCGATCACAGATTACGGAACTAAATCCGCTTTCTAAGCAGTGAACGAAAAAGAAGAATCCATTAGAATAGTATGACGTGCAATGCGAACACCGATTACGGGAATTACAGCACTGTCAAACGGAAGAGCACTTTCAGAGGCGGCGCGCTCTCTAATCGATGCCTTATTGTACGAACTTTTAAATTTCTCCGTTACCGGACGGTCTTTTTCAACTTCTTTTCCTTTGCTCTGTTTTCTTCTTCTCTTGGAACCGCCACTCACCTTGTGGTACGTCGCAGGCCCCCATTGCTACTGGAACGATTGATTTGTGGACTGTATTACCACCAGTTCTGGCGCAGGTACGAGAACTCTACGGAGAGGAAGTGTCTTCGTTGCGCAAGACAAGGGTTGGATAACACCGCTTGACCACTAGTTCTGTTCGTAGAAGGACAAGAATGAGGCACCGTAGGAAAAAAGGATACTATTCGGGAATTTTTGAAGGCTACAGTCGCCCAGAAATCGCCAAGGGCTCTTGCGGGCTATTAGTGTATTGAATGCTCGATGGAGGTGCTGCTGTGGTCTCTACTGGAACAAGAGACGGAGGCTGGTGTATATCGACCACTACCGAGAGCCAAAACTTAGAAAGGACCTTGCACCCGAACGGTAGAACAGTATCCGACCTCCGGCGGGGGATGAAGTGTAGGATAACGATAATCAGAACCCTAAGTCGGTATTAGTGAATCCTCATCCCATTTGTAGCCGCAGAACCCAGGATAGACCGGCCACTGAATGCATCGCAAATAGAGAAAGATTTCTTCTGCGTAATCTGGTCGGTAAACTGAGTCGCTCACGTGTTTTCGATGCTAAACGCTTCAATTTCGTGCATGATGCCTTCGAAAAATGGAAAAAGACAACCTCAATCACCGCCCAGTGCATCAATTTCTTGACTGGAGGGGCGTGGGTTATACGAACGAACGAAATTCTTAATACCGACGTACACCGCACGTAAAATGGTGAGGACGGTGAAGACGATACATTTGGACAAGTTAATAGTCCAAATAATGTCCATCGGGCGACGATCCGAATGGTGAGGCTCATGCAGCAGGTACTGAGAAAATTATGAGAAGACCGAAGGAGTGGGGATGCATAAGACGTGGTTGGCCTCGAGCTCATCCCATCCGTTTGTAGTGGTGATGTACGAGCTCGGGCAAAAATGATGCGGTATGTCAAAGAATTCCATTCGGTGTGTTTGATGCATGAAACTGTCCTTGGAACGAGTGCAGATATGATGCTCGTTGAATGCAGACTAGACTAAAGCTACCGATCGGGAAATCAGAAGATGGAGCGGTCTTAAGGTTGATCGAAGCATACGGACTTGGGAGATGGCCGAATCTGATTATTGTGGCAACTATTCCTTGTAATCAATCCAAAAACTCTCTCGGAGCAGCCAAGTTCACCCGAACATCGTATCCAAGGAGATTCCATTACGTGCGGTTCCATTACAATCAAACAAACGTGATCGCGATATTACTGTCAAAACTGTTCTAGGCCCTTTATTTTCTTCCGATCCGGTGGTTGAGTCAATGATTCAGCCGCAAGCCTCTCGGCATCTAGTAACCGCGGTGATGGCGAATGAAGTCGTCCACTTCGATCGTTACCGCACGTAAAGAATCCCCACGACCGACACGATGATTCACCTCCTGTCCAGGAAGTACAGGTAAATTTGGGGGCGGACATCGGGAAGCGATGACTTGTACCAATGGTTCGGACAGTTGCTATTACTGTATAACCGCTGTTTCACCGGACGTAATACGGCGGAGACTCGATGGTATACTACTCTATTTGTTCCTCTTTCTTTGAGGATCATACCGAACGGAAGGAAGCAGACTAGAAGACCTTGCGGGCTGCGACGGCCGATCTTCACCCTCGGGCATGCTGAAAGAAGTGCAATGGTTTCTCTGGGTCGTAGGTTGAAATGGACTACTATAAAAGGGGTGGTGGTGCTAATGTAGAAGGCATGCGAGGAAGGTAGAGAGAGATGGTTGATCCTGCGGAAGGGAAAAAAGACAGCTAAGAGTCAATAGAAAGATCACCCACGAGGACTTTTGTGGAAGTAAGGTGGGGACTCTGTGGTGTAGTGCTGGAAATGACCGCAAGGTTCTTGGGATAGATCAATTTATAGGTATCCAAGTGAGGATTCAATGCCTGTGGTGAACCTGGTGGGCAGCCACGTGGCAAAGGTGAGGATGTACAGCAGTTTACCACGCACCGGGGTGAGGAATCCGTAAGGTAATTACAGGACTGTCCAAAGTACAGTAGGGTGTAAGGTATTAATGCGTATGATAATTAGTAAAAATTGGCACTTATGTGCACGGATCACTAAGGTCTAGTGCACGGACGGTCCAGTGCACGGAAGGTCCAATCGTACTCCTTACAGACTTCAAAGATATTTAACTTTGATCTCATTTACGGTGCCCGTCAAGTAAAGAAGTAAGCACCGCTCCGCTTTGGAGCTCATTCTTCTACATTTTACCTTTGACTTTCCCGCTCGGATTCTCCTTGCGCCACTATTCATCTCCTGGCCTGAATCGCGCCGTTAAAGCCTCCGCGAAATTCCTTCAACCGCGGCTCGGTTAGCTTGTCCCGAGGGTGAGCCAGCCTGTGCCTTTTGTTTACATTCTTTCCCGTTCAGTGGTTCCACGCCGGTCGTACACCTCATCAATTCACTAACAATCTACCGAGGTCCTTCAATTTTCCAAACGGAGACGTCAGCTTGGTAAAATAATTGAATCCTAACGGTTTTATTCCTCAATCCTCTTTTAAATCCCAGATTCCTTCATTTATGATCAAAATTTCTACTTTATTTACCAATTTGCCTCTATAAGCGCTTCTGCCTCTAAAACGGTGCAAAAACAATAAAGTTACAATTTTTGGTAACTATAAGGCCTATTTGTTATCCACTATAGCACGGTTCTCATATTAGGCACAGTTTTCCTAATATGAGGACGAATATCTGCTTTATACAAATATTTTTCAGTCATTGAAGATGTGTAAAAATATATTGATGTATTTTGCCTGTAAATAACTACTAGAAAAGACACTCTAGAAACATATAATAACTGTCTAAGGCTGCCCAGTAGCTTAGAATTATGCATCTTTTGTCAAAGCATCCAACTACAGGTACTGAAACGGTAACGCGTGACAAATTAGCACTGCAATCGGATTTTATCAATAAGAAAAAAGTGTAGCTTACTCTTGAAAGCGTAAAAATTACCGAATAGTTTGTTTTTATCGAACTTCACTACTGCTAAAGTATATTTGAGCACAAAAATTGAATTAAAAAGCACTTTTTAGTTTGCAAAAAGTATCCATTAACTTTTCCACATATGAAAACATTTTTCCGATGGACAGTAGCATTTTGAGAGACCCGGAACTTTTTAAACTCGTCCCGCCTCCGTTTAACTTCATCTATAGTCCAGCAACAAGAAAAGAGCAATTTTCAATCCCCTTATCAATATTCTGGAACAACTTTGCCCTACCTACTTTATAAAAAAATATCGCAACAATTGCGCACTCAAAGTTTGCCCGTTGACTGATTCGGGCCCCATCAACGTGTAGGTCTGACCCCGTCGTCAAATCAAGAATCATGCAGCCGAAAAATTACACAGACCGATAGTTGATAATGAGGCGGGGGAGTAGAAAGGGGGACTCGGAGAAGAAGGATATCGAGGTTGGGGATTGTTTTGATGAGTGTGTGACTCTGGAACTTTTCCTAAAGGCATGTGACGAAATGTAAGTCGATAAGTTCGGGGATGAGAGGGAGGCGAAGAATGAAGTTTTACAGTTAGTAGGGATTTAATGGGACTTATAAGGTATCCCCAGCCCTAGATCTTTGGGGAAGTCATAGGGTGAGCTGCATATTCTTTCGGAAAGAAATAAAATAATAATAGGCCATTTATCTGTATTTGTGAGGAATGTGTGGGTACTTATTATATCTTTAAAAACTTAGGTTCTGATCTATAAAATGATAATTAGAGGGGTAGATCCTTTTAGTATACGTAAATTATCTTTCAATAAAAATTTCTCTTCCAGATTAGGTCTTTTTACTCAATTTATGATGATTTAGGTAGTTTTATGCGATTTTGGATAGGAAAATTGCCTATATAAGCTCATTTTACTGCTTTCTCCAAGAAGATTGAATCAAGCTCGGATTCAATTTCTATCCTGAAGCTTTATCAGCTTTTTATGCTCAAAGCAAGAAGAATATTCTTCTCCTTTAGGATCATATATAAGAAAATTGACCCCTTTTTTCGCTCTCACTCATCTTCCGTGTCGGAAAAACGTCCACTGTGGCTATTTAGTTCTCTTGGAAGGGCTGTAATATCTGGGATTTGTTGTTTTTACGTTGAAGTCAGTGTTATTCCATCATTGATTATCCTAATCCTTTAGGATTAGTTACTAGAGCGTTTATCCTTCTTCCAATCCCACTAATCGTCCTTTTCAATCCAACGTACACTTCAGCGCTTCATTCGATTAAAAAAAATCTTCCAACTGGTAATTTGTGGTTCTATTCATGTCGGAGCCATATTAGGTGTGTCAATTTGATTATGTATAGAAATAAAGATCATCAAGGGAGCTTGAGAAGTGTTTTTGAGCACACATAGGCTACATTAGATATATTAATGAAGAAGTTAGGATTCGGGGGTCTAATAAGGGACCGCCGTTTACAGCCAATCACGAATCTTTCGTACATCACACAATAATATCTACGGAAACTACCCAGTCGCCTTTACTTGCACACGTGTGCTGGACACGTTTACAGTAAGTTATGCGCCCTTAGCTTCTACGATCGATAAGAATGATTCAACTTTCTTGTCAAAATTCTCACCTTACTTGAACTTCAAGGAGTCCAATTTGTGCTCCAGGCTCTGGATAACTTATCTGTCCGACAGTGAAAATATTCACTGTAATTCTCTCCACAATTTGGCGGCAGACTTATTTTCATCTTCAGCTTGGTTTCGTTTCTGAGAGACGACAGTAATATACAAAGGACATAGATTAACTAAGCGACCGCATCCTTGATAATTCACGACTTCGCGTCACTACTGGACGACACACACCAAGTTGGTTTGGTCTTTCGGCCAAGAAATTATGGACCCAGCTTTTGCATATAAGCATTTATCTATGACGCCAATGAATGTATTCCCAAGCCATCTTATGTTTTGGTAATCTACCATTGGAGCCATTTTCACTTTTAGGTGCCCTGGTGACGATATGGTCGGTGAAATTTTTTATTATAGATTTAGTTCTTGCGGAAAAAATTGGTCGCCCTGTTCGTCTGAGACCCCTTTTCGTTCACGCCAAATCATCTTAACAGGTAGATACTATAGCCCGGAGGATAATATCTGGGCACGGAGGTGATTCCTTGAGGGAATCGGACTGAAGGTCCCCGTTGAGACACTCCGGTTGGGTTCTTGTTGCCCTTTGTTTTCTTAGTTAGAGAAACGTACATTCATCTCTCGTGAGTTAACAGTAACCTGGCTCTAGATTACAGTGATCGTTATGGCTCGATGGCTATTTTGTTTGGTAATCATCGATGCTACCCTGCAAGGATTTGAAAGGAAGGCAATTGGTCAAGTGAGAATCCCTCTTCCTTTCCTGTTCGTTTCTAGATCGAAGAGCACACGTTATTCGATCACACACTTATATAAGCACTAGATTTGACTGTTGTACGGGTCCACCTATACTCAAATTTTCATCAAAAACAACGCTTGTGGACAGTGGTGCTCGTTGACAGCGGTCTCAGTCAATCACGTGGCTAAATGGGTTTCCTCAAAAATTGAGATGTTTTTGAGAATATACGGTCGCGTGCCTTCCGTTTATTCCTTCGCTGACTCTCGGTAGCCACCTTTGCTTGACCCTCAGGATCTCAATATTTGCCGGTCCGCTGTGTGTACAGAAAAAAGACGGAGATTGCCATTAAGGACAGCCGTCCTAGATTCCTCAGAAATTAGGGGTCTCTCCAATTACAGTAAACTGTCACCGTACTGTAATTACTATATTTGATGGTCCCTTCGGGCGAATCGGGCTTGCCCCTCCTGGGTCATATTTTTGCAGTACTTAGCGCCGCCTTGAAGCGGTCTCCAACACTTTTTCCGTATCTTGCAGTGGTGCAGTATTAAGTGTCAATAAAGTACATTCATGTACTGTATTAAAGGTGGCCCACGGCTATAGCTACTGTAATTAAGATGTTTTACATCCTGGAACCAATATCATGCGTAAGTTAACACTAGAACGATTCTACACTAAGATTGGGATGCATCACATTTTTTGAGCTGTGAAGCAGAACCATGGGATGGTATAATACCTTTGGCGAATGGAAATGAAGCGAACACCGCTGTTCTCCCGTTGTGAATAGGGTAGCTTGAAGCTTCATAATAAACAGAGAGGGCAGGATGACTTGATTGGAATTGACATGGTATCTGCAAAGTATACGAATAGACAGGTTGTTCGACTTATCATGGGTTAGACAGACTCATTTAAACGAAATGCATTCCTTACGACCACAAGTTACGTTATTAAGAGAACCCGCATCGCGGAAAGATACAAATTGCAATTGTAGAACGAAAAAAGAGTCTAAAACTGGTATAAAGGGTACAAGGTAACTCCATAAGTAAAGAAAGGCAGAGTACAGAGAGTGAAACCCGACTTACGCCGATCTTCTTGGTTCTTCAAAACCCATTGATTGAAAGTTTCACCTTACACTATAATGCTCATACGTACACTACGTTTCTGACTCAGTGTTGCACAACTTTGGACGTTACATATCTACGATCTACGCCTGTTTCTCGCCGTCCCGACACAGAGCACCACCGAGAAGTTTTACTACGTTAGATTCCGTTGAATCCATAGTTCCACTCACCCGACAGCATTGGTCCTTCTCCATCCATTCTTCTCCAAGTAAAAGTTTTAGCTTTCTCATCCATCTAGATCTACTCTCGAAAAATAAGTTTTATTATACAACCAACCTTACAATTGTATCTCAACAAGGCGGATAATACGAAAATCTGGATTAGTTTTCCGCTTTCATTGGGACTAATCTACTATCTTCTCATCTTTTGCCGCAATAAATTACGATGCGAATTCAATTTCTCAGGATCATGTCAGCTTCATCGTTGACTTCAGGAATTCCCGGTCAAATCCTTAATGTAGCTAAGGCAATCTTGGAGTTCTTTATGCTCCCTTAATCGCCATCTGGAACCACCTCTGATGCTTCATCGCTTCTTCCGGAGCCTGAGTATGTCTCTGAGATTTTATCTGATCTTCTCCTGCTCTCCAGCGCAATTGCAGTACGAATACTTCCTACTTCCATTGAAGATTATTTCAAAGTCGCTGAGTTGTATTGGTTCGAGCATATTCCCATCGACTCCATCTTTACTTTGAGGATCTCCGACGCAGATAAGAATGAAATCTCAATTCGCGCCAACAACTGGCTTTACCACCTTGTGAAATGTACTAAATAATTTACACAGACAGGTTCATACAATTTCAATGATAGCCGCGGTCCAAGTAAATTTCTTTTGATTTTCCTGTGGTGGAGCAAACAATCAGACTGATCTAAGTGGTCAGAGCCCGGAAGAGAACCTTCTTATGCAAGGAAATAGACTTTCGGGTGTGACCGCAACGCCTCTTCTCACGTTTAGTGTCACTTCTACTGTTGTTGCAACTTTTTTTGTTGCCGGACCCTTTTACAGCTATCATTTCAGTCGAAGTACCAGAACTGGCGGACATACTCAGAAAACTCCTCCCCTGAGCCAGTTTGTCAGAACTCTCAAATCCCACTCGTTTGAAAGGGGATCCGATGAATCGCAAAATTTCAACTACGTCCAATAAATTTTTAAAAAGGCCAGTTTCACGAGTGTAAGTTTCACAGGATATCAACGAGATCCTTCAGATGTACGGAATTTGTGCTATGCAGTACAATTTATCGCCCTTCCAGAAGGCTGACTTCTTAGTAAGCATTCTATACCGTGCACGACGGTGCAGCTAGAAGATTCTTCTATGAAAAAAAGCACTGCTGCTATAAACTATGGAGAAATCGTTAATTTAATGACTTCGTCATACCTCAGTGATTCTATTCAGATCCAAGTGAAGAGCGCACTTGATACACTCCATCTCAATTCTTATATGCATGGCAAGGGAATAAAAGATGTGCCCGATGGACACACTAAACTATTTGAGTATATCAACGAGCTCACTCTGTACTGTCCTCCGGACTTTCGCACCGATTTTCATAAGACGAACGTCTTGCGGAAGGCATTCACGGAGTACCAAGAGTGGTCAAAGATTCCTACCCAGAGTACAACATCCCAAAACGACCCTTTCAACAAGTTTTTGGCCACGTCACATGAATCAAATGACAACTTGCCCCGTTTGGGCCAGATTAAATCCGAGAAAAGTGGTTTAAGCAGAGAGATGAGAACTCATATGATGCAACATGGTCAAAAACCTCAAAATTACCATCGCAATTACAGGGGTAAGAGCAAATGGGGAGGTTCTGACAATCTTCAGAACAGACCCTCCGCCGAATAGTTTGAGGAGGCCCCGTGACGTAACGAATATGTTCGATGCAGGGATCCGGGGAACCCCAAACATCGCTTTACTACAGCAGCACTTTCCCTCAAACTTGTCTTAGTTACGAATGCGGAGACTCCACTGTCCATATCCTTGCCGACATCGTCAAGTAACACAAAGAGAGCGAGAAACTGCAGGATGATAGAACGTACTCTGAAGATAGTGAGAATAATGAAGGGAACACTGAATTGGAAGATTTGACGAACACTTGGCTGACACAATTTCATTACAGCAGGGCGCGTTCGAATCCACTGAAAGGTCCATTTACGGTACTAAACTCCCTTCAATGATGTTCCAGTCCTCTTCGATTGCAAAAGTTGATTCCAGGAGTTATTTTCTTCTCTGCGGCGGTTAGTTGCAAAAAACGTCAAGGTCGTTTTGCGCCCCCGTGTCGCCGAAGTAAGCAATTTAACAGCACCCATGAGGATACATGCAGAGATTTTCATATGACTGATATGTTAAGTGCTGAAATGAAGAGTGAGACACGTCGTAGACGCCCCTTGGGTATGTCACCATCATCTGTAGTTGGCCGAAAAGAACTGAACAGTATCTCTCATGATCTTCGAATACAACACAAGATAATTTTTCCGTAGAGGAATCTTTTTCGTTTCTCTGATGCTGCATACAAGTCACTCGGCAAAATAGCTCTAACTATTGATGTGCTACTTGGTGTTCCAAGTATAACAGTTACACTGGACATCTCCGGTGCAGATATCCTAGCCCTGCATGGATTAGACGCTATGGACACCCCGTCTGTTACCCCATGCACTGCATAGAATAGAATCGTGAAGCCTATTCCGCACTTCACTGATGAAGGTAACACCATCTACTTTGTCGAATGATCCGTCCCTATGATCAGGTCTCGAAGCTCGCATCTTCGCATCTTCACGTCCCATTTCGTGTCTCTGAAGACACATATTTTACTCGATCAGAGCTGTCTAGGCTTCATAGTCTATTTTTTGTCCGGCAGCACAAAAGCTGTACGACCCGATCAAGAAGTCTCGTCTTGAGGAGGAAACTCTAGAAACTCTTACGGGATTGCAAGAATTATCGGAAGTTTTTGATCCTTCCCAAAAGATCCATCACGCGCCGACAAGGTTTCGAGTATCTCTAGGGGCAGAGGATTTCAAATTTAATGAGTTCGTAATCATCAACATTATGCAAATAGACACTGATTCAGTGCTGCACATTGTCGATGAAAGCACAGGGTTCAGTGCGGCACGATTCTTCCAAATTATTTCCACCGAAGATATTTGTAAAATCATTACTGCATGCTGGGCTGTTGTGCATACTGGGTTCCCTAAAAAGTACTGACTGATTATGGTTCACAGTACGGCAACAGAATCACGTATATGGTCCTTTTTATGATGTTACTGTTGAAAGGATAGGGGTAGAAGCCCACTCAAGCCTTGGCTTAGGAGAATGGTACCATGAACCACTCCGAACTACACTCCGTAAGATCAAGATTGCTCAACCAAATATTGACAAACGACTTGCTCTTTCATGCGCCGCCCTTCGGCCAGACGGACTTGTACCGTCTGCATTTGTGTTCGGAGAATTCCTGTAGATATCAGTAGCATCTGAGTCGAGACCAAATTGGTCAAACTTAGCAGAACGGGCTGAAATCGCCCAGATCTCTCGCGATGCGATAAAGAGCCAAATCGCTGGCCTAAAACTAAGGTGCGCTTTTTTCCATACCGTACCGCCATCATATGATCGCAATTACCAATCTTGTAAGGTCTCCGTGCTCTACATGGGCGCCGGGCCTGATTTGGTCCGTAACTCAGAAGTCCCGCCCGGGATGGAGGCCCTTATCGCTGCAGGGCCAACAATAGATATCGGTGACGCGCAGAAGCGACCACTCCGAACGATTGGAACCATTCGAATGCCAGTGCCACTGGGCTTGTTTGTCGCTTTGGTCTAGTTTTTCGTGTTTGAAAAACTCACCGTTCCCGTCATCTTTGGCGCGGACTTTCTGCGATCGCTTCGCGGAGGCGATATATCCGCGAAAGGAGATGGTTGAACTGACAGACTATTCGCAAGTGCCGATAGCGCTGACTTTCCTCTCACGCACGCGGCAAAACCCAAGTAGGTTACATAAGGCTGCCCCTAAAACAGAGGGTGACGGCCGCAAGTCATCCAAGGTGAAGGCGGCGAAACTTTTCACCATACCGCTGGGGATCCAACGCTGCGTCCCTTGTACATCCCAACGCTCGGGACTTGTGGTGCTGCAACCATATGCACCCATCTACGCCAATCGTCGGCTTTCTGCCACAAATGGGGTCTTCCATGTCAACCCGACAAACCATTTGACATTTGGGTCGCCAACTTCGGTACCTACCGGTGACCATCCATAAATGCCTAGTGGTATCAGAACCTCAGCCACACCCGCGCGCCGTACTCGCAAGCGCCCTCACAATCTGCGACGCAATGGGTGTGTTGCTGGACACAGACAAGGATAAGGGGAGCCAACCCCCTCGCACGGAAGAAGAAGCCCCAACGGACCCGACTCCGATGGGCATCAATGGAGAAGACACATCGCCGCTGACGTTTGGGGCTACACGAAAACCCAAGAGTCCCCCGAGTCTCACCGTATCGAGCTTCCCCGCCCTACGTAGAGCGTTTGGACTTTATTCATGCCCCTGCTCACCTTTGTGGGACGCTCCGCAAAATGCTGCGGAAATATTCCGGGAAGTGGGATGGCACCCTGGGCGAAATAAGATCTCGCAACACCGAATAGACCTGCTACCCTGTGGGCGACCTATCGCGCAGGCGCCGTACATAGCCGGACATAAGGCCCAACATATCGAGGATAAAGAGGCCCAAAACTGCTCAAGGCTGGGGTGATTGAACCGACGTTCAATCATGCAGTCCAAGTGGGCGTCTCTCGTGCTCTCGTCCCGAAATCCGACTGTTCTCCTCAATTATATGTCGATTACAGGCGGCTGAACGCGGTCACCGTCAAAGACACCTATCCGCTTCCTCGAATGGATAAGCTTCCCGATTCACTCGGCGATATGAAGGCATTCTCGGCCTTCGATGCGATTTTTCAGTTACTCGCAGTTGCCTATACCCGAGAAATACCGGGAAACCTATTTTTCTGTCATTCGGGACTGTTCAGGTTCAAAGTATGCCATTTTGGTTTGACGAACGCCCTGGCATCCTTCCAGAGGGCGATGGCTCCGCAGATTTCTGTTGCTTTGCACGTTTATCGCCGCTTTGTCCATGAGTACGCGAAGTTCGCTCATCCGCTGTACCAGCTCCTCAAGGGGGATTCTAATTCATCTCAGACCCGGAAGACCGTTGTCAAAAGGTATTCGGCGCCCTCCGGGACGCCATACTATCCCCTCCTATCCTATCCCTTCCCGTAACTTTTGCTGTACTCCATTGATACGGATGCGAGTAGCTACCAAATAGGGGTCGACCTATTCCAGACCCACGAGGATGGTACTCGCCGGCCACTTGGCTTCTTCCCGCGAAGCCTCGCCGAGCCAGAACGGAACCACTCAGTCTCCGAAAAGGATTGGTTGGCGTTGTTCTGGGTATTGCAGATCGTGTGGCCCTACTTTTACGGTGAAAGCTTCACCATTCGCACTGACTACGCCTCTCTTCGCTGGTTTCTTAGCGTCAGTGACCCTTCCGGACGCCACATCTGTTGGGTGCATCTTTCGGAGTTTGACTTCGAGGTAAAGTTCAAGAAGGCATGCGTAAACACCCAAGCAAACGCCCTTTCCCGTTCTTCACTGAGGGGTAAAAACTCTTCCCCCATCGACGAGGACATTCCTTGCTTCCTCTCTGAGGCCACCGGAGGCAGAACATAGCGCGGCCGACTATGACACTTGCGACGAGATTCTCGCGCTTGAGGCGGTATGAGGCACCTGTGGATCATTTGCAGGCTATAACGTCTGAATAATTGCTTCGCGAGCAGCTCGTCGACCCATTTTATCGACTCGTCTGCCAACATATGGCGGCGGTCACGGTCAAGACGTTCACCACGTAAGCTCCCGAATGGGAAGGCACACTATGCCGTAAGGTATCGGAGCATGTCCAAGTGATAGTTCTCAAGACCATGCAAGATCGGATCCTCTCCACGAGTCACCATGCCAAGTTGGCCAGTCACCCAGGAGGACGGAAGCTCTACAAGACGCTTCGAAGACACTTTTCCTAGTCTTCCATGGCTCTGGACTGTTACGCAGTGATTCTGCACTGCTCAGTCTGTGCACAGGAGCGCGTGAAGCTCCGAAATAACGTAATGGAACTAAAAATCTTCATAACGACCGTCCCACTAGAGTTGTCGCCGTAGACATACTCCAGTGGGACGGGAGCCCATCAAGACCAAGCGGGGTAGTCGCTACCTGCTGGTCATCAGCGACTGCTACTCAAAACTGGTGAAGACCGTTTCCTTCAAAGAAACCTCGCCTGCGTAAGTAACTTTGGCCTTCGTCCACCACTGGGTTTTCATCCACGGACCCCCGGTAGAATCCTGTCCGACACAAATCCCAGTTCAAATCGATATTCTTCGTAAAAGTCAGTCGGATTCGGAACTTTTTCACTACCGCATACCACCGCAGACTAACGGACAAGTCGAAAGGTTCACGAAGACCGTGATCGTTCTAAGCGCGTTATGTAAGTGCGTCGGCGAGCATCTGCAGGAGTGGAACCTCTTCAGCGAAGCACTGACGTGTGCCTGTAACACTCAAGTGCACCTAGTGACCATTATTCCACCTTTGGAGTTTTTGTTGTCCCGTGCACCCAAGATCTTGGCACTAAAAGCGCAACCTGCTCTCGAGTAATTCGAGTCTAGGCGGCGCGTACTACCTTAAGTGGCATTCGTGGTTGCAAAACTTGGTTTGTGCTACCAACAAGAGCCTGTGGAAGGAACAGGCGAGATACAAGTGCAGCTTGGACGGGCTGTTGCGCAAACCAAGATACAACATTCCACTGGGTCGTACTTTTTCGTAAGACGAGAACAGGGCACCGATAAGGAGCCCGAAAACAAGTTGTCAAGGGTCTCTGATGGCGATTATCAAGTTTTGTGGGTTAGTGGGAGCATTTTAGTCATCCGACGGGGTGAAAAGGAAGAACTGATCTCCCGCGACCACGCTGAACTCGACCCAAGTCCCTCGGAGACGCCAACCGCGACCAGACTGCAAGCAGCGTTTCAGTCTGTGGGGAATGCGGAAGTGTACTTACTCCCTGGGATGCCGCTTCCCCTTTAACATGATGTGGACTATGTACCCCCGCAGGACCCAACCCAGGAAGCCAAGTTAACAGCGATTATGGCTCAATCTCCGGTTCCCTGTTCCACCGGTGCAAATGCTGACCCGGGACGGGAAAAAGGCAAGACAGTGGCCACTAGAGAGGATTCCATCACAGAAGAAGATCACTCCGAGTCCCAATAGTGGCCGAAGATCAGCGTCTACCAGAACGGAGACCGGAGCCGGCCTCCTAGCCGGCTTTAAAGGAGTACCTGATAGACCGCATAGTTGATCACATCTATGTGGACGGAAAGATAGTTCTCCAAGTTCACTGGTATGGGTATCCAGAGTCGCAGAAGACTTGGGAACCAGTCATCGGCATTCCACGGAGCAATGATGTCCGCTACCTTCGACTCAAGGGAGCTAAAGTGCCACGGACGAGCTGGGCAAAGCGCTCGCTGGTTAGCAGGGTCCACACCGGAGTGGGTTCCTCAGAAGCCTCAACCCCGTTTTGTGGTGAACAATTTTCGAGTAAGTCGAAACGTACAGCGAGTTATCAAGGGGGGCCTCAGTCGCCGAGCCTGATAAGAACGAAGTGCCATGGTGCGGTGCTCCGATGCACCCGCCACTTTTACTTTTCACATTTACTTTTTACGGAGTCCTCAGAAGGGGCAATCAAGTAAGTCGCCGAAGAAGACCACACAAGCACTAAGTGACCAACCAAGGCCCTTGCGCACCCCTCGAGGACAGATAGAGCCGACATACTGGCTCGAGACGGGCAAAGAAGCCCCTGAGCCTACCCACACCATTACCTCCATGAAGCCCTCCGCTCTTCAGAAGGGAAAAGAGTACCTTGCCCTTCTCCCGTATCAGTGCAAATGGTTTACATCGAAACTCGCGCACACCGCTTGGCGTTCGAAGTCGAGAGACCTCCATGATAACCGCGTGAAATCAGTTGCACCGCCGTGTTGGAGGCTGGACCCTGTCGAGTGTAGTGGCCTGTCCAGATAGGAGGAACGAAAACTAGTAGCGGGTGGCTTTTGAAGGAGCCCTCACCTTGTGAACCTTGACTAGGCGAAGACTCCGACTTGTGGATCTGATGAAGGGGGATGCACGGGTCCCGTTGATCTAAGGACTTACCCTGCGAGGGCGAATCGTGCAGAGTTTAGGGACTCGCCCTCGACTAGTAAGGGCCAGCACGAGTGTACGTGTCCTGCGCGCCATGGTGACTCGAACGAGGATATACGTCGTGAGGCTGGGACCCGCCAGCATGGTACGGGTCTCTTGAAGGGGGGATGGAGGACATGATGACGTTAGCGGGAACGTGGAAGATATGGAAAAGGAAAAGAGAGCTTTTGGGGAGAAAAAAGTCAAAGTGGCCTCACCCTGGCGGTGGTATATTTAGCCGAACCAGATTGGGTCTTGGGAACAGCGAGTCCCACCCGGAGTGGAACTGGCCGACGAAGGCTCCGGCGATAGGATAGTTGGACGAGCAAGAGGTCCTCCGAGCTGCCAGGAGTTATCCGATAGAGCCGCGAATGGAAGCAGACGCGTGGAGAGGACACTGTCAGGGAGCGGGGCCGTAAAAACCGGGGCCGCACAGGGTTACAGCCATTCCCCCGCCTTATGTACCGGGCCAGGAGGTATTGGTGGCGAAGAGGGAGATTCGGTCGCAGTGGCCAGGTTGATGACGTCCTCGACGTGAAAGAATCGAGGAGAAGGTGAAAGAAGGGACACCATAGTGGCAGCGGCGAAGTAGTGTGAACGACGAGGCCCTCTCGGTATGCCTACGTCAATACGGGCGGAAAACGCTGCACAGAAGAAGCTGCTCCCGAAAAGAGCGGCACCAAAAGCGGTTCCACGCACTGCAGACCATGCCATTAGGGGGCAAGTGTCAGCTAATCCCCTACGGTGGGGGTCCTAAAGCGCATGGTGTGCGTGCGCGGCCCATGGTGGCAGCTGTACCTTTTTAGAGTAGCTTATGATACATTAGATCTGGATCCATCTTGCATCCCTGCAACCGGCTCACCTGAGCTGGCGGCGGCAAGGGGGTTCTCTGCATAAAAAGGTCAAAAACACGCCCTATTCCCCCTTGGTGTAAAATCACCTTGAATCTATGCGATTTCCCGACCCCTTATAGCTGCGACTCTATTGATCGAGTCTTCCTTCTACAAGCGCTCATCGCGGAGCGCGGAAGTCCTTGGTACCCCTCATCCATTCACTTTCGTCGCTTCCGTTAGCGACTAGCGTTGGTTCCATTGCGGCAGGTTGCGACCGCCGCCAGTGACGGTGCGTGCCGAGAGTGCGTGCGCAGGATTACCCGATGGGTATTGATGGAGCGAGCGACGCACTGCAAGTAGCAACCTGTCTGAGATGCCTTCTGTTGTTCATGTGGTGCGGTAATTTTTCACTGGTGTTACAAGGTATCGACGGAACCACTGTAAGTCTCTCGAGAAGTTGGCATAAGGCGTGATCCGAGCCGACAATACCAGTCGGCGGCTCTGAGGCGAGTCGCATGCCATCTATTCCACAAATTTAGGTCTTTTGGAAACAGTTTGGAGCTACGCCCACGACTAGTGCCGTCTAGTATCGACTTGACCGTACAAGTCTACCACCGCAGCGGCTACCGTTTACCGCGGCTCAAGCTACTACCAGAGGAGGGAGTCGTACACCCTCAGTGTTTGCAGGTCATGTTGGCCTCTGGTGGTTGTTGCTTTTGTTAGTGGTCAGCCGTTGCACCATAGGGCCGTCGGTATTACACTGCGTGCGATCGATCACGAGCAAGATGACCACCTGCTCATCGTTTGGTATGTGTTCACTATACACGTGTGTTTTGTCCTCATTTTCGTCCGAACCGTTCAGATCTGGAATCGCAGTACCTTCCCGGGCAGCACTATTACTCGTTGCAACTTCATGCTGCGCGGAGGATACAGTCCCTGCTGTTTGCGTTATGGATCATTATCAGGGGCAGACGAAAATCTTGATTTTCAACGTGGTTTCGCCCTGTTATGTACAGACCCAAGCAATGCACGGAGCTCGCGGAAAGCATTGGAGCGGTAGAGCGCCCGTTCATGGCTAGCACCATCGCAGCTTAAAAATAGAACAGGATAGGGTGCACAGCAGACTAGGCAATAAAGATCAGTGCAATCAAGCAGGTATCCCCCGGAAGATGAGCCGTCAATCTCGCGGAAATGCGGGTGGCGATGCTGGCAGTTTGCGAGCTTTTTTTTTACTGTTGATAGTAAAGATTTTGCATCGGCATTGGGGGATGTCACTTTTCACTGACGGGCTCAATTGCACACTACGTTTGTTACGCAGTGTTGTACCACTTTGCACGTTACACATCTGCGATCTCCGCCCGTTCCCCGCCGATTCGACAGAAGGCACCACCGAGATGTTTTACTACGTTCCATTCCCTGAATCCGTAGTTCTGCTCACCCAAAGCGTCGGTCCTTCCCCCTAAACTCTTTTGCAAATAAATGTTTTACCTTTCTTATACATCTACATCTACTGTTGACAACTACCGTTGATTGGAGTGTTTTGGCAATCATAGTTCGGTGCAAATTTCGGTATGTATGATAAAGCACAGATGACAGAACTGTAAGTAAAGAGAACTGTTTTACATTGCATACTGTACAAACGGTCTTGTCCAATGGCGGGACACGAATACAGTGACTTGGCAACTTCGATGATTTGTGCCGTATTTGACAGGTGGCAGTACTGGTGTACAGTGCTACCGGTAATACAGTACTTATCGAGCTGTTACCACCCTATATTGCCATGCGAACGGCTATATAAGGCAGAGCTCTCCGCCCGATCGGGGCGATAGGAGAGACAACAGAGGATATGGAAAAGAGATCAATCGGACTACCTACCTACCTGTGTGTCAACTATCTACGGCAATCGACCTAATTAAACACACCAAATACGGGACTGCAACGGCATCCCGGGGGCTTTTGTGCCAGTTCACTGTGCCTTCCTTCCTCGCTTCCTCTCGCTGACACTACGCATACCACAGTTATGGGCCCAGGGAAGACTTCGAGAAAGGTTTTGGCATTGAACGCTCCAGTATTCGAGGCGGAACAAGACCTCCTATCCTGGAGAAAGAAAGTTTCAAGTTGGGTTGACTTGATTGCGACACAGCTGAGAAGGGAGAAGAAAAATTCTACAAAACGGTATTCCACACAATTGGACGTCAACTATACGATCGAGATCTTCGCCAAGCTCAGCAGAGTCTTGTAGACGAAGCGCAAGAGCAAGGAAAGATCATTCAAGCAGGAAGACCAAGTCAAAGCTGTCAAGAGATCATGGACTTGATTGCCCAAGATCCTCCATCTCCTGGTTACTCGCCTCATTGATTCCTTCAATAAGGTGACTTCTTGCAAGCGCAAGAACAATGAAGACTTGAACGTTATGTGTCTAGGTTTCGCGGACTCGCCGCAGAGCACCTAATGAAAGCAGGCTCAACCAGTCAATCTCAAATCGGAAAGTACTGGCAATAACCCTGCTCAATAACTCTCTCTCAGAAGCGTCCCTTACCAATGCGCTCAGACTTATTGGAATGGCGGAGAACGAAGCAAGGGAACGATACGCGCTGAGAAAAAGTTCACATTGACTTTGGATGAGGCACAGAAGATATCTTTGAGTACCAGAAGCTTGCTGTTTCGATTGCAAGAGCCTCTGAGTTCCAGTCGTACTGCAAACTCTCCATCAGGAAGGTACGGGTCGGTTCAATGATATTGTCGAGATGCCAAGCCCATCTTCGATAATATCAAGAAACTAAATGTACTCGAGATATAGCCAAATCCATTGCTTCCTCTGGTCGTCGTTGCACTTAAGTCTGGATGACGCGGTGTATGTACTCCGCTCTCTTGCTCAGACTACCAACAGAACTGAAGCCTCGTAACAAAGGCTCAAATTGAGTCTGCAGTTGACCATAGAGTTAGAAGTTTCTTTGGAAGTCAAGAGAATGGTCAACGAGAGTCAAGGATCAGAAACCAGTCAAATCATCGCGCTTTCAACGGAAAGAAGCGGAAACTTACGGCAACGACGGCGATAATTACAAATCGATCGGGATGGCAAGAGAAGAAGTCAACAATGCTGGCGGAACTCGTCGGAGAAGCCTGCATGGACTGTGGAAGGAAGGACCACGCTCGAGGTGATTTGAAGTGCCAGCGTACGAGCTATGCCACTTTGAAGCTCGAGAAGCAAAAGATCGCCATGACGAAGATTCCGAAAAGAAACATAATACCTGAAAACTTCAATGGTATTTTCGTCCGGGCTCCAAGCATTCCAAGGGCAAAGGAGCCTGGTAAGCGGAATCCCTACCAATTCTGATCTGATAACATGCAAACGACCCAATCCTATTTTGGACGAGGTTGCCCCGATCCGTCGGAGGAATTAAGTCAGCAGTAGCGCTGTCTTTAGCGATGGGCATCGAATTCAAGTTAGTCCTTAGATTTTGAGCCATTCTACCATGGTTATGGACAGAATGCAGTGATGCAGAGCTCACATTCGGCATATGGAGACTACCTCTTGAAGATTTGAAAGGGAATAAAATCGTTATTCCGTTCTATATCACGAAAGGCGATGGTCCTCTTCTACTTGGAAATTTGTATTGAGCAAATCGGATGTGCTCAATTCGCATACACTCGTGTTTTATTATACCTCCAGGTGTAATAGAAGGATCGGATAGCAAAATCGTGCTTCCGATCTATGTTACTGAAGGTAGAGAAACTCGAACTCATCTTCATGTTGTTATGAGCCAAATATCCAAGTTCCAAAGCTACCTTGCGACCCAGCGGGCTTTGCTTGGAACCAATGGAGACCTCTGCAGATGAAATTAGAAAGAAATCGCGGTTCATGGGAAAATCTGCGAAAGAGTTCGCTTCAAAACTTCACTGTACTCGTTTGCCTCTAAAGACATGAGGATCTCTGCAAACGGGGCAGAGTTCTTTCTCCACTCTTAGAGCAAGCCCTCGAAGCTGTCGGAAAAGTGCTCCAGCTGCAAGACGACTGGACGTCCGCTAAATGTGCGCAAGATATCCTTGAAAAGGCCGCTTCGAACATTTAACGAGGACGTGCAAATCGATTTCATGTACGTGGTTGAATTGACGAAGTACCCAATACTCCATATGAAAGACCTGGCTTCACGCTTCTGCAATGCGGTTTTGTGACGACAGAGATATGGAAGAAGCGGAAGAATCTTTGAAACTCACTGGATCGCAGTGAATGGAGCCCCTGAATCAATATCGTTTGATCAGGAATTCGAAATGATGATTTTTGCAAGACGTTGCAAAAACATGGCATCAAACCGAAGCCTCGCCCTGCGAGGAGACACAGCAAAATTGGTTCAGTGGAAAGTGCAAACTTCACTCTGCGTCAGATGTCACTGCATATTCTCAAGGATCTAATTCACAAACGAGACACGAAAGTTTCTTCGTTCACAGCTCAAGAAATAGTCTCAAGAGCTGTTCTTGCGACGAATCTTCTTCGTTGAAACAATCTTGTCAGTTCCTTTGAACTTGCAAGAGATAGAAACCATCCATCCTTGGTTACCGCAGATGCCAGTGGATTCCGAGTTAATTGACGTACAATATGAGAATTGCACGCCGCAAGCTCTCAAAGATGCTGGAATCTTGATCACCAAAAACTGTTCCCTCAAATATTCTCACACGGGGACCTCCATTATATCTTTGAGAAGCAAACAAAGCATGGTATTTGGAATTTGGGATACTTTAAAACGCAAAAGAATATTTCGTGGAGCTCACTCGGAGCAAATACGGAAACTGTAAAGAGCTAAAAGTCGCATAGAGGAAAATACGGCTTTACCCATCTTCATCCCTTTTGCAAGAGTTGGACAGTATCAAACATTCAGAACAAGGACAGGAGGATCAGAACCCGTTGGATGAAGAAGGTGATTCTGTTGCTGCTGTACCCATTCTGTCTGCTTCTGCGCCAAACCAATACTAGACAGAACCAAGCTTTCAGTGAAGAAAATCGTTCTTCATTGTTCTCGAGTCGTCTCGATGACATTCAGAGTACTCCTATTATCGTTCCAGAGTCAAATAGTTCCTTATGACTGAGATTAATGCCAATCGAGCAACGTACAAGAACGTCAAAGTCGATATAAACAAGAGTACTCCAACTAGTCGATCGGACAAAAATGTTGGAAGTCTCACTGTTGAGGAATTAACGAAGTTTCCAAAAGATTTTTAGTCACATAAGCAAGCAATACTTCGCAAAATTCGAATCGCGATTGGTTATAAAACTGTGACGGAATGCAAAATCGCTTCGATCGCACCAAGGTGGCTTATTCACGAATCTATCCGAAGGAAAAGTCCAATTACAAAGATAATAACGCGTATGAGGAAGTCAATATCAGAAGCTTACCTAGAGATGCAAAGCTTTTATTGTCGCATTTTTCTTCCAAGTCAAAGTTGATCGAGAATCAGACAAATTGAAATTGAAGTGTAGGGTGGTTCCACACGGAAACAGGGATAAGGAGAAAATTTCATCCGTAAGGTCTCAGCAACGGCTAAGTTTCCTGTAATACGGGCTCTTCTTTCTGCTGCAGCGATACTTCGGTTTTCCTTGGCGACGATAGACATTTCTGGACCGTTGAATCGAAACTTATATGTCCGCTTGACGAAATGATGAACAAAGAACAGCTTCTTCGTGTGGAAGCTGCTTACCCCCACTTACGGTCTCGTAGAATCAGGTCGTTTGTGGCAACTTGCAGTATAAGAATGGATGTTCGACGATGGACTTGAATACGTCTCTAGAATGTCGCAATTATTTTTCAAATGTGACTCAACTAGAAATCTGCTTCTCATTGTTGCTAAAGTCGTGGACAAATTTCTCCTGGCTGGAACTGCAGAAACGATTCAAAATTTCCATGTGGCGATTTCCAAACGTTTTAAGGTCGGCAGATTCATTTTTGATTCGAACTTGGTTTCAACAGACTACACATCTTCCAGGATAGCGAGCTTGACATTACTGTCTCAATGAAGGAATATTTAGATACCATTGTCGAAATCCCATTTGACCGCAATAGAAGGAAGAATCAAGAAGCTCAATGCTCACCGGATGAACTTAAGCTGTTTCAAGCTCTTGCTGGACAGCTGAATTGGCTTTTGCATGGTGTTCCCAGTCCTACTTCATTTTTATCTGGGACATTTCAGCAATGTACTTCCGATCTCAGAGTGCGCCACTTGGGTGAAGCCAATCGAGCTCTTCATGAGATTCGCCAACTCACTCAGGTCCTCACGTATCGGGTGCCTCCTAATCGTGACGTCAGTGCTAACGATGCGGAATACTTAGCATTTTCTGACACAAGCGAAGGGAAATCGACCTACGACCAACCGGGATAATTCCCGGGAATATTCTTTCCGCATTCAAAAATATTCCGTGCTATTAGCTGGTACAGCTCCAACACAGCTCTGATCTCGTTCCCGTCCATGGGGGCGGAGATAATTGCAGTAACATAGTCAGCCGATCGGGCTAGACTGGTGCTTATCCAAGATATACGCTTCCGGTTGTTCCCTGCCACTTATCTTGATAGTTGATTCACGTGGACGATTGATTCATATGGCCTCTACTTGACCATCACTACGCAACTCGATCCCACAGTTTAAAAGCCTAGAGACTCCTTTGAATCCGTAGATATCTCTGTCATTCGCTTGATAAAAGGCAAGAATAACTTGGTCGATGCCTTGTCAAAACGGAACTTAAGTACTTTCCGAGAACTTAACCGGAATTGGGCACTTGGATGTATATACTCGGAATACTTGATGATGCTGAGAGAGTGAAGACAGATCGAGAACTTGAGGCCAAAAGGAGAAAAAGCTTCTAGATTAACCGATGTACCCAAGGATTCCCGCAATAGCTCCCGTTTAGGTTAAGTTCTTATTCAATTGAAGGTCCAATTCTGCATTTTACATTTCTGTAAGCATGCTTACACAAGAGTTGGTGCATGCCCGGTGTCATAGTACTGGTGCAAAATTCATCTTTTGTAACACGTGGCAGTTGTTGTTGGATGAGTTATGTGCGCCTGGAATTGCTGGCACATTTTTTCGACAGGTGAAAATGCACATCTATGGCAGATGCTTCTCCTTTATAGGCAGGAATTCCGATAATAAGGCGTTGGAACTTGCTCAATCCAGGAGTAATTTATGTCGTGCAGTATTTCTTAACGTACTGTACATGTATGATCCTCATGAATAGGGCCTCCTGTTGGACTAACACTTTTTATTCGATTTAAAAATACTGTACTGTGCGTGGCACGTCAAACGGTTGATTTCAAGATATTCGAGGTGCACAGAAATTGTTTGGGTTTTGTAGTAATTTACTGTGTTAATATTTTACTTGGGGCTACTGTCGGCTAGGACCGTTTCAGCCCAACCGGGGGATATGCTGTACAGTGCATACTGTACTGTACAAACAGTCGTGTCCAATGGCGGGACACGAATACAGTGACTTGGCAACTTCGATGATTTGTGCCGTATTTGACAGGTGGCAGTACTGGTGTACAGTGCTACCGGTAATACAGTACTTATCGAGCTGTTACCACCCCTATATTGCCATGCGAACGTCTATATAAGGCAGAGCTCTCCGCCCGATCGGGGCGATAGGAGAGACAACAGAGGATAGGGAAAAGAGATCAATCGGACTACCTACCTACCTGTGTGTCAACTATCTACGGCAATCGGCCTAATTAAACACACCAAATACGGGACTGCAACAGCATCCTGGGGCTTTTGTGCCCGTTCACTGTGCATTCCTTCCTCGCTCCCCTCGCTGACACGACGCACACTACAAAAACATGTTTTGGCAAACAGTTCCATAACTGAGTTCACGCTCTGTGAGGAGACCCTTCCACGCTCGTACTCAGCGTGTAGTCCTGTGCCTCTTCCGCAAAACATAAGATGCGGATTTGACAGAAGTTCATCTCAAAACGTCATGAAAACGATATGCTTTCTGTTCTTTGAGTTGCTCGATGCAGATCTACAGGAATTTTTACCCTATTAATGGCTTAATTCATGAGACAGTTGCAATACGCATCAATGGAGGAGGCATTTCAAAATTGCATAATTGACGTTCTCCTTTGAAAGTCTCGATTATAGTGTGTGTCTGAAGCGTTTTCGTTTTACCAAAGATTATATAGTTTGTATCGTATGTGCAATGAAGTGGCCATCACAGCGCAACGTTACGAAGATAAGGCGTTACCGAACAAATACTGCCTTATCGTTCTGTATTTTATGTAGAAGACTTGGGAACGTGCCGCTGGTGAAATACTGAAGAATCGTTTGGGCTCATGACTCCAGTTCTAAACAATAATTTCTACGAGGCCTTAGAGCACATGTATTCAACGTTTAGCAGTCTTTTAATATGCTACAGGGAGTCATTTCTTGTTGAGAAGGTATCTGTCTACGCCGATTCTAGTAAGAGTGCAGGAGCTCCTTTGGATATTTTTGTTGGTTTCATCGATGGCACAAGCGTGAGCATGTCCCGGCCTAAGAGCCGTGCACAAAGGGCTACATACAGTTGTCATAAGCGCCGAAACTGTCCAAAATTTCAGGCTTTCACCACTCCAAACGGCTTAGTATTCCATTTGTTTTGTCCAGTAGAGGGAAAGAAATAGTATATTACTTTATAACGGCGCTCAAATCTTCAAGAGAAGCTCAGCAGTGGTTTGAACATCGGTGGTCGGCAGTTCTACATATACGGAGATCCAGCGTATTTGTTGCGTGAGTACTTTCAGATCGCATACGAAGGGGCTGTTCTTACATAGCAGTATAATGAGTTTAACAAGAGTATATCTGCTTTTCGTATTGCTGTGGAATGGGCTTTCAAAGAAATCAACAAGTACTTTAGCCATTTTGATAATGCCAGAAAATTCAGCATGGGAAACACATCCACTGGTCTCTGGTACTTTTTGTCAACGATTCTATGAAACTTTCGTGCTTGTCTCTACGGCAGCCAAAGCGCAACTTTCTTTAAGTGTAAGGCACCTGAAGAATACTTAAGTACGATGATCTAACAGTAAAGCTCTCTACCAGTTTTGATATGCAAAACCCAAGCCCAGGGGCTCGTCTCAAGCTCCTCATACGGCGTGGGAGTCAACTATTTTGCCTTCTCTCCTCCTCTAATCAAACCTTCTCCTTGAGCTCCCTTATACGCTCCAACATGCTGCACTGAATTCCCATTCCTAGTCTCGTCTCCGCCGCGGCTCTTGAGGTCGCTTGTGCTCAGCCTCAAAACGACGCTCCTCTAATACGACACGGCGCCTTTCGATGCAGGTACAATCTTCTGCCGCACATGCCGCGGTTTTAATTCTTCGCTCCTCCACCGCAATTCGTTTCTTGTCGAATTCAAATTGCCCTTTCTCCAACTCCAGACGCTCTGATTCCCTTGCGTCTTGGCGAGATGACTTTTCAATGCGCTGCTCTTCTGCCTTTTCAACTGCACAAATGGCTCTCGTCGTCTACAACTGCGCCTTCTAAGGAGACGCCTTCATCTTTTTCGCGGACCCTCACCGACGCCCATAGCATCTTCTTCGACCACTGCGAAGTGGCGCCGTGAGTTATACTGAGACATAGCCATATCTCTTACAGTTTGTCGAGCGAACAAATGCTCTTCTTCTTTCTGCTGCGCTTCCGTTCTTGCGGCGTCCTTTTCTGCATTTAATTCTTCGATTTCTGTGAATAAATCTTGACAGAGTTGCTCAAACTCACCATACTCTTCAGCCCTTCCCGAATTATTCGCTCTCTCTTTACCCTCCGCTGTATTTCCGCAATCAGAAGTTTAAAACGGTCCTGGCAGTGCTTTCCATCCGTTTTCCACGCTATCAGTTTGAAGTAGTTTAGTATTTGTGCTACGTCATTGAATCCTAGTAGCTTCATTCCATGTTTCGGACGGCGCGCATTGGCAGCTTGAACCTCCTTTAAGAGAGCAACATCGACTAATCGTTGAAATTTCGCCGGAGTGCGGAACGAGATGACTGCGGCTGAGGCTGCTGTGATTGTTGCTCATCTTCAGGTGATACTTTATCCACATATGAAGGCACGGAAGTTCATGATTGAGCGTGTGTTGGGTGCAGCATTGCTGCATCCTCAATGATGACCTCCGCCCCAGAAGGAGCTTGACGTGGATTCCGACGTTCAGAAGGGGAGGTATGGACTTTAAATGGCATGTTTCGTTTCCTGAGGGAGAGTTGGTACGCGTTCTTCGAGCGAGGCTGAAGTTGCGGTGTGTGGGCACAGCGGATTTTCGCCTCAGTTTCTACCGAAATATGGTTTCGGTACACTGCCCTCAGTACAGAATATTCGCTACCTGCTTTTCGGTCTGATTGCTTAACCCTAAACCCCGACCGAAAAAGCAACCGAAAATTTACAGTTATTGTACGAAAATTTACAGTTACTGTAAATTTTCGGTTGCTATTTCGGTCGTACAGCGTCATAGTGTATATTTTGATTTACTAAATACTAGAACTTTAGAGAAAATACTCATTTTTCTCTATATGACAAGCGATGGTACAAAAAAAGTTGTGTTAAACACGAAATAGCAGTGCGCCAACGTAACATCCAAGTATAACATAGTCTAAAATCAATAAATGAAACTTTAGTTTTTTGCTAAAATTCTACGGATATTCAAAAAAAGAAGTAATAGTGCAAAGAGTACAGCCAAAATTGTAAATGTTCGAGTGTTTCTGTAAAACCTTGTCTTTATGCATAAACAGTTTATATCAAATGGTTTCTACGGTGTTCACTGCAGGAACCGACTACAGGGCTAGAAAGTAACCGGATTCGCACCTCGGCCACGTGCAGAGGCTTGAGTAAGCAGAAAGCCATAGCAATTGACGACCAGATGATGCAACTAAGGCGCCGATAAACACGCCAGCGTGTCACGGCTGCAGTCGTATTATACCTCCGCGCTATTCGCGGGATTAACTCCAAGCAATACAATAGTTTGTGGGGTACACGCACCGAGAGAATCAAACGCAATCGGTTGAAACGTAGTTCTGGTGCAGGGGTCGGGATGTCGGACGGTGCAGGGGGACGGTGCGATAGCTTGCGTCCCAGGTCCCGTGCCTTGTGACGGTGCGCCAATACGGTAGCACCGCCAGCGGCTGTGTCTCTTCGTTGCTCGATGGGTGGGTGGTTTAAAAGGATGTCCCGGGCCGAAGCTCTGTACCAGGGATGAGGAGAGGCATTTCGTACTGACAGTCGAGTCAGGCGGCACGGAAGACATGGTATGCAAGCGCGTTGCGGAGGGTGTTGTGATGGTGCGTGCAGTCAAAACCGGCAGGGCAGAGGTCGGCCGTGTGGTCGCCGAGGGGGTCTATGCTTCGCTTGCAATGCTGACAGGTTATCGGAGTAAGACGGCGTAGACCGGCAATCCGAGATGACGGGATATGACGGTACAGTGGACTCGCGACCTTGGTAGCATTGGTAGGGTGGGCGTGGAGGAAGCGGCGACGGAGCTGTGTCGGAAGGTAAGGCCACGGATCCGGCGCCTGATTTCGTCGGCACTGTGTTGATACGGGCTGGGGGAGGCTGCCCATGCTTGGTCTTGCCAGAACGTCTTGGTCCAGGCCTCGTGCTGAACCCTATTTAGTAGAGTTTGGATGTCGGTGGGTGCGGCAGAGAGGCAGTGGGGCCAAGAGGTACCGAGTCAATGGAGTACGTGTGTCCAGGTATTCCAAGGCAATACTGCCGGAGAGGAGGCCGCACTTGGGCCAGGAGAAAGGCTCGGTCCCCGCGGAACCTGCGTCCAAGCAGGGCGGCAGATCGCGGGTAGTATACCGCAGAAAGTTCGCGGGCCGGTGCATCGTCTATGACGCTGGCGGCCGCAGGAGCATGTAAAAACGGGGAACCTTGCATAGACGAGTACGGCTACAGTAAGAGAAATGGAGACTTTTAATTTGATTTTTAGTGGGCCTGCTAAACAGACTCAACCTAGCACCGGATAGCCCGATGCCCACGACTACAGATGGGAAGGAAGAAAATTCTACCACCGACACACCTACGGCCAAGGCGGTGGTAGCTTGAAAAACTCCCTGTGTAAGCGCAATGCTTACGGAGAGCAGCGACGACGTCAACATGTGCTCCCTGTTTGCGGCCTCGGACACAACCATAAGAACTACAGTAGTACTGTGTGTGGAAAGCTATAGTTGACTGTAAAGTGAACTAAAATTATGCAATACAGTACCGCAAACGGCCATTCTGAAAAGTAAACGATCAAGGTTAGGATCTAGAGGCATTTTCACGAGCTTTAAACACGATTTGCGCTTATTCTAGAGAGATATACATGCTCCTGCCAAAACCTACTAACACTGCGGGAAAAAAGTATCCCTTCGAAAATTATAAAATTAAAAGATTCGTTACTGTAACTCCCCTTTAAAATTTAAGGAAAAACATTAAAAAATAAACCCACGCCAATTACAACACCTGTAAAACCGGAAAAACATGCCACCCAAATCTCTCATTGCCACAATTGCAACAAACATCAAATGAAATTTTGACTATAAAAGAGTTCGACCACACGGCCTTAGGGAAAAATTCAGGATAAAAGCAGCAAAATGGAAGGAACACCATCAGCCTCAAAATTTTTACGCCCTATGGCAGAAAAAGAGCAAACAGCATGAAGAAATACACCAGCTGCTACAGGGCTCAGAAAAAAACAGAGTCGGAGTTGGAAAAAAAGGAGTCAGATTGTCCTTTTATGGACACCTTTGTTATATCAGGAAGATCTGGTGCAGTTATGGAATAACTAACTTTTCTCTTTTGGAATTTGATTCTGTATGGCAAATTATAGAACAAAACGTCCGTGCTCAGTATGAAGGAGGCCGAGGTCGAAGATCTGGAGCAAAACCTAAGGATGTCCTCTTTATGTTTCTTTCACACTCAAGCATGGAGGTAACTGGGATTTTATTGGACGAATGTCCGGGATTAGAGGTCCCATATTCGAGCGCATGGTGATTGGATTCGTCTGTAGCATTTGCCCTACTTTGTTCGAGAAAGCAGTGCAGAAGTATGAAAAGTTATTTACAATGTCTCGGTTGGTTGAAAAAGAAATTACGTTCAAGAACTACAAGTTTGCGCTTTATGCTACTGACCTTACTTTCCACAGCACCAATCGACAGAGGGAACATCACGACGAAGCCAAGGAATTTTCAGCAAAAAGCACATGCAATACGGATTCAAGACTGAGGTTTCTGTCCTTCCCAATGGCTTAACCATTGGGTGTTCCCCCATCGTCCTGGGTCAGTCGCTGACATTACAATCTTTAATGAAAATCTTGAATTCCATGCAAATTTGATCTTAGAGACAAATGAAGAGCTTCAACAAATTCCGGATGTGGGACTACTTTCAGTAAAATACCCCAAAAACAGAGCTATAGTGGTTGATAAGGGATACCAGGGAGCGTCGAGCGTAGCAAGGGTTATTCATCCAAAGAAGAAGCCTATCGGTGGTGTTCAATCGTGTGAATAGATTAGAGTAAATGAGGAGATCAGTTCAGACCGCATCATAGGCGAAATTATTATTTTGGGCGTTTATCACCGCTGTGGGATGTTATGGTTAGCCGCTGGAGATGGGACGAGAAGTTGTATGACACTTTTTTATGCTTTTTAGCTTTGACGAATTTGAATGTGAAGTGGCATCCGCTACGTGATGAAGATGGTAAGATGGCTAGATTGTATGGGAAAAAATTGAGGGAGGTGGGCTTGAAGAAAATAGAAAAATGCAAACTAGTGCAGCAGCACTATCGTGCGAAAAGCAGGGTAAGGGTGTTAGCGGAGCTAGGATGTAGTGCTCGTATGGAGGATGGGGCTTCTGCAATGCTTGATTTACTCAATAATTAAGCCAGTAGTCTTTCACTTGGTAAATATGGTTTTACTGTATCAAAAATAATGTATTGTGTTTTTGTGCAAAAAGTTCGTGTTTACGTATATTCTTCTTCTCATTGTGTTAAATTCGGCCATTAGTAAAAAGCCCTGTCATTACTGAAATGTCGGACATTTCAGTTATCTACTCAGTATTTGAATTGGGGATTACTTTAAAGTGTTGAACACCCTGATTCCGTATGGATCTTGCTGTGCAGTACTGTATTGTCCCGTGAATGTAGTACTGTATCACACATACAGTATTATGCATAATTTAGAAGAGGAAGAAGAATGACGCTTTATTGTTTAAAGACAAGTCCGCACTACACAGGACCTCGGGTTGTGCTAGACGGACGACTCCGGGCAATGGCTGAACCAATTGCCCACTCAAGCGAGAAAGGGACCGGAAGAAAACTCCACCACCTGAACCGAGGATTCAGGAGGCTTGAAAAGCTCCCGCTGTAAGCACATAGGCATAATTTACGTACTTTGGTTCTGTACGGTACTGTAGTGTTGTTGAATTCGTAGTACAATGAACGAAAATTACAGTTGTCGCTGAGTTGATCGTCACTTTCTGCGAATTATTTGATGCGCTTTGGAACATAGGGCTAACCTGTTTTTCAATCATTAAAACCCCCCAATTTTTCTCCCCTTTCTGTCGTGTTATCGGCCTCGTTGAGATACAGTTGTGAGGTTGTACAATAGTGGGTTTTGGCAAACACAGCTGTAGACCTCTGACCACCCTTTTACTGTACATAAAGCGCAGTACAGTACTTTGTCCATTGAACTTGAGCTATGGAGGGCAAGGCTCTTTTCCTAATTCGTACTGTACTGTACTGTACATACTGAGGATGAAAGGTACCGATACTGTATGAGTTACAGTACTGTACATCTTTTTGATTGGAGACATTGTGAGTACATCGTTATGGAAGTGTACATTTGAGCTATCCACGGCCGGAGGCCCTGAAGCCAACGTTCTGGGAATAAACATCCAGTCTTTTACCGGCATCTGGCTGCTCCGTCATTAGCATAGACCGTATGCCTTATGACAGGCTTTGATCAGTTTTTCATTGTGTCAGAACCTCTATCGAATTCTGACGAGTGGAAGCTTGAATACATGTATAACGGAATGGCGAGCTCGCATTGTTGACAAGTTCGCTAATCAAAGGGAAAAAATCACCACAATCTACATTCACCTCAAGACGACATCTGGTTACACACTCGGCTCTACGATACACTGTTTTATGTCAACCAAAATACGCCATAAAGACATTTATCCTTGAAATAACACCAAGGAATTAAATGGGCATCCGCTGGTTTGCCAGTAATTCCGCGTCGAATTTTACATTGACTGACGTCTCCCTGGGCAACTCGGGCTGCTGTCTCCCACGGAATACCCGAATGACTGACAGTCATCTTCAATAATGCAATCTTGCAAAGTTTATTCAACATATTTGAACGTGCTTCAAAGACTACCAATTTCCCCTTTACCGTTCTTGTCGGCATGATCAAATGATGACGCCTTGCCCGACCAATGTACCAGACCAAATCTCGAGGTACCTAGTTCCGAAATAAAGGTCCACGACCTGCTCCCAATGAAAGGCACTAAACCACATAAACCACGAAAAATGAAAAAGGGTTCTATTATCAAAAAAGTCTCCGCTGCACAAGCTCGTGCCGATCGGTGTGGTGGTGAGCATTTACGCGGTTGAGTCGAATGTCCCGGGGTCATGCGCTCACTCACATCCGCCAGAGGAAAACCTCACAGTCGACAACTGGCGATAGGTGTCCGACGGAGAGTCTTGCTACTCACCACGTTTGTATTATGGCACCAGCACAACGATCAGCACGAACTAGGGCAGAGAAGACATCTTTGGTAATAGAACCGCAATCACAAACCTCTTTTAAACAAAAAGCCATGCGTGCGTCCGTGACACACAGCAACGAGCTGGCACCTTGTTTCCTAGGATGGCTCACAACGTTTTGGCTTCTAATTTCCGATTCGGACGGTTCAGCAGGCAGTTCCAATAACATCAGAATGATAATCTCGGACGATCGGGGGACTCTTCATCGTCGATCAGGGTATCCTCAAAGTGACATAGAACTGCCCATAGCAACTAGAAAACAGAGCTCCTTGCAGCTCACACTTGAAGAAAACACGTTTGAAAAGACTGTCGGTACCTTTGAATACAGAACAGAACTTGGTCGTTGTCTAAGCATCGTAGAACTGAATAAGTAATGGTCCATTTTCATGGCGGGCACCTACCAGAACAGCACATCAAGGTAGTGCAGTTGGATACTGAAGCTGCGGCGGGTTCAGGAGCAAGGCCACCCGATGAATGTGAGTGCGATAGATAGTCGGGACAAGAATGGGTGGGCTTTTATAGAATTTGAGGCTCCCACATTCGATGGGTGGGACGGTGAGAAGCCTTCTCTTGCTTTGGTCTGAGGAAGTGATGCTTTGCAAATCGATACATATCGCAATACATAAGAAAATGGCGGAAAGGGGATTCTACTCTGACCCAGTATGATATGAGACAAAGTAATGCCCTGGGGAACTCTGGTATCGTGAACATGTAACTCCTGCTTTGTATTGAGAGGAGGCAGATTATAGACCCTCCAACACACAGACCTGCCTCTCCCCCCCCCCGTCCCGGGAAATAGCCGTCCTACATCACCAATCAGGGGAATATGGTGAAGTGCCTGTAAACGGGATCATTTGTGAAAGACTGTTCGGCTCTCTGGGAGTATGCTAATTTGCTCCTAGGGGTGATGGTTTCCAAATCGAACTAGTTTTAGCCGGTTTCAAAATTGGAAAATTGTAAAGGGGGGGTAATTGGATAACTCAGACGGAAAACAAAGACCTATCATTGGATTATTTGAGTGAAAGAGTTGGCCTCGTGCAAGATTACACAATATATGAAAGACGCCTTGACAAAGGTTGGGTCAATTATCGATTAAACAAATTTTCTGCTGATTTCGATTGGGGACCAGCCCATTTCTCCAATTCCCGAACGTCATGGCAGAGAGACGGCCACATATTTTCAAATCAGACAGATAGAATAAACAAAGCGACTCGCCCTTAGAGTGGGCAGGTTTGCAGCCACAGCTGCGACATTGTGACACTGGTTGGCGCCCAACGCTTGAAGAGAAGAGGAACTATGATTGATAAGGCAAGTAGCAGGCATGCGGCCCTGCCGTTGGGTCTTGACTCTGTCAGTCGGATAAGTAACAGATACAGTAAACTTTCCCATATAAATCTTACTATTTCCCGTAGTTGCCTCTATTTTGACACAGCCGATAAGGTGTGGCAATTTAATGGAAACTTGACCAATTGACAAATTATATTGCAATGATCAACTTCGAGTTTCCAAGGCATGCGACGCTTGTCTCACTTGTGATTGACTAAAAGCCGGAGATACAGTAGGCACCAATTCCATTTTGTCATTTTGAGTGGACGATAGCCATCTAAAGGTCACGGCAACAAGGACCATTGCTGTTTGTGCTTTTTTTTTCTTTGCTGGCATTGTGTTCGAATCATCCAATCATACCGTACTTTTTGAAAAAATGGTACTTTCTTGGTTTTATTTTTTCTACGGTGTTCTCCTACGTACAACCTCCGAAAGTGACAACAAACCTTTGTCATGTGACTGGGCTCATCAAGGCAGCTGCAACAAATCTGAATTGATCCCCCTCGCAATCTAAAACAGAAACGCCTTCAGCTTCATCATGTTCATAACGTGATGGCTACTGCGACTGAATGTGCTGTTCGACGCCAATACAAGTAAAAAAATTCGGATGAGCTCGTAAAAGTTTCATGTAAAATCTGTTGCATACAGTTTTGTAAAAGGTAACCATATCGATGGGCAGCCCTCGGTGCACTGCACAAGTTCAACTGTAATGAAACGTTTTGAGACTCATCCCTAAATTAGCCGCGTCGCAAGTGAGCGTACATTTCTAAGGGGGAATGTTTGGGTTGGTTTATTGCTGGTGGAACATAGGGTGAAATTCCCATGAGCCTGTGCAGTATGGAGGCGGCGGAGAAAACACTACGGTGAAAATGGGCGCGCTATGGAATGGCGACTAAAGAGTAGCTGCGAGCCCTGTGAGCAAACATTCCTCGTTCGAAGAACCATTAACGCAGAATGATTTCCGAGGTACTTTAACTTGGAGAGAAATAATTGGTTGCAAAGGGCCACCGACTGATACCCACTACTACCAAAGTTTTAAAGTTCAATTGGCAGAACGCAAAAAATCAATATTCACTCTTTACGTCTTCCTGCTGGCCGACTTCCTGCTGGGGAGGTAAACTAACATGTGCCGCACTAAGGATCATAGGGTAATAGGATTTGGAGAGGTTCTCGCCGTACCCTTTCATGCGAGAAATGAGACTGCGGCAACTTTGGACCTGATAGTAAGTCTCAGCTGTTGCAAAATTAAGGTATGAACTGTACTGTAGGATTGCACGTTACTGTCAAGAAACTGTTTGAGCGTCATAGGTGCATACTTTAAACAAAGATAACGTTACCAGAAATACGTGGATACAGCTATCAAGTTGACACAGCTTAACCAATTGACTGTTTTCTCTATCATGAAAACAAGGGAAAAGCTGTGGCAGAAATGGCTTTACCGATTGCTTTATCTACGGGGCACAAGAATAAGAAGCACCTGTTGGTCAGCCACAAATCTAATAGATAACTTGACCTCCACCGCTCGCATTAATTGGAGGATGAAGAAAGCCTGTGAGATCTAAGGCGATTTCCGGATGGCTCAACAAGTTTCCGTGCATGTATTCGATTTGAAAAGCTTACAGTACACCTAACGCACGATCCTGACTTTTGCTGTCCCTTCCGTGCTGCTCCACAAGATTAGCGCTTAAAACTGTTCTTAACCAGTTGGAGCGAGGCAGGTTATCCTGCCCTCAGGTTGTGTCTTGTTAAGCTTCACATGTGTTTCAACAGCGAAATAGACATCTACATAGTGTTGACCCAGGCGAGGAGGGCAGCAAAATCATCACTTGCCTCTCGTGTACCACTAGTCATTTCAATAAGTCAAGATCCATGCGAGTGGAGCCATACGACATATCGTCAAGACAATATGAATATCCTCCGCACGCTTCTGTGCAATATTGTACAACCCATAAAGATTTGCCACACAAGACATATAATCTGCCCGAAGTTTTGACCACCCAGCATCTCAGAGTGTTAGAATAGGGATGGAATATGCGATACTTGAATGTTTTTCTGTGACAAGCAAAACATGTTGTTCGATATGCGCAAAACTGTCATTGATTCAGTAAAGACACAGTAACGCATTACTCGAGATCAGCTGCATCGCGAAAAAGTTGTGCAAAAAGTAACAACTTTCCATGTAGTCCACACATCGTCACTCTTTAAACATAGCTGTAGTGAATGTGAAGCATAATATCGAAAAGTCTCATTTTCATGTCCAAACATGAGTAATCTGCGAGGATGATAGCACTGTAGCAATCTCTATACCAACATCCTGAAAGAAATTCAAGCTGAGCGGCAGTGAGAGTTTTCTCAACTGTATGGCCGACAAACGGAATGTGATAGGATTAGCGATTTGCGGATATTGCAAAACCAAAGAAAAAAACCCAAGTATGAATCGGATAGTCGATCTGGGAGTAGAATTGAACCGAGATACACTGGCCTGCGATGGCAGTATCTTTGACGGCGGGAAGGAATTTTGAAAGCGGTATTGATGAGTGAAAATTTGGAGATTGCTAGCGCTGTATGAAATGATGCTCTGAGCGCGACTGTTGTAGCCATTCGTCAAGTAGCGAATCTGTAGCGGCAATTGCGAAATGCAATAGTCGAGATGTAAAGAACAACAATAAATGTGGAGGTAGCGATATCTGGCGACATCAAGCGATGGAATTGCGGCATAATGCAAACAGTAAGTTAAAGTTACATTCGTCAGTTGTGGATCTTTGCTAACATGAGGCAGTGATTAATTATCATACTGTACGTAATATACCTATCCAATCCAATCTCGTCGGAATATTTGGCAGCATCTCTTGTCATAAGTAGTGTAATGTTGCTGCAGGTAAAAGATCTACCGTTGGCTACTCTGCAGGCGGTATTGCTCTGTAAGCCTGGAAAGCGCTACAGTACAGTACGTATACAATAGTCAGTGATCCCTGCAAACCTTGACAGCTATTGCATGGTAATCAGCTGTAGGACGCTCAACTCGCAATTTCAAACGTATGGACCATCCAGGAATCCAGGAGGGCATCCCGTGTTCAACTCTGGATGCGCTAGTTCGACTCTCTCGGTCCTCAATTCTTCCCACATCAGTCACAAAAACCAGCGTCTTCGTCAAAGCCTGTCAACGTCCCATCTTCGTCCCCAACTCTAAATTTATGCCAAAAAAAAATCCTCCGCATCAATCTATTCACCTTCCCTTAGCCACGTCCATTTCACGACCCTTCAATTCCTATAGTCCTAGTAAATTCCAAGTGTCTCTGAACCGTCTCTACAGTCACACTCGGCTTGGTACTCACCATCGCCAGGTCAAAGTCCAGACAATTCACCGCCGGTATGTGAACATTCTCTGCCCCTATGGGCCCGAGTCTCAACTCCCGTGCCGACTCGTCATCTTTGTGACACGGCGCCTGTAACGTCATCTCCACCATTTTCACCCTCACCTTGACCGGGCGAAACCACGTCGCCTGCCGTACCGTTCTCACTGGCTCCAATGCCGCATCCCGCACCAACATTTCCATATCTGCTCCAGTCAGGCCCTCGCATTCCCTCGCAATGCACTCCATTTCCTGAAACGTGATATCATGTGACACGTTCCTCAACAACGTCTCCAACAGCTGCGTCCTCGCCTCATGTCCCGGTAAACCCACGTGCACCCTGCGTTCCACCCGTCGCAAAAACCCCTCATCCAAATCCCACGGCACCCGACTCGCAAATACCCATACCACGTCCTCTGCCCCCTCAATACCTCTCAACCCATTCTTTATACTCTCCGCCTCATCCACATACACCAGCACCTCCCCCATCCCCTTAACCCCCTCCACAACCTCCCCAGGCCATCCTTCACATCCCCCCCCAAACCTCAACAAACCTCCGCTCCCCCTCCTTTGCTGCCGCTTCCGCCAACACCCGCTTCCCCACCCCCGTCGGACCATACAACAAAATCGTCCTCCAAGGCGGTCGCTCCGCACTAAGCAGATCTCTCAATTCACG
This sequence comes from Kappaphycus alvarezii, assembly GCA_002205965.3. Lineage (NCBI taxonomy): Eukaryota > Rhodophyta > Florideophyceae > Gigartinales > Solieriaceae > Kappaphycus > Kappaphycus alvarezii. The sequence continues at coordinate 674,156 of NADL03000828.1, read as the reverse complement.
ATACATCACAGCCTCCTGCAAAATTTCCTTTGCAAACAACAAACCGGCAACTTGATCCCACCGTTTCTGTGGCGTACGCTCCCGAAACAAGCGAGCCTTCCGCAATGGGGCCGACGAATTCAAATGCACCTGTTGCAGCTGGATAGGTTTCACAAGCGGTGAACTATGATTCACGTCCGTAAATGCGTAATAAGAGGTGGAGGTGGAGGAGTCGGGAGAGTGGGAGGGGAGAAGGATATCATGCTGTGCATCGGAAGTTGTGGAAGGGAGGAGGTCTTTGTAGGATGCGGAGGCACGGCGTCCGGATCAGGGGTGGTGTGATGGTATTGCGGCGACATGGCGGGGGCGGAGGTAGACGAGGAGTTTGCCTCTGAATCATGGGGGGTGGATTTGACACGCGGTGTGGGGTGTGAGTCGGATGGGGTGTGGTAATTGTTGGGGGTGGTATGCCGTGGCGTGGGGTTAGGATGCGGTTCGAGGTAGGGGGGTCGAGGGACAGGATCGGAGTTGTTAGGGGGAAAGTCGAGAAAGTCATCGTCGGCGAGTGGGAGGTGGGAGACTGTTTTGGCGGGGATGTTGGCTCGGCGGCTGTTCATTTCGTCCTGGCGTTTTTTTTGAAGGTCAAAGGAGGAAAGCCAGTCGTCCATAAGCTTGTAGCGTTGGCGATAGTCGGAGATTTGCTTGAGCAGGAACTTTTTTTGTTCGGGATCTTGAATGCGGAGGTGGGCTTTGGTGTAGTTGCTTATGGCGCGTTGGTAGCTGGATTTGGCGAGGCGGTAAAAGGAGGGATCATTGGTGCTGCAAGCGGCTTTGTCGTTTGTGATGGCGTGTTTGGCATAGGTGTTGCCCGATTGGATGAGATTTGAGACTGGTTCGGGCATGTTTGGTGATGTTTTAAGCGGCGGGCGGGAGGAAGTGGGGATTGGTGAAGAGGGCAACGGAAAGGGGATCAGCGATAGAGATATTTGAGCTTTGGGAAGAAATTGTACAAGTTGGCGGGTCGTTGTTCACTCCGATCATCCCCGAACAGCTTTGCAACTACAGTACCGCCCTCTCCAGTACAGTACCGCCGAAAGAGTGGAAAAGAGAAATGGAGTGCATTGCTCCATCCATACTGCGTGATATGTACTGTACCGAGCTGTGCGATGTACAGTAAGCACTGCCGTCCAAAGTAATACTGTAAATCAGATCTGTAAGCACATGGAATCCGCGAAACTGTAATGTTATTCGAACAGGTGCTTGGTGCTTGCTGTAAAGGAGATTACTGTGCAGGTTGCACCAGGCGAGTATTATTCAAGAGGTATTCAAATGGCTCTCAGAGCCAGTCAGAAACTCTGAAGAGTATCTACAGTAGTGACAACTCCATGAAAAAGTGGCTCTATTATCAGCTCTGAGCGTCTACTCACCACCTATGAAAGAGGACTTTTTTCCTGCTAGACTAGACTGGCAGACGTAGGGGGGAGGCATAGACGGAAGGTGCAAAGTCCCGGCAAGAGCATATAAGCGCACTAGCCGCATTATGGAGTTTTGCGAGAGGTACCGTACCTTTGGCAGGGCTTTCTCCACGAAGTGAGGATTATTTTTTAGGGACTACGTGGTCAAGTCGTCTTGAGAACTTTGGCTTTCAACCGAGCATGCAATACCACGCCCTCGACGTCTCAAGCGGTACCGACATAACGACGGGGATAGAAATGTCGCAGGGGTCATTCGTTTAAGCGGCGATTTTTTCAACTGTCGCGGAGGGAAGGAGTTGCTGTTGCCGCAAGCTGTAGAGAGATGATTTCTATTGCACAATATAGTGCTGTTCTAAATTAAGAATGGCCCTCGTAACGAGGATAGCTCGGCGTTTCTCTTGTGGTTGCTTGAATTGTGTTTGCAGCAATGGCCAGAATATGCACAGGGCTTTTGAATGGATCTAGGTACGGTTTTGAACCTTTCCCGCGGCCTTTACCCCACATTTGTAGAAATGAAGACTCTTTTAATTCAATTATTTCTGGATGAGTGCACTGACGTAGCTGACCTTACAGTTAGAAACTAATCAGATCTGCAATGTCAGCATGCGACGGGGCTCGGGGACAAGACAGACATTGCCACAGACGGCCAAACGATAGCACTACGGCGTTGATGAATCTCGCTGCGAACCGTGTCAGTACCCGCACAAAAGCGGCGGGCGATTGTGGAGATAAACTCTTCAAAAAGGCGAGTGGTGCCATTTGACGGGGCACTAAGGGAGTCAAGGGCAATGGGCTGGAAGGAAAAATTGGGACTGGGTATTAGCCCGTTGGGAATATCGAAGGGTTCACGTCAGTTTGCGCTCGAGGGCGCGAAGCTTTTCAAGAAAGGCGATCTCCGCGGCACCCTCAACGATTTGGGTCATTCGTGTGTTGAATTTAAATGCGGAGACGATGGGGATATCCACCGCGATGGGGCGGGAGTTAGAGGTAGAGGACGTGGGTGAGGGCTACAGAAGGATGTCTGAAAGACGAATGTCGTTGCTGGGGACGAGGATAGGGATGTCGAAGTCGCATTCGTGACCGGCAGCGCGGATCCACATGGAACGCAAGCGCGTTATGAACCGAGTTGTGACGGTGGAGTCTTTTGAAACCTGAGGCGCAGAGATCAGCAGCGTGGTCCCCAAAGACATCCACCTGTGTGCGGCAGTGGTGGCAATTGAGTAGCGGGGTCTCGGGGAAGACCGGGAGGCCCAAGTGACTCCTGGGTATCAGTGTCTGGGTAGCGGCGATACGGTTGTAGTGTTGTTCGTGGAGTGGTAGAAAAGAAAGCAGTAATGAGCACAGATTTTGAGTGAAACCTACAATTCATTTGACGGCACAATCGGAATACTGTACAGTACAGTACAGTATGTACAGTACTATACTGAACAGTTCTGTACGTATTGCCCAGCTCTGCTGTACACTAAGCTTACTATGCACTGCCGCAGAGCGCTGGGTGATGAAGTTTGACATCAGGAAGGCGTCAGTTAGTATGTCAGGGAGCAGCGACCCCGAAAATTTGCCCTGAGCTCTTTTCTTCTGTGCGCTATTGAACAGATAATGCTGCACCAGTGCCTAGCTTACCTACTGTATGCCTTGAGTTGCACGACAGAGCATTACAGGATCAATTCAGCCCTTGTGAGCGAGACTAACCAAAAATAACATGCGGACAGCTTGAATCAGGACTAGAGCATTGCAGCACTCTGTTGGTTTTCGGCTACTGTATCAATATCAACCAACGTTTGATCTGAGGTTGTATCTGTTCCTACACACGAGAGCTCCAGCGAGAATTGCCATGCTGAAAAATTCACAGTGGAATTTGTTCAGATTGAACCCTCTCCAGCCTGCTCAGCTTTGTTACAGTATGATGCCATCACACTATGCACCAAGAGCGGATGGCTTTGCGAGCCAAGCAAGTAGAGTTTTTAACCTGGAGCTGCAAAGAGCATATGTTTTTTCCGCTACCCTTCACGACCGCTATTATCAACTAGAGCGGAATCTGGTTCTACTGTAGTAAAACTAGCAGGCTTCACTGCCTTTAACGTGCTGCGCTTGTCCCAATGAGACAATACCTACCCTGCCCAGACCGCCGCTTTATTTTTAGATAAATCTTCGATTGAATCGATTGCTCCAGTTCCCCGTACACTTGATAAACTCAATACGACTCTTTCCGGGCAAAAGTAAATTGTGTCGTGTATTATTGAATACTGTACAAGAAAGTCAGTACAGCACACACCAGAGCACCAAATACAGCCACGAGCCCTGATTCGTCGTCAACCATAACTGCACCCCGTCAACGCCCTCAAACAACCACCCACCCAAGTTCACAAGAGCACAGCCCACCCAAACACCCAACCGCATTCCAAAAAACACGCCCCCCTATTGGCCGCACCTACCCACATGCCACCGCACAATCCCTCCGCTCACACCTAGCACAAACCAGCCACACACCGCCGTCCTCCCACCTCTGTCACCCAATCTTTACAAACACACCATCCCCCACCCGCGCCATTCGCCCTCCACATCTGGCATTTCCCAAACCACTCAAAAACTCTCCGTGAAACCTCACACCTGTGAAATCTTCCCATACCACATGCCATGGATATCCAAAACCAACTTCCGCAAGGCATTGTACTACCCACGCGCACTCCCCACTGCGCCCCAACGCAATAACCGTCTACGCTCTTGCGCGTGTGGTAGGCATGAGGGTTCCACCCGGCGTCTCACCGCGTGCGTTGTTCACACGCCTCGGCTCCAGACTGTCTAACGGGGGTGGTTCGGGAATGGCGGGGTGTCTCGAGAGGGGGGTTGCGGCTGGGAGGGACGTGTGGATGGGCAGGTTGGGTTGTTTGAGGCGTGGGAAACAGAAAGAGGATGCTGTTTGGTCCACGTGTGTGTGAAGAGTCTCCGTTGAGGACATTGTCACCTTTCACCCTTCGAGTTTGGGTAGGGCTGTACCGTACAGAACTGTACAGTGATACACGTAGCAAAACCTGTCTGTACTGTACACACTCCGCAGTACAGTAACTGAAATGGTTATGGGCCTGACCGACCATCCACGCAGGAATGCCACAAAAATGCCCCGATTCCGGCCGCATTCGATCCGATCCGATCCACACAGCACCCCTGCCTCTTCTTCCACCCCCGCCGCGCCCCTCCGTCCAACATAATCCTGCAAAGCACACGCCGCACCTCCATCGCCGGGCATCTCCCACACAATTCACCCCCACACGCCGCACCTCTACCCCACCCCACCGCACCAACCACACACCTTGCACCGCCGCAGCAGGCGCTTCGTCGCTTGCATCACACACTATGCGCAGGAGGGCGTGCCCCATGCACGCGGGCCTTGTCTGTTGCGCAACGCCTGTTTTGGCGTGACGTGTTGTGAGTGGGGTTGCGGTTTGGCGCGGGTGGGTTGCGGTTGGTGGTGTTTGGAATATGGTGTGGTGGGAGTGGTTTGGGGGAGGGTGCACGTGGCATGACGTGGTGTCGGGCGCGTAGTTGGATTGTGGTGTGTTTGTTGTGGGTGGGGGAGTGAGACGGACGGTGGCATGAGTTGGAGGGTGGGGTGTTTGGCGTGCTGTATTTTGCGAATTTACGGGGGTGTGGATGTCGACTGGGCATACTGTTTTACTGGGTACGAGGGAGGGAATACAGTTGTTAGCAGTGTTGGTGTCGAATTTACATGAGCCTTTCGACGCGAAGTGGTGATTGATTGGGATGGGCGGCCTACGGGGCGCTGCGGGTCGGGTACCGAACAAAGAGGCGGATGGGTTGGCTGTGGCTGCAGAAGCACATGCCTAGAGCCTCGATGGTGATGCCGATGACTTGGCGCTGAGCGTACGAAACTGAAGTACTTTTTTTTGAATTTTAAAACATGTAAAATAAAACAATTGGGGTTCTTTCCCCTCTTGTCAGAGCAGGTCGACGCGTTTTACGCCGTGGTGGTGACGTTACACAGCGGCATCACACGCTTGTGTACTGGGCGCGCGGAATGTACACGGCCGAACGGGTTTCTCAGGTATGGTAGAGGGTCTGTATATTATGCAGACGTGAGGGCGAAACGTGAAAGGCGGCTGCATCATGAGCAGGCTGAGCAGGCAGGGTGGTGACTTGTGGTGCTGACGGAAGATTTTGAATTAACAGCGGGGCGGGGAAAGGGGGCGGTTAAAAGATCCAAACGAGAGGGAATGTACGGAAGAGGATGGTTTAGCACAAAATTTGCATATGGGAAACAGAGCACCGTGTGATGTTGTACGTACGTGTGCAGCCGGAGAGTCGTCTGTGCGCAGAGGGGGCCAGTGGACGGAGATGGATGATGGATAGTGATGCGGGGGAGTGGTTCCGTTGGCGTCGTAAGGCTGTTGCATCAGCGATAAAGGGCTTGGATGAAGTTGGGCGAGAGGGGCGGTTTGTGGCACAAACTACAATATGTTATATACAACTGCACAAACTTTGCGCCAGGGGGGCGCGCAGGCATGATGTGTACTGTACATACAGTGCACCTGGTGTTTCGGGGCACGTCGAGTGAGCCGCGCTGCAGCTGCCGATACTGTAGTAGTGTACCAACAATGAAAGGCAAAACTGCGGCGGCGGCTCTTTTCTATGGTGGGGAAAGGTATTGCGTCTAGAGTACTCGATGATGTGTCGACTGGAGGGATACGTACCGGATCTGGTTTTGTATGGTTTTTGCAGGGGAAGTTTGTGCGAAAAACTGTAAAAGCTAGCTAGAGAGAATACAGAGATGGGGATGTGTTTGCAGCGAAGCTACAACCAGAAGCTATGCGATGTTGACCTGTAGACTCCACTGCTCTTCTCTCGATAAGAAGCTAGTTGCCCTAGTCTAGGACAGGGCGATACACCTTTCTCAACTTGCGCCACGCCACACAAGCTGCAGACTGCCATTTTGGCGTCCATCTTCATCCGCATGTCGGCAGGGTTACGGGATCGACGTTTTTTTTGTGCAAAACACTCGAGCCTGCGACTCTAGCTCGAAACTTTTGCTGGTTGAGAATGGGGACCAGGGGGTGGAGCAAAGAGGCGTGCTATTGTGTTTCATATGAGGAAAGGACACCACCAGTGGCAGATCACAGGGACGGTGGACGGTTGGTTTCCTCGGTTGGTAACCACAAACTAGTTTTCGCGTAATGCAAAGCAGTACAGTATACAGCATTCCACATTTGGAGCGTGGACTTGACTTGTCAGGAGGGGAGGATGATCGTCATTTTTCTTTACTGGGACGTCGGGAAGGGGTAAAGGGGATACAGGGCAGGATAGATACACGAAAAATTGGTATAGTTTTATACCGAACAGACGGATACACAAGCGTTAAATTTTTTTCCAACTTGCGAGATATGTTGACGTTTGAGGCGACCATTGGACTCCAATGGCCAGGATTGATAACGGACAGTGCAATGCCGAGTAATTTCGATGATACGGTACAGTAGAATACAAATTTGATCCAGTTGTAACTTGCGCTGTATAATACCGTTGCGTTTGGCACTGTACTGTACTGTACAGCACGGTACAATTCAGTAAGGTTACCCGGCTTGAACCGAAAATAACTGTCCATTCCGTTCAAAAATAATTGGCACCGGTGCCTTCTGTTTTATCTGGAGTCCTAATTGCAGATAATAAACTCAAACAAGTCGTCCCAAGGAAAATTAGGATACTGCATGGAGCCAGTGCCACACCCTTCATCGCTTCTAAAACGCTTTGACATTGGCCCGGTGGAATGGATTGGATCAACACATCAGCGTCATAACAGCAAGTCGCTTGGCATCAACAAAATGAAAGAAAGGAAATGACATGCAGTCACTTGAGAAACTGAGACACCGGTGCCTGTGATGAGTACAGCTTTGCAAAACCATTCTACACAGTACAGCACCATACTGTACAGTACTGTATCAGAGAGGGGAGATCAACAGATTGTACAATGTGCTGAGAGTACAGTAACGTACAAAACTGTATCAATACAGCACCGAATGAGGAAGGTGGACGCCGTTTCATACCTGTTCTGTACAGCGCATTCGGCGGGTAAGTCGAAACCGTCTACCGTCTTTCCCTAGTGTTTTTGCATTTCCGCTAAATTTACAAATCCCTCATCCTGACCCCATGTGTACTGTACAATACTGTCTAGAGAGCGCGCGTACGTAAGTGCACTGCAAACCCCTTCCTCTTGGTACGGATACACTTGCCAAGCCGAAAACAAAGTTTCGTATGATAAACGGCACATTGCACTAGAGACATTTTGGATCGATAGGTGTACAGTGTACCCCCCCATTCCGTTTCGTTTCGCTCGTTGAAACTTCCAATTCCTGCATGCATACCAAATTTTCAATACCAATGTGCGCACATATTGTATGTATCAGTGCCCCACTCCCCCGACCCAGCCCTTCTCCGCCAACGTCACCCTCAACTTAACCACCACATCATAACTTTCTCTCCTCTCTTCTCCTTCCCCACCCCGATTACTCTTTCCCTTTCCCTTTCCCTTTCCCTTTCCCCTCCTCACACAATCACCGCACCCCAAAATATGTCCCCACCAACCCTTCACTCCTCCACGCTTCCCCGTCTCCTTGATCCCTCCGTTTCCCATCTCGCGACATAACTCTCATCCCCGCCCGCACCCCGAACGCACTCTAACCGCCCATCGTTTCGTACTCGCCGCCGTCTCTCCCGTACTTCGTGCCTCGCTCTCCGCCTCTCCCACTCACCCACCCTCACCCTCGCACATGCCGATTACGATTCCCTGCATGTCATCCTCCATTTCATCTACTCAAAACCCTCCCCACTTACTTCCCTCTCCTCACAGACCCTCTGGTCCGCCCTTTCCATGTGCATCTCCTACGCCATTCACCTTCCTTTCAACCTCTAACCAACCGTCTGCTTGACGCTCTCACTCCTCAAAATGTCCTTTCTTTCTGGGTTCACGCGACAATTACAACCTACAACCCGTCCAACTTAAATGCCGCGCCGTCATCAAGGAGCATTTCCTCTCCGTATCCCGCCACCCGAGTTTCTAAACCTTTGTCCCCACGTCCTTGCCCGCGTCCTTCGTTTCCACGATCTCCAAGTACCTCGCGAAGACGACGTCTTCCACGCCCTAGAGCGATGGCTCGCCTACGACGTCCAACCCCGAGCCCAGCACGCACTTCATCTCCTTCGCCTAGTTCGCCTGCCCACCATTTCAGATCGCTCCCTGCTTCGCGTTTGTCGCAGCCCGTATTTCGGCGGCCATAACGAGTTTTATCAGCTCTTGCTAGAAGCGTTGATTCGACGTACTGAAGTTCGCATCGTTCATTTACCGCGCTTGAACTCGTTGCGGGAAAAGCTCCGTGCAGCTGCTACTACGGAACAGTTGGATGTTTTGCGCGATCTGGCCTTTAAGCCCATGGGGTTACGGATACCGACTTGTTGCAGCGTCCTAAGCTCACGCAGTGGCCCCCACCGGGCGCGGATAAACCATCGCCTGGGGATTCTCGCCAGCGGCAGGAGCAGCCGGAGCGGCGTGGATAATGTCGATTATAACCGGCGTGAGGATCGCACTGTGTTGTTTGAAGGCATGTTCCCGTTGCGATGGTACAAGTCGTCAGGTTTCGTCCGCGGAGCTCATTTTCGTTATTATTTACTGTGGTGATTCCGCGATGGTCCACGTGTCGAAGGCGGTTTATTTCAGAGTCGAGAAGCTTTTTGAATCACAAATGGTCATGTGGGTAGACCCTTCCTCATCAGATCCTACAAGAGCGGGGAAGGAACAGCACAAGGGCGCGAAGGAGGGTGGTGAGGGGGGGTAAGTATGTGGGAAGCACAACTTGATGGAAAGGACGGTAGGGAGGTGAGGTCCTCGATGAGACCGATGCAAAAGAGAGCGATTATATCACATGTACTTGTGCTGTGAAAGCGAGCTCGGCGGGTCCCAAAGGTGGATGCAAGGGTAGATTTTGCATTGTTTGTGGTATCGGCCACGAGGAGTACGGAATGGAGCGCAAAGTTTGCGTGGACGCACTTTTAAAGCCATGGGCAGGCCATGGGTTTTCGACGCCATATTCGCCGAAGCAGGTTGCATTCGAAGGAGGCGGGGTTGTATAGTCGAGATAAGGACGAGTTGGTTGTGGGCGCGCATTTGTTTGCGCCGTATGTGGAGCGGCCAGAGCTGGGAACAAGCTCGTTTTCGTTGAGCCGCACGTCGATGAACGCGGATGATTTTCGAAGTGAGAGTCCGCTCTCTCCCGCGTCCGAAGGATTAGAAGGAAGCCGAATGACTACTATGGAGACGGAGCCATCGCCAGTTCTCACTTCAGCGTCACGAATTACGGCGTGAGATGTTTTTATTTGTTTTTCGTCCCATCTGGGGTCCAAGAGCCTTCATTGACATACTCGGGACAAGTGTAAAAGCTACTCACACAGAACGGTAGGGCCACATGCTTTCGATCGGTGACCTGTCGGTAGAGTCGAAAAGCACAACAAACAAGCGAGATTCTTGAATCTTTAGTCGGGCGTTGATCCTGGTAAGCAAACTCTTTCACTTTTCAAGTAGTTGACGCGTTCGTAATGGCAACGGCATAATTGCGACTAATTCCATACGGAAATTCACATTAAAGCCCTGAAATCGCCATCGCTAACCAGAAAAAACTCCAAGCAACCTGCAAAATTGACCAAGCGCTCGCCTCCAAACCGTACCTTTCAACAGTCACATCCACTCGCGCTGTCTCAATACACATTGCAACCTGCCCTCATAAGTAAACGATACTAACGTGACTCAGCAGCAGGGGCATGTGCTGGGACATGGGACTGCTTGGTGGCAAAAGCGCGGTTGTAAAACGCCTCTGCAAAGATATAGGTGCCAAAGATTACAATGGCAGTGCCTAATCCGGGGACCGCCTTCTTCAGGTTCTCGCTTTGGCGAAGCCAAGGGTGTTTCCGCCACGCGTTGTGGCTTGGGAGAACATAGGGATTGAGGGCGTGGGTGTCGGTGCGACGATGACAAGATAAGGTTCAATGTCAAAGCGGATACTTGACGGAGGATGACCGGTTTTATTGAACGGGATGTTTTGCCAGGTAAGACAAAGGCAACGGAAAGCCACATGCCAGAATGCAGAGATCTTGATCGAAGGGGTCAAGAGTTCACCATTATAAACGATGATTACTAATTGCTATATGAACGTAGCATCGTAATTACATAATGAAAATTTGGTGCAAATGACACGTGTAATTGGGCTTGTAGACTTCAAGTCGCCGTCGTTGATCCATTTCGTCGATATGTCACACTGCCCCTGCACAGTGCACACTGACTTACGTTCGGCCCGCATTGTCCATCGTCTCCCCAACGATCCCCATTTTCGCAACAGCCTGCTCTGTCTCTCCCACATCCACCCCTTTCTCAAATACACACACATCCAAAATGGTCAAGAGCAAGAAGAAGACCACCGAGAACGTCAACGCCGGTTGGCACTCGTCGTCAAGTCCGGCAAGTACACCTTGGGCTTCAAGTCCACCATCAAAACGTTGCGCACTGGAAAGGCAAAGCTCATCTTGATCGCCTCCAACACCACCCCGTTGCGGAAGTCTGAGCTGGAGTACTGCAATGCTCGCCAAGTGTCAGGTTCATCATTTCCAAGGCAACAACATTGATCTCGGTAAGTTAACATTACGCAACTGGTCATGTATTCAATGCTCACGCAGGGGGTAAATTCGCGGTATCTAATTCTGCAGGTGGAGTGGCATTGGTACATTATGAGACGTTGACTTTTGGCGACCTTGCGAGCTTGTGGGCAGCAGCTAACCCCTTCATGTCTATGTAACGTAATGTGAACATCCTTTGCTGTTCGAAAATAGGCACTGCATGTGGGCGATACTTCAGGACGAGCGCCATAGCTATCACGGACCCTGGGGATAGCGAAATCGACAAGGTTTTCCTTAACCAAGATAGTTGAGGTCACTCTTCGAGCACCAAATCCACCTCTCACTTTTTCCCTCCCCGTTGCAACTATCCGTCCAACAACAGCATGGTCGCAGAAGTAGTGCCCATACCATCAGCACCAACGTCCAAGAAATGGCACTTTTGACCTGAATGACTGATGTGTCCATGCTTTGATTCATGGCCCTGGTAGCCTGCGCCAGAGCCGTTAGATGGCCACTGTTTGTAAATCGAACTCGTTGCTACGGCAAATATTTAGCAAGCGATAATATCGGCAAAACCGTTGGCGCAAGGTTATGCTTTAGAATAGGTTAACTGGGACGATCGCAGAACATCAAACAGCGATGTCGCCTCTGCGCTCCGATACGAGTTGTGCAGATCTTCAAGAAGCTCGACGGCTGCAAAGCCGGACAACCCAAATTTACTGTCAGATTTCGCGCAAAACACGTCTTGCCCTATATCACCCAAGCCCAGAGTAGGCTTTTCCCCTCCATTTGCCGTGTTTGTGACCCTGACGGAGACTTCAGTGGACGGCAGCCTGGAGACAAATTCACGGACTTGCAGTTGAGGGCTTTACCATATGTTGTACGGATGGCGCGAGCAGGGCTAGCTACACAGCCTTCAGATTTGCCAGCTGTGGTTAGTTTTCATGGCCCTGTTAGTGGTTGGTCAATTTTATCACTCGTCTTCACTGCTAATATCAGAGTCTATCACGAGATCTTCAACCATGTCATCTTCATCGTCGTCGTCAGCCGTCTTTGAACTGATAGGGCTGGTCTTGCTGCCGCCTCTCTGGTTCTCTTTTCTCCCAAGTTTAATTTTGCTGCGCTCCCCGGTGCCTCCCTCAGGATCGCCCTCCTCCGAATCGCCGTCCGAGTCACTTTCGGCACTGTCACTGGCGTCAGTTGACGTTCCTTTAGAGACGAACTGTGCGTCGTGTCCCGCAAAATGTACTTTTGCAGCGCCTTTCCTCGTATCGCCTTTTCCTTGCTCTTTTTTCTCATCGCTCGCTTGTTCGTCCCGTAGCTCCCCTTCCTTTCTGACCCGTTTGCTTTCAACCTCAAAAAACCGCTGAATCGGAGTCTTCATATCTCGATCTAGCCCAGGAACCACCCCCAACATCCCCTCCGGGTTGACGGCACCATGGGGTGCGAAATCGGCCTTTGCCCTTGCCTTTTCGATCAATTCAGAGGTTTTGTGAAGCTTCTCAACAAGGACTGAAACTTTCGATTTCCATTCCGGAACTTGAACTTCCTTGGAGAACTTTCGCAAAGTGCTTTGCGCAACATATGCCAATTCAGGAAATGAGACGTGCTTTGATACCGTGGCAAAGAATTTTGCCAATTCAAAGACACGCCATTCACAATACCAGACAAAAATGGCTTTGTCTTAATCACATCAGCTGAGACTTGCAACATAGTCCTCCATTCCATGCCTTCGTTTTTCCTCTCTCTGGCTTCTTTCGAAGCTCAGTGCATCTCAAAAGCAGCAATAAGTGCGGAGTGAGGGGAATAAACGTGCCTGTGCTTGCGACCAAGTCTGAGAGAAAAGAGGCAATATGTAGACGCATAGGAAACGTTCGTGGGTGGCCTGTACTCGCATAACGCCCAGGGCTACTTGCACATACGGATAGATAAGAGGGCGCAGTTCATCTTCACTTCCATACCTGCTCAAACCTTCGACCACAGCCTCAGGTTGACATACGACCAGTTGTGGATGCGTTCTGTTTCTGTGGCCTCCTTGGATACTAGAACGGCACGCAAGGAGACCGCTAGTTCTCGAAGATTCGCAAACGCTGTAGTGTAAGAGGCACCCATGTCTATACCAAACAGTTCCACAATGCATGTGATCGCAAAACGAATACGAGGAAGAGTTTTCAAGTTGCACGCCGTCGCGATATCTCCAGCAAACACTGTGCAACAGCTTCGCAAAACAGCCTCACAGTTTCCGTGTCCATGCGCGATCTTGTTCAGCAATATATAGGCTCGTAGTCTTGTCGCCTCGTCATATGCTGAGAATCGGAGGACCACACTCGTACAGCAGTTCTGATAATTTTTTTCCGCAACAGCTCATTATCTCTTGTGTATGGAACCAGCCTTTCAAGGCGCTTCAAGAGGAATCGAAGAGTGTCCGGATCATTCATTGTGTTTGAAAGCGTTAGCATGTGGAAGACGTACGGTCTGAACACTGGCTGCAAGTTCGGCCATCTGACGTTACTGGTGGGATCCCACTTCAAGAGTTCGGCCTCTTCCGGTGGGCCTTTCTTGGACTGTGGTCTCCCTAGCATCAGATCCAAAGCGTCCTGGATTCCAACGATTGCAAGATTCATACCATTCTGATAGGCTTTGGATGAAACAAACTTAACATTCCCAGAGGTGAAGCTCCCATCGTCTGCAAACTCGTCCTCAATTTCCTCAGGGTCCTCAGATTGTTTGTTAGCGCTGTATCTGCCTTGTGATTTCTTTTTGCTCATCTTTGCCTTCTTGTCCTGGACATCAGCTTGACTCGGAAGTATCTCACGACCTGCGCGTAGCAGTCTCAGAAGCTCCTTCGTCGCCTTCAAACAAGTGCGTTTACGCGACAGCGCTTCCTTCAAAGAGCGGAGGGATTCAGTGTCTACAATGACATTTTTTCTTTTTCTGTGCTGAAGGGGATTCTTCGTCGGAAGACAACTCATCTCCACTGCTGACATCCATGGCATTATCGAGAACCAAGCCAGCTTCCGCGGCTGCTAGCATCTCCTCGTAACGCTCGTCGTCGTCGTCGCTGTACTCGCAGGGTGGGAGCTGTTGCCGTCGTCACTATTCGGCTTGGTTGCTTGTGCCTTACTGGGATCACTGACCGCGAGTGGGAGATCGCAACCGTCATCATTGTTGTTTCTTCCAGGTCCTTTTCGCCCCCTGAGGCTTGGCCAGTCATCTCTGGAGCTGCTTCAGTGGCTGCTGCATCTTCTGATAGGCTCCTCTTCCTCCTCGTCATCACTATCACTGTCACTGGTGCGACTAGCCTTCTCCGGCATGACATCCTCTTCAGCTGTTTTTCGCCTTGACTGGTTCCGGTCTCAGTGGTGTAGCCTCCTGTTCAACTACTTCTGAATCGCTGCGTTCACTCCCCGAGTTGATCTCGACTTCCGTCTTTGCGTTCTGAAGCTCATCCAGTTTCTTTGTTGAATTCATCGCAACTGAAGTACCGGCGGTGTTTGTCTTCCCATTTGCTTTCTATCAATCGGTTCTATGACTTTCTCCTCGATGTCCCGTTCCTGTACTCCTCCAATCCACTATTGTAATCCTCCTTCTCTGCTGTTTCATCCCGGTCGTCACTCTCTCCCTCTTTCAGTTCTATTCATGTCATTGCTCTCCCCCTCTTTCGTTCCAACTTTTTATTCTCCCGCGACTCTTCATCTGCAACATAATCATTGTCGTCTTCTGTTTCATCCCCACCGTCATCCTTCCCATTTTGTCTTCTTCTGCGCTTAGACCAAGAAGCTCATCCTCTAAATCAAAATCCAGCAAAGAAGCATCATGTTGCTCGAGAAACTTGTAAAACTCTGGATCATCTTGCTTCAAGGCCTCGATGTCACGTTTATGAGCGCTAGCAGTGACAGACATCCTTTTCGCCTTCTTGGCAGAAGGAATCGCGTAAACGAGCGCGCTTTGCACTAAGATCCAACTTGCGACTCTGCGGCAACGGGGGTTTTGCAGGAGTGACAAAACTTTCAGAGGCACGTGGGGACTTGCGCTCCATATTCAGCCCTTCTTTGTCGGGGTTCGCATAGGCCCCCTTTTCCGCTTGCCACCTACCTCGGCGTGCTGGTCTTGGCGTTTCGTATCTGTTAGAATTTCCGTTTGACTCGCCAGTTTGCCGTGGTGTGATCTCTTCGGCATCGTCCAAAGTAGAATCGCTGCCACTTTCATCATTCTGAAATGATTTCTTTGCTCTCTTTAAGGCGTGTCTCAGCTGAGTGGCTTGGGGTGAATCCTCTGCCTTGATGAGTTGGGGCACATCTCGCAACAATTCATCGATGTCCTGGTCGGATGTGGGGTATCTCGTTTTCGTTTCTTGGCGGAAGGCTTCTTGGTCGCAAAGTCTGAGACACGACGTTTGATGCGAGGTGTTTTGGGACCGGGCGTTTCGGAGGTTGGAGCAGGGTTCCGGGAGGGTTTTCGCGGGTTGCGGGAAGAGGGTGTGGGTCGGGTGGGAGTTTTGAGGGGCGTGTGCGAGGCGTAGGAGGTTTTCTTGAGCCCATGATGACGAAGGGACGATGTTCCGTGCTGTGTGAAGGGTCAGTCTCGGTGAAGAACGTAGTGATAATTGCGGACGTTGCTATAATCTGATCCGAGCGGCTAGATCGCATCGGCGGCGGCGTAAATATTGCCTCAGCAAATAGTACGCTTTGGCCTGCTTTTTCCAAATCCGCATTTACAGGCCATATAATACAGTACAGTACAGCACAGTATAGAGAAAAGCCTTGCAACATTGCATTATTTCTGGGTAATTTTTAAGGGGTAGAATGCCTTACTGTGGTTTTTAAGTTCGGATCAAATCGTACTTTCAGGGCGGGTCTGTTCGGAAATTATTTAGCGCAAAGATACGACAGGAGTTAGGACAACGCTTCCATTTGTACAGTATTCACAAAAGTGCAATACTTTTACAATGAAATATACAGCAATTACGATATAGTGCAACGCGAGATAGGCTGTACAAGTTTCATTTAGACGAGTTCACACCTAAGACACTCTTATTCGACCGTCCCACATCTACTTTTCGCCTTGAGAAATCTTGAGCTCCAATATCCCTTTCCCTCGGGCCCAACCTTTCAACGCACCACTCCATACCTTCACGCCGACGGCACTACCCCGAAAAGCTTCGACGATCCGTCAATACCGCAACTACCCTCCTCGAAACCAAACCTAACTTTCCCCCTTATTGAAACCACCCAGTAACCCTCGCCGCGTCCCACCGCTTAAACCCACCCTCTTGTATCTTCCCTCTCTTACTCATGGGTCCCGGCCCAACAGACTCCGGAATTACAGCACCTGCCTCAGCAATGGTGGATAAGGCACCGCAAGCTGCCCCTGACATGCATGACGACGTGGCCGAGGAATGGATTGATCGCACCAACGAGCCTCTTCGTCAGATCGGCAACGGCTATGAACTAAGCTCCACCCTTCGCAGTCTTTTTCTCACAAATAACCGCATCACGGAAATCAACAATTTGGAGAAATGTGTCTGTTGCGCGAGTTGGTGCTTCGTCAGAACGCTATTTCGAAAATCACTGGTCTAGGTCACTGTCCTCAACTCGAGGAGCTTGATCTGTACATGAATCAGATTGATCAAGTGCCTTCGGACTGTTTTGCTGCGAATCCCAACTTGAAAAGGGTGGATTTAAGTTTTAATCAATTGCGTACGCTTACTGGGTTTCCCTCAGCTAATTTGCCCAATATCGAGGAGTTATTCCTCATCGGCAATAAGATTAAGGAGATTTCTGGCCTCACTGGCATGCCCAAGCTACTCATGCTCGAGTTGGGAGACAACCGCCTTAGGAAGATTGAAAAGTTAGAGGCGCTTACAAGTCTGCATGGCTTGTGGCTGGGTAGAAACAAAATCACCCGTATCGAGGGGCTTCTCGCGCTCACTCAGTTGCGCAGGCTCAGTATTCAAAGTAACCGTATTCAGATTATCGAGGGATTGGATCACCTGATTCATCTAGAGGAGTTGTACTTGAGTCACAACGGCATTTCCTCTATGAATGGGATTGAAAAGCTTTCAAAATTGCGCGTTTTAGATCTCGGCGTCAACTTCATCGAGCACATTGATCATGTCGATAAGTTGCCCTTACTCAAGGAGTTTTGGATCAACGGAAACAAACTCAACTCATTTGAAGAGCTTTACCTTCTCCGCAAGTGCTCGGAGCTGGAGACGGTCTATCTAGAGAGCAACCCACTCGCCTCCCACCCCGAGTACGAGGCAAAGAGCCTAGAGATTCTACCTGATTCTCTACAACAGCTCGATGCACTCCTCGTGAGGATGTTCGAAGCAAACTTGAAAGTCGTGCAAATAATGCTCAACCCCGGCATGATCAGGGTATGGAAGAGGTGGGGGCATTGAGGATGATCCGCCGAATGCCGAGGAAGAGATTGAAGGTAAAGAGAGTACCAGAAGCACGCGTATGCAACAGGTAGAAAGGGTTCAGGAAGGCGTTCAGGCTCACGCTGCGTAGGAAGCACTGGAGAAGATACCGCGGCACCGATGAACTTTGCACAGGTCCATCGCTCCGGCGCCGCTCATGGTGTCGGCTCGCTTAATAATGCCATGGACTTGGACATTAACGTTGACAAAACCCACTAACTTGTAAAGCGGATGTAGATGCTAGGACTGATGCTCGGGTTGCACATCCACCCTAGCTGGAATCGTTTCTGTCACATCCCTCGCTCCACTGCAGTTACGGATCTTCCAACTTCCACACCAACACAATACCAGTTCTCAGCATAATTATACTCAGGTGGCAAGTTCCAATGCTCGCAACTCTTGTGTCACCTGTTCTCCTGCCTTGATATCTGCGTATTCGCCGGCGCCTTGTGCGTGCGCAAAACGCGCCAAGGGCTTCAGGGATGCATCCGAGCGCACATGAGCAAAAAGAGTCGAGCTAACGCGCCACAGCGACCCTCCGGTTTCCCTGATCCGTTTGACAGCTCACTTGTCTGTTCGCTAACAACGACCTCATGCATGCCTCTGCGAATCTCGCCACCGGTCAGATGCTCTAACTGAACGCCAGATTGAATCAGCAGGAAGCCCTCGGGGACCTGTACTGGAATACGCTTTCCATCTCTCGTCCACACAAACAAGCCTGGGTACCGCGCCCTCCCATGAATGGTCAAAAGTTCAAATCGTAGTGATATCCCGCAATGGTGGCCCCAACACGCTCTGCAAACACGCCCATATCTGACCCGGTCGGCGCGAGCAAATGTGGGCCGTGCTGAAGCTTTTTGCTCAAGTCATAGCGTTCCAAACACAATCCGAGAGCAAGCATCTCGGCGACAGTCATGACAGCAGCGAGTAACTTTTGACCCCACGAATTCATGGTTTGCGACCATTCTCCCTGAAAGGCTTGAGGGATGACTTGAGGTGCGTTTAGCTCGGGATATTCGGTGGATTCAGGGCGTTGGCCGCAACGCCAGAGGAAACGCCATTTGGGATCTCGCGCACAGGAGGAAGGATCACTGACGGGCTTTTGCGAGGGGTTTAAGCAGATGCAATGGAGGAATTATCTCGCGGACGTTCTATGCCGTCAGGGGTAACGCCAACCTGGGAGGGGATGGTTAGTTGTGCGGGGAATAGATGCAAAGATGTCAATATGTGAGGGGGTGCGTGATACATACCTGGTAGAAGAGGTGTGGACGGGCATCTTGAAGCTTTTGACTTCGGGGTTGTGCAAAATAGCGCTCCATAAGGTCAATGAAGCGGGCCTCGTCGGTGGAATGGACGCGAGGATCACGGACAAGGACCGCACCGAAATGGCGGAGAGAATCGGCAAGAAGGGTACAGGCAGAGATGTCGGCAGAGGTGGAGAGGTAAGTGGAAAGATCAATTTGAGGTATGGATTCCGAGAGGGTAAGGGGAGCCATTATTGCTCAATCGAGAACTGGGTGTGTTTTAGATCGTTAGGGAGCAAATGGCAGTTGAGCCCAAAGCAGCGCGCAGGGATGGAACTTGGCCTGGTGGGACAGAGATGTGGCGCTCGCGCTGTAGAGTGAAGGCGACGGAGTCTAGAGGTTTGTTGGCGCGGTCGGAGGTGGACGGATCAAGATGATTTAAAGGATCACTGGCTGCACGTTTCTCCTCTGCACGATTGGGCAACATGCCCTGAATGGCCATATACACTGCCGCTTAAAATTATAAAGCATCCCAAGAACACAGGTGCATCAGCTGTACACGTACCTTCGAAGGTACATTTTAACCAACCTTAGTACTTTTTTTAAAAAAGTACTCTTAAAGGTTGGAAACCAAGGGAATGAAGTTTAATGCATTCAGTATCTACTGGGGACTGCGCACGTCCTGACTATACGGTTAAGATCTAACCGGGTGTACTTCGTCGTCCATGCGCATCGGGACTCGCGACAGGATAGCTTCAGCGATGGAGGACCAGAGGGTGCAACTCAGTCGCTGGTAGATACGGCGGCGGATAACGCTAACTGTCGAGTGACACTTGGACGCGATCCGCGGAACTAACTCCTCGATAAATGCAATAGTTCCAGGGGAAGGGGCACCTAGGGAATCAAACGCCAGAGGTCGAAACGTGAAGTTTGGCGTGTAAGGCGCAGAAGATGGGCCAGTTGAGGGAGCGGGGAGGCGTCGGGCGATGTTGCGTTCCACAGTTGTGACCTTGTCGCGGGCCGCCAGTTCAGCAGCTCCACCAGCAACCTGGGTCGCCTTGGTGCGAACTGCGGCCTTGAACGGCGAGACGACAGTAATGTCACAGGCAATGGGGCGCAACGTTGTGCCTTCCGGGGTTGGGGGCGGTTGTACAAGGATATCGGCGGGCCGGAGCTCGGTGCCCGGGACGAGGAGCGGAACCCCGTGCCGAGTATCCAGACCTGCGGCGCGGGTAACGTGTTTCGCAAACGCATAACAGAGCGAGTTATGGCGGTGACGACGGCCGAAACCAGGGCAGCAGAGGTCGGCGGCGTGATCCCCGTGGGTGTCCAAGGGATGGTCACAGTGGTGGCAGTTGAGGGCCATGGAGTCATCATACACTGGCAGTCCGAGGTGACGGCGGAGCATGGTCTGCCAGTGTATGGTGTGCACCTTCGTAGCTGCCGTGGGGTGAGCGAAGAGAAACGCCACAGCGGGGGCTGCGGCGGAACGCTAAGCCACGGATGCGATGTCGAATGTCGGCGTCGCTATGGGTGGTCGGGTTTGGGCCATTCGCCCAGGAGTCGTCGTGCATATGTACTCTTGCTCGCGCCTCTTGCTGCACCCGTTTGAGAAGGGTTAGAGAATTTGTTACAGTTCGTGCAACTGTAGTTCAAAAAGTGTAAAATGTCAATTTGGAGCAACTACCTTCCAGAAAGGCTAATTTTTGGACATGCGTCTTTTTTAGGACAAACTTGACTTAGTGTTCCTCCTTCTTCAATGGCCGTTAAGACCATCGTATGATTCCCAATGGGTTCCTCTGAGTAGCCATTAGTATAGCGACAATCGTATACTCACAACTGGTGGATTGTACAATACCGGTTTGATGGGTGATGGCGCCAAAACACACCGAAACAGGAGACAAAACCAAACTACACAACGGCCAGGACTGATGGCGGCAATAACATTCGTTTAGTTCTTGTCACTTTCGGCAAATTGCCTCCGTCAATGCGACGTCTAGCAAACAACCGAAAAAGAACCAACGACATACTAACTAAACGTAGCGAAGCGCGCCGCATGACAGTTGAACTGCTTAGGACAACTCAATTGACGCTGCGAAAAATATCAGCTGCTACTAGTGCTCCGAAATCCACGGTCGGAGAATTGAAAGAGTTATGTCGCAGGAATGATCAGGTCAACATTGAACGTTTGGTGCAATGCAGTCGAGTTGGGAAACGTACTGTACTCACGGAGGAGGACGAGGGATTGATTGTAACACGTATACGTTTTGCAGCATCAAGAGGGTTTGCGATGACTAAGGACGATTTAAAACGCATTATGGTAAGGATTGCAGGCGATGGACGGAAAGGCTGGGCTAATGGTATTCCTAGCGATGAGGCTGTTCGTGCTTTTCGATCACGGCATAGTGAAATAACTTACAGGAAAATGGAAAACAAGGAATCTGCAAAACTGCGAGCAGAGAATAGAGAGCATGTGGAGCCCTTCTTCACGGTTCTTTAGAGCATAGAGGATAAACATCCTGGTATTTTAGGCGACCCTGACCGTGTTTGGAACATGGATGAGACAGCTGTAGATGCTACAGATTCAACTTTCTAGAAGGCACATTGCTCCTCCTCTGGACATCACGGGCCATATAAGTCAACATCATACGTCAACGGCCCCAATAAGCATATAACAGCAGCTTTTGCTGTTTCAGCATCAGGTAGAAAGACGGCTCCATTTTTCATTGTTGCCGGTCAAAGAGTAATGACTGACTGGGTTGAAGCGTTTGTGGACACAAGGAAAGGGAAAGAAGAGAACAGTTCTATTTGTGACAAGTACTTTAGAGATGGATGGTTTCCGGAGGACGCAGTTATCAAGATGACGGAGAATGGATCTATGGAAATGTCAGTGCTTCCAGCGCTTATGACCCATATAAACAACGAGGTTCGTAAGGTAGTTCCAGAAGACATGGCCTACGTTTTGACACTTGACGGTCACAGTTCGAGAAACGGAACCGAGTGGATTGAGCAATGTCAAAAAAATAATTGTGAAGCTGTCGTTACCCCGCTAACACCCCCATTTCTAATTTGCTATTTTGTCACCGTTTGTGTGTGCAACACGATGGGGTCAATGCAAATCTAATTTCGGATCGGATGAATAATTTCTGCGGGTTGCGCGGCACGACATATTACAGACGCCGCACATGTGGACAAATGACGTGGTGTCGTCAAACACACAAACTCCCAGGTGAAGGCGTAGCATCACTGGCCACATCTCGTTGGACGGTCGGATGACCACGGAGGGATGTGCGGTGAGGAAGGCTCATGCTCGCGTTTCCAGGTAGGCTTGACGGCGGATTCTTCGACGAAAATCTGTTTCTGAATGCGATGTGGGGTTAGGGAACCTCGTCTAATCGTCGCCCCTCCAGAAAGACTTTGCTGCCGACTCGCAACAGGCTCGAAATAGAATGTTGTGTGCATTTGTTGGCGCGAGCATCGGAATTTGGCTCGAAAATTGATCCAACAAGAGGGGGAAATGTGGGGTGATTTAATATTTGGAAAATATGGTCGGTTGCGGCCGGAAATATCCTACAGGGTGCCCAGTAATACCTCTAAAATTACCCTAGAAAGCCGGCTCGAGGCCCCCTAGCAGACAAGCTGCGTTGGACATTACGGCCGCGGCAGCGTGCCTCTGAGTAAGTACCGTACGGACCTTACCATATGTCTCCATCGCTCTAACGGCTACGTTCCGCGCGACGTCGGTTAGCACCCAATAGGCCTCCGGGTGCCACCCTCCGAGGGTAGATATAGGATAAGCACGTGCTTACTTCTCCCGGAGGTTGCAATAAAAGAATCATATCTTCTATGCTTTGCGGAGGCGGCCGCATTGAGCGAGTGAGCGGATTAAACGTTTGGGCCCTCCTGTGGGAAGGCGCCAGCGGGTTGACGAACGTCACGTCAAAGAAGTCCGTACCTCCACTGCTTCCCATCGCCCGGATGTCTGGCCTTGCGCGATGGACCCCGTCCTGCGGTTCGACGGCGGGGTGACGGGCCGCTTTCTGCAAGTCTTGCGCAAAAAGGGCCACTTGATGGTCATGCCGTCGAGTTCTGTGCCCACCATGTCTGCAGTGAAGGAGATGATCCCCGAAACAATCGAGGGTCCCGGGGCAGTTTCGTCTTGGGCACGGCACGTCCGAAAGGAACAGCGGGACTTGACAGAAGTATTGAAACCACACCGTGAATTCGCGGGGTCAATACTTGTCTTGAGGCCGGGGCACGGAGCGCAGTACACCCATTCCTTGGCGCCCGGGAGGGCCATGGAGGCGCGGAATGCCTGCCTTCTTTGATCACCGGGGGAGATGCTTTCTTGTACTGCGGCATGGATTGCGTCTGTTAATTTCTTTTGCGATGGTGTATTGTGTGAGCAAAAGGCACTACATGGAAGAATCCTTGACTGCAGACAGGCAAGTGACCAATTCCGGTGGGCGTCCAACAAGTGGTTCGACCCTATGGTGACGCGCCACGTTGCAGAAGGCCTCTACAGTTGAATTATGGTAGGCAGTTGAATTGCTTATCTACCGAGCCGCCGCCGAGCGACGGTAGTGAGAGTTATCTGGTCAAGTCAATTGGCTTTTCTAGCTTAGACCAGAAGTAAAGCTATCCGACTTCCTCTTTAAGCTGTGAAAGCGTCAGTTCTGCGTTAGCGTTTGACGAGGACCGCGATTTCAACACACGCCAATTGACTTCCGCGATACCTACTCTATGGATCCGAAACAGGAAGATAAGGAGACGCGCGAACAAAAGCGCCACGACAGGACCAAGAGGCGGCCGATTTCCGGGGGAGCACAAGGACCTACAAGGCTGAGTGTACGTCTACGACAATGCAGCCCGTGCAAACCAATATGAGAAGACGACCGAGAAGATCTCCAAGTGTATTATGAAAGAACTATCGTACCTCATGGACATTTGGAAGTCCATCCATAACCTGGAGGAGCCGGACATGGAAAGTTGGAAACCAACGGCTGCGAAGCCGGACGACTCTGTCGAAAAGGCGATCTTTGATGAAGCGATCAAGCGCTACCTGAGGCGTAAGGATAATTACGGGGAAAAACAATGCAAAGTGTTTACTGTAGTCATTGGGCAATGCTGCGACCAGATGCAGGCGAAGCTGCAAGGCCAGCAAAAATGGAGTATGATACTCAACGAACCCAGTCCAGTTAAGCTCCTGAAAAGCATCAAAGGGCTGATGTTGAGCTAACAGGACTTGTAGCAGCCAACCGCAAAAGTTTTTACATCAATCGGCCCCTTCTTTAAGATAAGGCAGAAAAGATACGAATCACTCGTGGATTACCGTAAAAGATTCAAGGCCGTCATGGACGTACTTGACCACACCGATATAAAGCTTTGTAAAGCACTGTATGACCTCACGACAACAGCGCTCAAAGAAGACGAGAAAATTGAGAGAGCTGCCGCAACGAATAAACAAATTGAGAAGGTGGAGAAGAAGCTGCTGGAAGAAATGCAGGCCTTTATTTTATTACCTCCGCGGACAGGGCACGTTTAATCAAGGTAATAACATGGCTCGAAAACAACCACCTCGCAGGCGACGATAAATAACCCAAGGACTTGACCGCGGCATTCGACATGCTCGCAAATTGGAAGCAGGACGGGACGGTCCAAGAGAGCCGTGCCAACGACAGGCTAAACATTGCCCAAGATGGAACATTCGCAAGATCAGCCGACAAAGGATTACAAAGTGGCCAGACTAGAGCGCCGAAGAACCGCAGTATTTAAAGTGCTATGGTTGTGGCCAGTTTGGGCACATAAAATCCGAAGTAAAATGCAAACCAGAAGACGTTGCGGCGTGGGAACAGCATAGGGTGAACTAAATGAAGGGTTCAACAAGTTCCGCACAGAATGGCGGAGAGTACGACGATCTGGACGAGGAAGGTGAATATCGCGTGAATATGTGCACAACACATCAGATGCTCCCGGACAACCGAACCGCTGAAGATGGAATGAGACATGGGGTCGCGTTTTGCATCGCAGAAGAGAATATGGGGCTGGTGATGAGCTCAAACAACAGAGGAGTCGAGAAAGTTATGACGCATTCCTTTAACCAAGGTCGCGCGTACGTGATTCCCGAAGGCAGCTTCGGACTGGACAGCATGTCCTCCGTAGACTTATTTGGAGATTAACGCCTACTCACTAATACTCGAACTGCCGAAAGTCGTATGAAGGTAGTGTGAAACGCAGGAGCAGTAATCTTAACGCAGATAGGTGACTTCCCAGGATATGGGCCAGTGTGGTACCATCCAAGGCAATAGCGAACATTCTTTCTCTTAGCAACGTGCAGAAGAAGTACAAGGTCACGTACAGTAGCGATCGGGAAACTTCTTCGCCGTGCAGAGGCCGGACGGCACCACCAGAATCTTTAGACCAACAATTAAAGGTGTATATGCATTGCAGGTTCTGAGCCCAGTCGGACATAAAAACGATGCAATGATGGTGAACACCGTGCAGGAAAACCTGAAGTCGTATGCACATCGAGATATGAAGGACGCGAGGGAGCCACGTCGTCTCATAGAGGTCATCGGCAGGCCAAGTGAAGAACAGATGAGGAAAATTGTCGCTGGGCGACAGCTCAGTTACTGCGCCGTCACCGAGCAGGACGTCATAAACGCCTGGAAGATGTTTGGTCCCGACGTGGGATCCCTCAAGGGGAAAACAACTCGTCGCAAGGAGCCGCACGTTGACCTCACCACGCTGCCGATTCCACGGGATATTATGGCGCGCCATCGAGAAGTAGTAGTATGTTCCGACGTAATGTATGTCAACGGTATAGCATTCGATGTCTCCATTGGCCGTAGCATCAAGTTCTGCACAGGAGAAGCACTGGAAGATCGAAGAGACCAGGCATTACTGACCAGCCTGAAGACAATCAAGGGGACGTACGCACGAAGAGGATCCCTTGTCGCGCGGGTAGTGGCAGACAATGAATTCAGCTCGTTGGAGGCCCCGCCATCAGGTGAGGGTATGGCTCTGAACGTGGTTGAGCGTGACGAACACGTGGCTGAGATCGGGAGACTCATCAGAACGCTGATAGAGAGCTGCCGCGCGACATACAACACGCTCCCATTCCGTAAGATGCCAAATCGCATGGTAGTAGAACTAGTATACTGCATGACGTTCTAGCTGCATGCTTTTACAGCCCACAAAGGGATATCAGCAACAATCAGTCCGCGAGAGCTTGTCACTGGTGTCGCACTCGACGCGAGCAAGCACTACACCCTCGCATTTGGCTCATACGTACAGACTCATAAGCAGCATGATAATACGATGGAAACGCGCACAATTGGCGCTATAGCCCTGTGACCGACCGGAAATGCACAAGGCGGACACTACTTCATAAGAGCCTACAGACCGGGCGACGCATCATTCGAAATAGGTGGACGGAGGTGCCGATGCCAGCTGACGTCATCGACAGGGTACAAAGCATAGAAGAGTCCGCAACATGAATCGCCTCATCTTCGATGACAGACGAAACCTGGAGGAAGAACAGGAAGAAGAAGCCGGCTCCCAGTCGATCAGCAGTGGCCATCCAGCTCGTCGAGCTCAGACAGCGAGCAAGATTTCGACGAAAATGTAGGTGAAGAGCTAAATCCATCCAGAACAAGAAGGTCCCGATGGCGCAAGAAGCCATAACCGGGCAAGTTCGAGATCGTGGATGCGCCAGCTGGAGAAGTCGCGCCAGTGAAACAAGAGCCCGAGTCAACAGCCAACGACCGTGGTGGAGACGAGTCAGAGGATGATGCGTGCTGGACACGAACGACGCGGGCCGGAATCTCCGATAACCACCCCCGGTAGAGTCCGACGCTGACTCGCAGGCGCACAGAGTGAGGACGCCCGACTTGACACGCATCACGACGATGGACTGTCAGAGTCCAAGACAGAATCAATTAGAACCCGTGCGAAATGAGGAGTACCAGTAGGTGCCGAAGGAGAGCGGACAGAGGAGTGAATGAACCCGTAGTAGGAGGCGAGAGGAACATCTGAAAGAAGCGCAGACGCTCGAAGAGGAATTAGAGGAAGTTTTGTCCAAGACATGGATTGACTGAGCATGCGCTGCGTCCAAGAAAGAAAACGAATTACAACAAAGAGCTGCTCGCCCAGGTACACGAAGACATCATAACTCCAACCTTCGATCCGGCTGGACTCAGTCCTCGAACCGTCCCTATCACCACTTGTTGACGTGCTGCTAACCCAATATGGCGTCAAGAAGGGCCTCAAGATTTTGGCCAGAAGGGCGACGACGCGGTGAGGCGGAAATGCGTCAACTGCACGACTAAACGTCATGTGCCCAAAGCCGCCGACGGTACTTAGCGAGCAAGACAGGCGCTAAGCACTTCAGTATCTAATGTTTCTGAAAAAAGAAGCGAGATGGGCGAATCAAGGGACGGGGGCTGTGCAGACGAGTGAAAGCAGCGTAAGAACGCAGTCAAAGGCGAAGCGTCATCACCAACTATATCAAACGAGGCTGTGTTCCTCATCCTTACAATAGCGGAAAAAGAAAATCGCAACGTGATGACCATGGATGTTCCAGGGGCATTACTACAAGCACACGTCAAGGGCGAGCGAGTTCAAGAGCGTTTCAAAGGAAAGATGGCGGAGCTCTTAGCCATGATAGACCCCAAGCTTTATTACCCAACATAATTATTGGGCATGGAAAACCAGTCCTCTACGCCGACCTTCAGCGCGCGTTATACGGAATGCTTCATTCTTCTCCAATTTTGGGAGCAAATCCTCGAAGACATAAGCGAATTGGTCTTTGTCGTAATTCCTTACGACTGGTGCATCGCGAACAGCACGGTGAATGGGTCCCAGCAAACTGTCGCCTGACACTTGATGACTTTCTCCTCACAAACGTGGATGCAGAAGTGAACAGCAAGCTGGCGACATGGTTTGATAGAATGTATTGGAATCGAACGCCATTTACTGTTCATCGTGGGAATATCCATGACTACCTGGGCATGCGGATTGATTTCAGTACAGCTAACTAGGTCCAAATCACCATGGTGGAGTGTATCCGCGAAATGCTCAGCGATTCACCAGAAGAATTTTCGGGTAGGGCGGTAAGGCCGGAGGCGAGACATTTTTTGACACCGAAGACAAGGCGCCGAAACTCGACCAGACGCGCGCCGCTGTTTTTCATCATATCGTGCGAAGTCCATCTTTCTCGCCAAGCGTACGAGACCCGACATTCAACTGCCGTGGCGTTCTTGTGCACTCGCGTGCAGTGCGCCGACGAGCACGACTGGAAGAAACTCGGCAGGATGCTCCAGTACTTGCGGCAGTGAAGGGCTAGCGCTTACCCTAGGGCTGATGATAGCCACGTGATCAGTGGTAGGTAGATGCCGCCTTCGCTGTGAGGGCAGACATGAAGAGTCAGAGCGGTGGCGTGATGACGCTAGGCAAAGGTGCGGTCTATAGCGCCTCGCTCTGCCACGCATCAATCCGAAGCTCGACGGAAGCAGAGTTGGTCGGGGCAAACGACTTCATGCCCCAGATCCTCTGGACCAGATACTTTCTCGAGAAATAGGCTATATCGTGCGCGACAATATCTTTACCATGATAATCAGAGTCCTGCTCGAGAAGAACGGAAAGGCGTAGCGTTAAGCGCAAGTCATATCAACATCCGGTATTTTTCATCAGCGACCGGATCAAGTCGGAGGAACTAGAAAATGACAGACAGTCTATAAATGCTTGGTGACTCTTCACGAAACCCTTGCAGGGAGTTGCGTTCGAAAATTTCCGTGACGAGGTGCTCGACATTGGGGCATGATAGCGATTGCCGACCACTGGAGTGTGTTGGCGGGAGCATCGGAATTTGGCTCGAAAATTGATCCAACAAGTGGTTCAACCCTATGGTGACGCGCCACGTTGCCAGAAGGCCTCTACAGTTGAATTGTGGTAGGCAGTTGAATTAATTATCTATCGAGCCGCCGGCGAGCGACGGTGATGAGAGTTATCTGGTCAAGTCAATTGGCTTGTCTAGCTCAGACCAGAAGTAAAGCTATCCGACTTCCTCTTTAAGCTGCCAAAGCGTCAGTTCAGTTCTGCGTTAGCGTTTGACGAGGACCGTGATTTCAGTAGTATTATCGGCTTGGCAGCAAGGTCTGGCTGCTGTGAATGTTTCTGGAGGACCTCAATGTTTATTGGCGACGGAAGTAGGGAGATGTTGGACAAACTCCCGGAGGCGTCTATCCGTTTCAGAGTATCTTTGCGCGCAGTGTTCAGCCGCACTAGTCTCTTCAGGGCTTCGCAGCTGCTAGGCATCTATTATGCTCCCAGCATTTGCTGCAAAATTGAGCGTCGCCACCGGTGTAAAGCCTTGGCCGCCGTAGCAGAGAGGTAAGGATATCTGCCGTCGAAACACACCAGTTATCGTGATATAATGAAATGTAGATATTATTTGCATGTGCGCTGGCTGCGCTGGCACTCTGCGCTGGATGACCTGGCACGCTGCGCTGGCTCCGCTAGGATATGCTCTGACTGCGCTGTCACATTGTTACAACTTTATTTCAATTATTTTAAGAGGGGGCTTTGCGCCGTACTGTAGCAGTGCCAATAGGGCACATAGGCACTGTATTATTGCTACGAACTGTGAGGGTTGAAAAATCTATACAAGGGGCCGGAAATATGGACCAGGATTGATCCCGACTCTGCAACCGGATGGGGCGTCCTCAGTGGTCTAGATTATTTCCAGGAGGGAATGGAGAATTCTAAGCCGTTCGTGGATATTTGTGTGGACTGCCTGGGTGGAATGGATATTTTGGGGGAACTTTTTGGCTCTGATCTAGAGGACTAAGATACTAAGGAAAGAATCTAGATATTTATCCTGATAGTATCTGCTATTAGTCTTTCTCGTTCACACGATTCCATTTGATGCATTTTATGGTTCTTAGTATGTTTATTTGAGACTTTGGGTTAGCCAAAAGTCTAGGTAACCCGAGTAAACTGCTTCCCCTTGTGGAGGTCAAGCAAGTTGGTAGACAAATTCAAGTCAAGTCTCGAGTAGCAGGAAGTTCTGAGTCGACTCCAGACCCAAAAAACATTTTTCTACGCTGGTCGCAGAGCATCAGTAGTAGACCCTGCCCCTTCCATACTTGCTTGCAGCTCTCTCAACTCTCTTCCATATAAACTCCTTTTTGTTCGTTCAACTATACCACGGTAGCACTTTTGTCGCTTACAGAACCTCCTTCTTGGGGTAGTTGGTTCTGAGTATCTCTTCTCCTGACGATTTACCCCTATCATATCGGCACGTTGTTGGAGCTTATATGAAATTCCGTTCGCTCTTCTTCAAACCTCAATGCAATGACAATGTTCACCCTCGGCGAGTCAGCTTCACCACATGTTGAAGCTTGCAAGCCGAGGCACATACCCAGTGAAGGTGGAAGCGAATTCGAGCGTCTCCAATACCGTCGATTAGCGACAAAGTGTGCTTCCAGCCCGTAATTTTCTAGTTTAGAAATTCCCCCATACATTGGGATGACCCAATCGGGGCCCCAAAAAGTTTGAATCCTTCCGTGGAAAAGTTTTCAATTGGGATCGGTGTAGAAGTGGCGATGTCCAGTTGCCGAATTGGCGCGACCAGAATAGGCGGTGTTTGCATGATTCAGGTAAAAGCCGTGATCGGGTTCTCTGAAGCTGAGGAAGTGCACTGCCCTTTCGAGCTCTATATGTGTGCCTATGAAGGTGCAGCCATCCGCATACCACCTATGTAGACCGAACTATGCTCGCTCAGCAATTTCAGTTGCTAATAAATGCACCACAAGGGAAAACGGGGAAACGGTTGGGTGTTTACTCTTGGAAGATATACCCAATCAGGGGAAAACAGCAGCATGCTTGCATGATCCCCTTGTTGCATCCCTTCTTGGTTAAGGATATCTTGTGTCGACGCCGCGGGAAATATGAGCGATGGCGTTTTGCGAGCGTACACCATGTTCAGAAAACGACACAGCGACGGTACCTTAATCGGCAGCAAGTTTATCATGCGCTGTCTCGAGAACCGATTGAATGCATTTTGCGCATCCACGGATACTAGTGCATACTCGTCCTGGTCATGTTTGCGCTCAACCAGTCTCCGTGCCTCGTGCAGAATTCAATCCAGTCCACAGGGCACGGAATTGGCCACTTGAAGGGTGCGAGGTACTCCCTCGTGTCCTCGATTGCTTGAGATGAAAGCACCTTCGTTACGAGCCCTCGCAAGGCTGTCTCGATAGCTGAGGGGCGGATCTTCAGTGACCGGGATTAGATGAGCAGCAGTGTCGCAGAAGAGATCAGAGGGATTGTCTCGTCTGGGAGGTCCCCATGGGCCAGTCTCGTCACAATCGCCGTTAGCGCGGAGATGCCGGTCACACCTGTTTCAGGACTCACCACTGTGTTGGCCAGCAATCGAAGATGCCGAGGGGACATTCTGTCCGGACCCGGCGCGGAGTTCGGGTTTAAGCATTGGACGGCGCCTAGAACCGCTCCTTAGTAATTTCCATCGGGAGCGGAAGGTCTCTCGTTTCAATGACTGTCACAGGAGAGTGCGGTGCTGGGTGCAACTGTCGTAGACGTTCTAAGACTTGTGGGCCACGCATACCGTCTCTTTCACTCACTCCCTCTCTCTCTCGTTCCGTCCACCAACCCACTCTATTAACCGCCACGAACCTGCGTTTGACATCCCCGCCTGGTATGGCGAAAGCCAGAACCGACAAGGCACGTTCGCCCTCCTGGGTGGGCATAGCCAAGGCACATACCCAGACACGAGTTGCTACGATCCCTTCCACTGCACGAGATTACTGCCGTTTGCAGGCTGGATCACTGCGACAATCACCGGAACCTGTCCCACCCAAGGCCCGGCAACGCCACAGCCGATACCAAGCCGATATCGAGCCGGCCCCAGTTAACGGAACGACGGAGCTTGAGTATTAATTGGCCCTGATGATCTCCGCCCTCGCGTTCTCAGAAAGGCCGCCAGGCAAGGCCCCCTGTCGTCCTACGCGGACGCACAAGCATCCCTGCTGATAGCGCCAGAAGGAGCTAGAGAAGTACTGCCGAAACAAGCTCTCCTCAAGGTGGGGGACTGGTCAATCGTATACACCACGCTGCGGATTCTCCAACTTTCCTCAAAAAATTCTGGAAATGCTCCGCAATGATCTTCCTGGTGCTCGTTTCTCGACGAAAACACTGTCCGATCTCATCACCGAGCTTCCTACGGTCGAGTAGAAAGTCGGTGCTTTCATAGCAGCCGCTTGCGAGGTTGGGCTCCTCAAGACTACACATTCCGACATTAGCATGAGAGATCGCAAAGCCCTAGCGGGAGCAATCACTCGCCTCGTTGACCCAGCAGCGTCCACCCTACAACGCGAAAATGACTTCGTGGAGAATTTCATTTCGAGGTTCTACATAGGTTGCTTCAACCTCACACCGGAAACATACCAAAGCGATGGACCCCAAGCAGGCGATGCCCAAGTCCACGACAAATAACAAGTTGACTCGGTTGCGCAAGACACCCCTAGCGCAGCACTGGAGCTAGACACTCCACCAGCGGCCCACTACATCAAAACCAAGGATATCTCGGACACTAAAGCGGAAATACCGGAGCCCGCCCCAATCCAATACGAACCCGAAAGCGCTATGCCACCGGAAACATAAAAAACAACCCTGGCCCCAAAACCCATGGAACCCTCATCTGCAACCCTTCGTGTCGCAAAATCCAAGGAGACATACGCCGCTCAGCGGCTTAAACGACCTAAGCCCGACGTCTTCGACGCCCCCTCCACACTCATGAGAACACCGAGCGGCGCACGAACCGTACCCGCGCCCTGTCACAGTGCATGAAGGAGGTGCAGATAGCGAAGGCACACCTTGACCCTATCCCCCAATGGAAAAATGGGCGAGCAAGGCCTCTCGCTATTAGTCCTCCCTTCTTTTCCTTTTGCCCGTAACAATGCCCCCGATGCTCTCCTCTGCAACCAACAAACAGTCTACACCCACTGAACCTCTTCCTTCGGTCCATGATGCACTGCACAGACCGCTAAGGCAGTCGGACATCATCGACCGCATTCCTGGGAATTGTGATAGGGGTAAATTCGTCGGTAGAAGAGATACTCAGAACCAACTACCCCAACAAGGAGGTGTTGCAATCGACAAAAGTGCTACCGTGGTACAGTTGAACGAACAAAAAGGAGTATATATGGAAGAGAGTTGAGAGGGCTACAAGCAAGTATGGAAGGAACAGGGTCTACCACTGATGCTCTGCGACCAGGTAGGAAAATGTTTCTTCGGTCTGATGTAGACTCTCAACTTCCTACTACACGGGAGTTGACTTGAAGTTGTCTGCCAACTTGCTTGACCTCTCCATGAGGAAGCAGTTTACTCAGCTTATATAGACTTTTGGCTACCCTAAAGTCCGAACAAAACTACAGAAGGTACCAGGAAATGCATAAAAACAATTTGTGTGGACGATATACTCTAAACAAAAGATACTTAAGAAACTAACAATCAATGAGGTCCTCTTATTTCCCATTCTCTAAATCAGATCCAAACAACTCCTCTAAAATATCCATGCTGTCCAAGCAGTCCCACAAATATCTGCGAACGGCTCATAACTATCTATTTCCTCCTGGGAGATATCTAAACTACTAAAGATATCCCCATCCGGTTCCATCGTCGTACCACGTTCCATACATTCCACCATTCCAACACTTCCCATGCCATCCTGCCCCTCATCTCCTCGTCCTCGTCTCTCCTCGTCCTCGTCATCATCCTGTCACCTCCTCATGATCCTCCTCGTCCTCCTCATGATCCTCCTCATGATCCTCCTCTGATCCTCCTCGTCCTTAACCTCGT
This sequence comes from Kappaphycus alvarezii, assembly GCA_002205965.3. Lineage (NCBI taxonomy): Eukaryota > Rhodophyta > Florideophyceae > Gigartinales > Solieriaceae > Kappaphycus > Kappaphycus alvarezii. The sequence goes on along the minus strand of NADL03000828.1, from coordinate 640,488 downwards.
AGACCAACTCCGGGGCTTCCCACTCCTCGAAGGTCTCCCAGCTCCCCTCTCGACTTCCCACTCCTGCCCTCAGGGACCTCCTTGGCCTCATCCTCGACGAAGAGTTTGCGGACGAACTCGATTATCTTCTTCTTAGTCTGCGTCGCAGGTAGTCGTCTGCGTCCGTCGGGCCATATGCAGCGAGCGCAAGGCCATTTAAGGGGCGAGAGGGGCGGTTTTTGGTGATGGGGGCGGAGGGGCGAAGGTTGTTCATTTTGGTAGACTTTGGGGAATGAGGCAATAAGGGTGTTTTGGGTGTGTGGGGGAGAGGGGATGAGTAAATGATCGGGGACGTTTGGAACTTGGAATAAAGGGGTTTAAATAGGCTCCCGGGCAGGTTCTATAGATTAGGAATAGGTAAAATATAATCTGCAAGGGATTTTTGCAGTAGTGTATTTGCGCCCTTTTTCTCAAAAAAGGAATTTGGAGGAGGAGGTAAGCTAAAAGGGAAAAAGAACTTGATTCGGGGTCGATTCAGAGGGTTAGATACAGTATAAAAATATCTAGATAAAATGGAAGTAAATTTGGAGAGGACCGCGGTAATGATAAGCAAGGCTCAGGGAGGACGAGGAAGGACCGGACTATAAGCAATTTTGGACAAGGAGAGTTAGTAAAGTAAACTAAAAGTCTATAGATGACAGAGACAAAAAATCCGTTCCTATCAGCACGCACCTAACAAATTTCATGCGCAGTCTCGCCATATTGCTCATATGGCTCTTCCAGATTACAGCAAACGTACGGAACGCTGAAGCATTTTACACTGCTTCCTTCCGGATATACCTTATTCTTACTGCAGTGCTGCGACTTTTAATACGTGGGGAAGCTGGTCTTAGACAAGGCAAATTCTTGGACTCTGAGAACGCATCCGTCGCGCCAGTGCAGGCGAATGGAACGAACTTCGGCAAGAAGCCATTCAGGCACACCAGATCAGAGAAGGGCGAATCGTCCGACGTCGACCGCGGCAGACCGGGACAGACAATAGGCGAGATCCAATGTTTCGCCGAACAGCCCACTTAGCTGCAGATGCGCAATACCGGCGTGCGATGCGCATAACAAATCAGTCGCGCATCGTGAACGTGATCATCTTTTATATATGCACTTACTAACTATAATTACAAAGCACCTCTATAAATGAGTATGTTATTAACCTTTGCCTGCGTCTCAATGCATCTAATTCCCTCGCACCATACTTTTATCATCCTACCCGTACTTCTGGACACAACAATGCTGCGCGAAAAGCACACACCGACGTTGAGAAGAAAAAAAATACCGGCACTACACGAGGAATGAAAATCTGATACTCAACTTGCAAGTTATATTGAACGCAGCCGAACTGCGGTACAAAATTTCCCCAAAGATCCAGCAGGAGTGCACAGAAAGCTTGGCCCGCCCCTAAAAATGACCGAGCAGGATAGTCATAGTCTCTTCTGAGAGGCCCGGAAAGGTGTGGACACTGCCCGGTCCCTTCAACAAAAGTGTAAGCTACCTGTCTCTGTGTCGCGGACGCAAGCGATTCCGGCTGAAGATCCCCATATGGGCTTCCCCAAGGCACAGAAGGCCTCCCCGTTAAGTCAACCTCATAAATAAAATCGCCTTAAGTGGGCAAAAGACCATGTTACGTAGATCCATTGGAGTTGGAAAACGTTTTGCTCAGAGATGAGAAATGCTTCTACTTGAATAACCCCAACGGCTTTCAGACGCACTGGCATAATTTACGCAACAAGGCAACGCTTTTTAGTGTTTGGCGGGTGATATCTAACTTTGAGAATGCTGATTTGGTTGTTTTGAATAGAAGACCATCAAACATGACCTATCTGGAGGAGATGGAGCAACAATTATTTCCTCTTGCGGGCAATGGTATGCCGTTAGGCTTGATTAATCGGAAAGACCATGCACCCATCTATGACTTCGAGAGAGTGGAATTCGGAGAGTGGAATTCGACTAATATGCAGGCCCGCGCAGGGCCCGCGCAGTCTTCGGACTTCAGTGCCAAGTAGGTGTATCTTGGTGTTGGAGCATTCCGAAGTAGCCATTTATAATTGATACGTGAATAAAGTGATCCCGTGAAGGCCCTTATCTGCTGAGTTAAGTGAAGGTTTTTTATAATGAAAGTTGCCTTAAATGTACATTTTTATACCCTTTGCACTACAGTGGCGCAACCGTACAAACTTTTCTTGGTTTCCACCATTTAAGAGTACTCTAATTTCACATTCCGTATCAAATTTTTAAAAAATACCTGTATACGTGATGAAACATTTTTTTGGGGGTTTCTTTCATAATTACAGGCGGCAGTGTACGGTATGTATACCGTAATACAGGGGCTTGCGACTGCGACATTCTTTGGTAGTAAGAATTCTGTACAGTATAGTACAGTATTGTAGTGCAAAATCTCGTTCTAGTACCTGATATTATTTTGAACTAGCGTGAGCGGCTGTTATTTTAGTGGAAAGCGTTTTAATTCTACAAGGTGCTGGAGTCAACGCAAAGACAAGGAGTGGACCGGAGTGAAAAAACGTCCTGGCCTATTTTTTCCAATATATTTTCTACCACTGCACCAAACCTTCGCATCCCTCTGTTATTGTAGCCTTCTTCGTTACTGTGGATGATGACATGGTGGCAGCCATCTTGGTCCACATGAAACAGCTCGCGAGATACTCGGAGGTATTTGTGAAGGGCAACAATGGCTGTTTTAGTGCATACATACATAACGCACTAATCACTTGGCGGAATGCGAGAGCGAGAGCAACAAGGAGTATCCCAGGAAGAGCAACACCATTCACTTTGATTTTAAGTCTCCCTATGTGCATTGTGTAAGTCGAGAGCGTTATTTCAATGTGCGGTATAACGATGTCGATCCGTTTCCTGCTTGAAAAGATTGTTCATATATCTTACAATGTTTTGATATTATCCACAGGATGAGTCTGGAAGAGCTGCTAAAACCTCTCAACGCTACAGAAAACTTACACTCAGACCAAGAAGACCAATTAACTCGTCGTTAAAGACTTCTTCCGAAGAATTACTGTTTCTTTCGTTTGATATGACCGCCAGGTACAATCAAGAAAGGCAAGGGGTTAAGCATCTTGTTTACGTGTACGGAGTGTCAGCTGGAGCCATATGGAGCTTCTTCCGCCACGTCTGGGTTGCCCTCTTTAAAACGCATTTTAGCATCACTCTTAAACTAATTAATGCCTTAAAAATGACAAAATGGATAAAGTACATGGACTAGTTCCATCGTTCCCAAAATGTGTGTTCTTCGCTGACGTTTAAGGGAATTAAATTGGGTGACCGATGGAACTAGACGAGCAAAATTAGGCTCATGATGGATACAAGTAACGAAATCCCTTTTCATTTACTGTGATTTACGACCTAAATGGAGCTTTGAAGGGCGTTGGGATCACAGAATAAGGCATAGAGAGTGACAAGAATTCGTTTACCAACTCGGAGGCTCATCGTAAACTGGAGCCATTTTTAAACGGTGATCTAGTTGCAACTTATAATAGAAAAGTAAGCACATATTGTCTGGATTCTATGGGGCATAACAGAGGGATAAGAGCACATAGAACGGTTAACGAGTGGGGAATAGGATAAATCAACAACCTGTATCGCCTTTTTCCAGATATAATTACAAAAAAGACTTCTTCTCCATAAGTTTACGATTTGTATCAATGATTGCTAACTGGACCTTTCGCTCTCTTGTGTACGCTTTAAAAATTAGAAATTCGTACAAAATTACGTACGAACCACCGTACTGATGCGTGTCCTCCATTAACTGATCACAGCATATTACCAGCAATTTTGCACTCTTGAAAACCTTATTCCAAGTAGACTCGATTGAATTCATCTTCTAAACGGATCCCTTGGGACGTAAGCTGACGAATAAGCCACGGGTTTTCTAGTTTTTTAAAGACAAATTTTTGAGTTCTTGGCCGCAAGAAAGCGTGTAATGGCAGTTTAGATCTCGTTTTCATTTCTCTTGAGAGCCTCGACACGAGTAGCGTGATTTTTTGCAATCTGAGGCCCGCTTAGGAATGCAGCAGGGCCAAGGGCGGTGCCGATATCAGGAGTCTCGGTGGAAGAGTGAAGAAAAGTTGGAATGAAGGGCTCTGAATTGAGGGTTCACTTTCAGGCATACAGGTGCGAGATGTAGTTCCGTGGGCGGTCGACGTGTAGCGAAGCCGTTCGATGAAAATGCCTTAGGCAATTACACACAAGAAGACACACACAAAGACCCACAGGGCGTTCGGGAACCCTCTTTATTTTTAAGCGGCTTGCACCGCAGTAGCTCAGGAGGTAACCCGTGAGGGAGAGTTCTTGGTGTGGTAGAGCGGGGGTGTTCCGTAAGACGGCTGAGCCGAGTAGGGGCTTCCCGGGTTGTAAGGCGGGACCATGTTCCTTTGGAACGACGGGTGTCCTTAGGACAAGACGAACGAGTCCTCGGGACGGAATTGGTCGTGACGTAGTGTGCTGAGCACCGAAGCGTCACGAGGAAGGTCGACGGACGAGACCTGGTTCTCCTTAGCAGTGAATGGTAACCCGATGTCACTGTGGCAATGTAACCAACTTGTATATAGACGCCGGTTACCGGAGGCGCCAAAGGCGGAAAACGAAGGGCGATCACTTCCACCTTGAATCCTTAGAAAGGGAAACCAACTTGTATATAGACGCCGGTTCCCGTGGCGCCAAAGGCGAATACTCCTACCTTGGAAGAAGGGTAGACGTAGACGTGACTAAGCCAAAAGAAAACAAAAAGGGACCCCCTTGGGTGGTTAGGTCTTGCAATGGCCAACGCCGCTGAGGACGAGGGTTAGTCGACGAAGCGAAAGTTGGGAACAATTCCAAGCCAGCACCGAGGTTGGCTTTCTGTAGTGGGAGCCATTGGCTCGAGTAGTTAGCTTAAATACTAGTTAGACTAACACTACACTACAGTAAACTACAAGCAAAAACAGTTAAAGTCAGTGTCAGGCCCCTGAGGGGTAGAGGTTAGCTCCAGGTTAGTGAATAAATGACCGGGCACTTGGCCCAATAGGAGAGCAGGGCCCTGTGAAAATATCGGACCCTTGAGGGATGTAATTAGGCCCGGGTGGGGCAACCCCAAGTGTCATTACAGTGTTATGCATTGAAATTGTCAAGATACTAAGTGTAAGTCACCTTAGGTGTCAATAAATGTCATCGAAATTCAACGTCCAAAACGGACAAGTTTGCCGACAAAAAAGCCCGGGCAGTGATTGCACTTCACGAGAGTCAGCACATGCGACCGCGGAGTGACCCACAATGTGGGCATTTTTCGGGCTTAGGCGGTTTCCAATTGTTTAAATGCTGAAATGTAGCGTAGAAACCCTCAAGCGAGGTGTGCTGCAGACGAAACATTTCATAGACAGGATTACATTTTAATATGCCTCTTGCTGCAATAATCACTGGAAATGACACCGGAAAACAATTAAGAAAATCAGGTTTTAACAAAAATGCAGAAGTAAAAGCAAATCAAAATAGCGACTGATTTCAATGTAAACCCCCTAATACAGAGTATTGTTACCATCAGCAGTAAATTAAAAAATTAATGGACAATGCATTGAGTACACATTGTTATTAAAAATTATATCATTAATGGAAATAATACGCAGTGCTAAATTAACCATTTACTTCTTATTAGCGCATTTGATTCCATGCAGGAACTAAGTGCCTCAGTATCGAATATTCTACCGTGAATTAAACAATTGAGAAACTTAACACATTATCAAAGCAAATAGCTAACAGCACAGGGATAACTAAATAAGTACGCATTACAGCCAATCAGGGATAACTATTCTGCAGTTACTTGCTCCAGTAGTTGGGATTGATTTGAACCTTTGTGTTAGACGTTTGCTCAGGGCAGAACTGGTAATGGCAGGGTTAAAAATGCTTGATCACTCGAATTTCCGGATTATGATGTACAGCGGCTATGGGCGCGGGTGCTTCTTTCGGAAATGGTAACCCAAAGGGGTGTATTGTGAGGGCTTCCGTTTGGTTGCCAACCTTACTTGTCTTGAGTGGACGTACGCTGCCAGCAATGGCTGGCCTGGGGAGGCACACGAAGGGGGAGAGTATGTTCCAGCGAGGGCAGGTGAGTTGCCAGGACCGAGATTAACGATCGGGAGTAATGGAATGGCGGAATTGGATGAGGTGATCAGCATGTCTCCCCTGACGCTGAAATCCTTGTCCGGTTCCATTCGTTCCATCATGCGTACGCTTGGGTAAATCTTTAGATTTGGTGTTTGGGTCGCAAGAGTTGTAAGGAGAGTAGCGCGGTCATACGCCGTGACCGCCATGCGTGTTGATCCTCTGACCAGAACCAAATCAAAACTTCCACTTGTTGCTGCGTTTGCGTGACACTTGAATCATCAGAATTCCATAAATAACGAATAAATCATAACATAAATCAAGAACAAAAGACGGCTTGTGATTGGGCCATGAAGGATGAGTGGAGGGAGGGAGGCGGGAGAACAAGCGACGACTTGAGGGACCAGAAGTTGTGCCAAAGGTTTCCAAGTTGTCCGTTATATAGACTGTCCGACGGTTCTGATAGCACATCAAGTCCTTGAGCAACGGTAAGCTGCCAACGTGGCCATATCTCGAGTGGCTTACAGTCCGGCGGATGCAAATGCAACCGAGATGCAGACGTGACAGCGTGAGTTGCTTCCAGTTGTGGATCACAGCCACGTCGAAGCCCCTTTATCATATTCACCCATCATTTTCCAGTCATTCCACCAAAGTAATAACTTTATTGACTTCACTATCAGTAAATAACCTAAATAAAATACGGTACATTTCACAAAGGCGTAAGTATGTAACCAAGTACGTACTGCAATATCAAAATTAGAGAAAAATACTACCAATTCATTACCGCTGAGTGATAACCCAAATTCCATATAAATGGAAATATAACCTAGCCAAACAGTAATTTATTGACTTCAAGTACTAAATGTCGCGAAAAATCAGGCTTTATATTAGAGGAAGCAGAAATTTGGTGTTATCGGTGAGTACGAGAAAACTAAAACGTTTGGTTAGGGTAAAAGAGTTGTGGCGGCTGAATAAATTTTGTTTTTTTTGTACCGTTTTCTACTTTTTGGCCAATAACAGCAAAGGCTTTATAGGCACTACATGTCATCAACTATCTCTTCGATGAATTTTGTCTTTACTCATAGATAATCCCGGTCAGTCGAAAGCTAGCGGAGCAAAGTTCCAGCTTAGATAAGAAAAGGGCCACTACTTGAACATTATTTATTATTACTTACCAAAATTGGTTCGACGGTAGGACAAGATTCAGGGAACTTTTGCATAAAATGTTCCTGAAATATACATTCCATAACGAAATTTTTCTTTAATTTTTCTTAATGAAGCAAACTTCAATATACTTTAAATGATATAGAATAATTCTCATCATACAATATTGGAGTCTAAAACTCAAATTTTGACTTATTTAGACCACACGAAAGGGTTTACGGTCCATTTACCTACTACAGAGTAATTACTTTCAACGCCAGCTCGCTTTGTCCTAAATAATGTATTGCCAAATATAAAATTTCTTCTTACTTGTATGTTGGAAGGGACAAGTTTTCAGGATTTGTGCCGAAAAAGGAGTTACGGAAGCAGAAAGCAAGTTTGCTTATTTTCATGGAGCCAGAGCGAAGTAAAGGTGACACATTGAATACAATTAACGTTGAAAAGTGGTGAATTTATCTTATCCATACTTATAAACACAGTTGCTCCGAAAAGGTCCTCTCAAAAAATTGGCGACAGGCCTAGCACAGACTTAGTTTCCCATATTACTCGCAGAATGGAGCCCGTCATTCATATATCTCTTTTACTCACTGATAAAATCGGAGTTTCGAAAAAAATTTTAATTGTTTGTATTTAATATCAAAATTACGCAGTCGGAATGCCCTTCGTTGATTGTGGAAGCGAGAAGCCATTACCAATAATTCAAATGTAGAATTGATCAAGACTGTTCAAATTATTGAAGAGGCATAATGAATTTTGAAAATATCAATTTTATTACTCCTCGATTGTTTTTTCATCGATGAGAGCGAAGTGTCATAAAATTTTGATTTTTTGCAAAAATAAAGTGACTGTTAAGTTGGAGAATATCTTTCCATTTTCATGTATAGTAGTTTTAGAGAAAAGAATTTCAAAGAAAGGTGAATATATTACGACTGCTGTGTTGATAATAGTCAAGAAAACGTAGAGAAGATGTTGAAATAAGAATGATTCTTGATCAAAATTAAGAAATATGTATTTTTAAATTCCAAAAGTACAAAAACATGGACATTGAGTGCAAGAAAAAGACTCTGCAACGCAGAAAAAGTTATTTTACAATCTAAGGAAGAATTTTCAACCGCAGATAAGATTAATCTTTCCGTCAGTAGCTGTACAAGAAATATTTTTGGGACACTGAAAAATGATTCGCGGTAAAAAAACATAATTTTTAAAATCAAATAATTATCATTTTGCGACAGTATCTCTTGAATTAAATTTGAGGTTATTATTCTCTTCTATGACAGACGGGTTTGCTCTTCTTGAGGTTACTGGTAGAATATCTTGGCAAAGTAGATTTCAACTTAGTTGAAATCCAAGTCTCAAAACATTGACCAGTTTGAGAAACTAATAATTTTGTCCCCATGTTGAGATCTGTGGAGTAAAACATACGAATATTAGCCTTCAGGTTCAGATATACACTTTTATCAAGGGCCTCCAATCATTCTTGAATTTTCGTAATGGAAAAGATTCTTTTGTGAAATATTCCACAATGGGAAGAGAAAACTTTATGAGTCACAAGAATAGGCCAGACATGTCTATAGAATAAAGCCATTGATATATTGAGGCCAATTGAACACCTCATTTCTGCGTGCTTCAATCTGCGCGAATAGTATCTATCAGTCAGCCAGAGCAATTCGATCTAATTGCCCTGACTGATAGACGCATCCATTCTACCTGCGATAACATACATAGAAATGCTAAATTATCATGGTTCTAATATGGTTCCCTCAAAAAGATAAACTAATAACTAAAATACATTATAAATATTTAAAAGGGGTACATTCACTTACAATACAGGAAGTTTTCATGAAATTTGAAAAGGGTCAATTTCTGTACGCATATTCATCCACTTCCATACGTTATCTCATGCTTGTTCTGTTTCAATAATCTTAGAATGAAGCATAGATGTTTGGGCACTGCTTGAAGCGGTAGGGATTATTTTATCAGATTTCCGAATTTGAAACAAACAAAATGCAGTGATTCCGAGAAATACTACAAAATGGAAACCTTTTACATCAGGGATATCATTTTCTGATACCATCTTAGATCTCGCGTCCAATAAACAGAAGGGACCCATGCTCCCTTCTTACTCATTATATAGGTAGATACCACAAAGACTTTTTTGCTGGTCCACAGATTCACATTTCTTAAGACCATTTCAGATGAGTACTTTCTGAATGATAGATCCAATTGGATATTTAAATTAACTAGTTATTCTGTATCGAGATTAGAAATAGCCACACTTACAAGCAGATTATAAATGATTTTGAAAGCAGAGTTTGAAAATATTTATACTGCCGGAACAATTTATGTAAAGATCAAAAATCAAAAGCAGGTAAGAAATAAATTGAAATTCTAAAAAATATTTCAAAAGCACCACAATAGTTAAATATAAACGACACAGAAAATCTAAGTATAATTTTTTTAAACTTGATATTCACCCTTCTAACGCTAGAGAGATGTCTGCACAGACGGACCACCACTCCTTGAATTACAATTTGAATTTGCTAAAAAACCATAAGGGACTACAAGCAGTAAAACATTTTGAATCCTTTTCAAAAAGGGAAATCAGAGGGTATAAGACGATTACAGTAGTTAAGAGAAAGACTTACTATTCATTTTTTTCAAGCAAGCTGAGTGGAGTTGCTCACAAATAATGCATCCTGAAATGAAACTAAGCTTTAGTAAGATTTTTAATTTTGGAGCTTGTTTTTAAAACTTTCCCCCCACTTTTTGGACAGGGATACGAAACAGTTTCATTTATTGATCCTCAATCCAGAATATTTCGGTGGTATTAAGAACAAAAATGAAGACAAAAAATATTTTCGATTTTAAACACCATAGACTTTCCAGAAGTTACATTATATTGGTACCGTAACGCAACCTTATGCCCGCACCATTTTACTGGGTGTGTCATATGATTCTGTAGTGCAGTGCGCGGTGCACAATTCTTCTCGTCTAGGAACGGACCACCGTCAGACAATGAGAAACCGAACACACTAAGGCCCACAGGGTGTTCGCTGTCCCTCTTTCTCTTTAAGCACCCTGCGATGCAGAAGCACAGCTCGCCGACGGCGAGGAGAAATGGGGTTGGAAGAGCGGGGGTAATTCCTTGGACGGCTGGACGTTGTATTGTCCTCCGTGTTGTAAGACCGTACCGTGGTCCGCGGAATGCTAGAAACTTGGTATGGTTCGATTCCAAAGAACCGAAGACACCAGGTGTGTAATACTGGACAAAAAAATGTAGTATTGGGTCAGCTGTGCTAAATATCTCCTTTGGAGATAAGGATGTTGTCACCAACGATACTTGAAGTTCCTATTTGTACATAGACGCCGGAGTCCGGGGCGCCAAGCGTGAGTAAATACCACAAAAAAACAACAAAAGGGATGTTATATTATTGGATAGAGGGAGTGGAATAGAAAGGGGGTCCCGGGCGGATAAACGTGGCCATAGCCGAAGTTGCCGTTGGCAAGGTTTCTGCAAAGGCGGAAGTTGGGAGTCAAGTTCAGAACCAACAACGGGGTGGCTGTTTAATCTGGGGCCCTAGTGGACAGGAAGGTATAAATACCAGTTAACTAGGTTAGGGTTATCTGACGGCGGGGTGAGTGATGTTAGGGTCAGCCAAGTTAGTGAGATCCAAGTTAGAGATAAGTAAGGTCGATACTTGGCCCAATAGGTTAGTTTCACCTGCGAAAATATCAGGTCCAATTTGGGGGCCGAGTGGTCCAGATTGCAAGCCCTCAAGCCCATCTGTTGAGTATACAGTACCAGTAATAATAGTGGGCGTCAAAAGAAAATTGCCCTTACTGTACAGTACAGTGCCTGCTGGCTAGCAGTGAATCAGATCAAAAAAAGATCACTAAAATCAGCTCTGCCGATGGCAGTACAGTGTAAGTGACAATTGCACTACAGATTCGCACAAGTATTTGAAGCTTTTATTCCCATAAACTTTGAATTGAATTTGACCACTGTTCAGTAACTATCAACCGCGTGCGGAAACTACAGTTGCAATATCCATATTATTACTGTTGGTCGGTTAAAATGACTGATAAGCGTATTTTACATAGACTTTGCGAAAATTACCGCGCAGAAAGACAAAATAATGTTCGTTATCAATGCATTGCATTACAACAGTTTTAAATTGATGAAAATGAGTATTGCCAGGAAGAAAACTGAGAAATCCTTCGACTTACTATTTGAGGTGTTTTTTTAGACGCTAATCATCTTTTAATGGTTAAGGGACATGAAAACGGGCTAAGTTTACTTGATCAACGTGGCTCAGTGAAATTTTGCTTGATGAACATGGCTCAGGGAAATTCTTAATTGAAAAGTTTTAGGGAGGGAGGAAGTTTTTTTAAGGTAGTATCTGCTGTATTGCACACTACCGAAAAAACACTCGAAATATTTGTTCGCAATTCAATGTCTTAAACCTTCATCATCCGCTAACGCCCAATACTTCTGGAATTTGTAAGAAGTGGGATGGTATAATTGAATGTAATGCTCACTGATATTGGTAAGTAGCCCAAAAGAGTTCATTTACCGCTGCCCCGAGCCAAGCTCATACTTTGGAAGATTAACGTATAGTCCTTCTGAATCAGCAGTTCCAGCAAATTTTCCAATAGATTTTTTACCCTTGATCTATGCAAGATAGAATGGTAAAACTGCAGTGCCCGCGAGAGGAAACTGGGACTTTCAATTAAAGATGTAAGTTGGTCTGCTAAGCATAAACGTCTTGTAAAACGCTACACTGCTGCCCAAACCAAAAAAGAGGACGAAAGACATTTTCCCAGTAAAATATATGCAATCAAAGATAGTAACTGGTTGACACATTCTAGATTTAAGCGTTGTACGAACAGAGCTCGACGATTCAGCGACAAATGATCGAAGAAAGCGATCTAGAATAAAAATCAGGACAGCATTAGCGACCTTAGTAGAACCTCCCGCTTGTTGGGGACAAATAACGCCGTGGTTGGGCGGGCTAGGATGTGCTGAGCACTCCTTGATAGCAGGGAAACGGCACAACAACACAAAAGCATGGTAAATCGTACTAACTCTGCTAGACAGAGAGTCGTTGCACGCGACGAGAGTGCAACTAGGGGGATAAGGGGGAGATTAAAAGAAAAATGAAAACGAAGAGGAATGGGATACAGGGAATTAAACGAAGAATGAAAAGGCGCTACCAACTTCTGAGCTCACTCTGAACTCAGTGAGCGAAAGGTAATAAAGACTGACTCAATCCTTCCTTTCTTTTCTTTTTCATCTCCCCGGAGGCGCGAATTTTTCTCACTTATATATAATTTCTAATAACCATGAATACGCAATAATACTTGAATGTTTGGAGCAACTACAACTAAATAAAATCTAACCACTAAAACAAGGCGGTTTAGCCACTCTCTTGCTCTTCGGATAAATATGACGTCGGAGATAATAGAAGCACAGAAGACACACGCCCTTTCCTTCCTCTTCCAATACTGGCTTAGAAGGATGTATTAGAATGGACTTGTAAGGTCCACGCACCAGTTGATGGTTTTAGAAGCGGAGCATCTTCGGTAGACCAGTCTAGCTGGGCTAGACAGCTACAGGAGGAGTAGCGGGGCAGAGCGACCGTAGGTCGCCCTCGAAAGGACTAGAAGGACGCCCTAGGATCCTCCAGGTGAACCTAGAGTGGGCATTGGTAGAAGGGAAAAGGGAAAGGAGGAATAAAAGAAAGAAAAGAGGAGGAGGGAGACGGTTAGTAAGGTAGGCGGTCGTACTCCGGGAACGCATGAAACGGTTAGTGGGTATGACTACTACGGTCAATGTGTCTACTACGGACACGAGTAGAGCCGCCTACTCCGGACGCACGCTAGTTGGTTTATCTGTAGTGATCTCGTGCAGCGCTAGGCTTGCCGGGCACTCAACTAGGCAAACCTAGACAAACTACACCGGACTACTCCGGTCTCGGAGGTGCTGGTCAGGGAATCGGTCTGATGGTTCGTTGATCGTTTACTGGTAGAGCTCCTAAGGTCAACGGCCCTACGTAGTATCGGTGACACCTACTGCGGCACTGTCAACTAATTTGTCCTACAGTAATTACTAAAATAGAGGGATAATTAACGGAACAGATGTAACTGCCTTAGCCCTACACGTGCCCCTAAACGTGGAAATCACACGTGGCACAACACATGTGCTCTGGACAGGACAGCCTGTCCGTACTGTAGTAAGACCGTATGCGCACGCGGAAATAAAAGGCCAAGTTCCCACAGACGATTTTTATCGTAGGTAACAGATCCCCAGTCGAGTCCAATCCCTATAAAAAAGTGCTTTTTCCAAATAATCCTCAGGTTACAGCACTTCTTCCTCATCCGAGGACATATCCTCCTCCTCAGATACCTTCTCAGCCTCTAATTCCAGTATATTTGTGATGGCCAGCCAGTTCGGCGTTTAAGGAGGCGTGACACGCCTGGGCTTCATGGGAGCCCAGAAAGAGCGAAGAGGAGGAGCATACATAGGTCGCATGAGGTGGCCCGGGGTAGGAACGAGGACGGAGAAGGCCGTTGTCGACGAAGAATAGTCGGATAGAAGGTGTGACGGGGTGGTGGATAGGGGTGTGCAACGCCCGAAATGCGGTAGGGCATGGTAGAATGGGGAAATAGGATATGAAAGGGTGTAAAGGGGTGGTATAAGGAAGATAGAGAAGCAAAGAAATGAGAATAAGTGGGTATGAATTTGCTTTGATATCATGCCAGTACGCAGAAAGAGGCAGATGAATGCTGACGTTGGTACAAATAGCGTAGAAAAGAAGGAGGGGGCAAAAGGAGGAGGACGCGCGACGAGCTTAGACAATGAAGGGGGAGCAGAACAAGCGAAAAAGTAGGAATGCCCGCATTTGCTCTGGACAGTATGCCAAAAAAATCCTTGGAGTTTTGCACAGCAGGAAAATAAATAATTGCCACGCGCGTCAAGCGTTTCTTGCTTGGCACACGAGGCAAAATTATTGCCATAACAAAACGAACTCTGCCATGCTGGCATATCACTCCTGGGCCTGATCGCAAAGGAATTCCATCCATGTATTCCTTCCGAGTTTCTATCCTAGGTGCATGGGGGCGACTGATTTCCAATGTGCAGATTCAATACTTTTATTTAGCCTTTTCTGCACATAATCTGGTACTACACAACCCGCGAAAATGTAAAACAAAACATATTGGCCGTAGAACGTTGAATGGGAGCCCAAAATAAAACAAAATATGGCTAATACTGCTCACTTCATAGCCACACTGTAAGTGGAAAAGCTCAAGAAAATTAGATAGTTTAGAAGACGAAATTCTTCCGTCTTCTAAACTATCTAATTAAGTTGGCTACTTAAGTCTGCGAAAAAAATTACCGCCACGGTATTTTTCACCATTTTCTTCATACTGAGAGCCTATGATACTTTATTTCCGCACCAAGCTTCTCAAATGCATTTGCATAGCGCCTTGGAAATGAATCAATGAAAGAAAACAGAACACGTAACTTATATAGACCCCGCTATTTCGTAATACTATTCTCATACTTAGTTATGTTAAAGGCCTGAACTGCTTGAAACTGGCATGAAATGACGTAGTAAGATGGGCTAAACGTTTTCTGTGTGGTTAAGGTCCATTACTTTAAAATTTACTCCAAAAAAAGGTAATTGATGCACTGCAGTCCAGCCAGTACTGCTATTATACGTATTATTCTCAAGCAAATCTCCCTGAAAAGCAAACTTACCCCCAGGCTAACCATTTCTATATGGAATCAAATACCCCTGCAAGGTTCGCTTATACATCTGTTTCCAATTTAAAAACTTCCGGCTCAGTCAGGTCGAAATTTTAAATCCCTCCCCAGACCATGGCTGAGACTACTGGTAATGTGAACTTGTATAATTTCATGTTTTGTATATGTGTTTGTTACAAGTTGTTCCCAAGTATTGGACCGAAGTTTACTGCTGTACGTTTTTAATTTTTGTTTGATGTACGCAGCCTGTCTGCTGAGGGGCCTTGATCCGGCTTTGTAGGGTAATTTTAGAGGTATTACTGGGCACCCTGTAGGATATTCCGGGCCACAAACGACCATATTTTTCAAATATTAAATCACTCCGCATTTTCCCTCTTAACTTCTTGTCACAGTCTAGTGCTCTTTTTGTATCCCATCTGCACACTTTGGATATGTTGCTTTAGTATAAATACGAGACGGTGTTTGTATGTCTTTGTAAACTAGAACTCAGGTGTTTTTAGCTGTGTAATCTTTAGATTCGGTTGAAACATCTCTGTATAGCGAAATACTCGCTGCCTGCGTGATTATCCAAACTGTCGTTAGAGGCACTACTATGCTGCGGGTTATAGAAAAGACGCCATCCTTGTCTCAAATCATACCAACAGGGAGTCCCCCAGTCTGATATCTCTAAGTTCAAATTTCTCATCACTGAACATTTTGTTGCTCCATTGGTTGCGATTCAATGTGACATGCTTCCTCGCAAAGAAGAGGCGTTTCTCCATATGACTTCCTGTGAGCATTGGGGTCTTCTTTGTTCGACGATAGTTGAATGTTCCACTCTCTTCTGTAGTATAGCATTACTCCGTTCCATTTTAAGCACGGGAATCATTTTCCGGAGAGCAAAGATTGGCATTTCCCCTTTGATGCCCTTCGAAGCAAATCCTAACATCTGTACAAGTCAGTTTCGACAGTCCTACCGTTCGTTTCTTCCGTGATTACTTTTCTTTGATGTTAATTAGTTATGCACTACTAATCTGGACTTTCAGATCTTTTTGGCAGTGGCTCCTTTGCTCATATTCCCAGATTTAAAACCTTCAATATGAGGTGTTCGGTCAGTTGGGGACCACGAAGCATTACGAAGTGCGGCTTTTTGTTGAGAAGTGTTAATCAAGTTCAGCCAGGACCCACTGGCGAGAGAATGTATTGCAGATATACAGAGCAATGGAAAGAGTAGCGTGCAACGCTTGGGTTCTGCACTTCTTGCGGGGGCTGAAGTGGGGGAAATTGGGGTGCTTTACCGATTATAGATGTAGGACGGCTATTTTCCGAAGATTAACGGGGCGGCTCTTTGTAATAGAGAGTCTGAAAAGGAGGCAGAGTCAGGCGGGAAGATCTCACAGGGCTGGTGTCAGGCCAGCCGTGAGGCATGGCGCGTTAGACGAGACCGTCTAAGTAGCCTTTCGCACGAGTATTATCTTCAAAATTAAACAGTCTTATTGGGCCTTTTGTTAATTGGGAAGGATCTCCACAGGACTGCCAACGACCAGATTTGTTCTAGTTTGAGCGGACCGCTAATCATATATTTTCTGCGGGGAGTTTATACTGCAGAACTTTAAAATTGCCGAAAGGGATCTGCGCCATTGCAAATCATATCTGTGGAGGTCCAGGTCAGCAGTGTACAGTACAGGACAGCATACTGTATAGATTCCGTCAAATGCGATAAGCCTGTCAAAAGATTCTGTATTGCACAGTATGGTAAGACACGAGCATTCACCGATCCGAGAAACCAGTGATTAGTGCAGTTCTGTACAGTAACATGTACTGTACTGGTACAGTACTATACGTCCCTTCGTACTGTACCCACTCTTTCCAATGTCTGCCACTATCACCCACCCTGCTCCCGTCTCCCTCCCACCCAGCCCAATCAACCCACACCCACACGACCATTCCCTTCGGCACCCATGGGCACTTCCCCCGATCCCCCAATGGCCGCCTCAACAATCCTCCCACACCTGTGCCCTCCCCATGGACTCCTCATCTATCCGAGATGCTGATAACCCCATCTCAAATCGCCACCCGGCTCTCTACCCTAGCCGCCCAACTTTCCTCCTCCTACGCCTCACTCAACCCTGTTCTCGTAGTCGTCCTCAAAGGGTCCTTTATGTTTGCCGCCGATCTTTCTCGTGCCCTTTCCATTCCTCATTCCCTTGAATTCATCCGTGCCTCGAGTTATCAAGGTACCCAATCCATGGGCCACGTTACCGTGGATGGTCTCGAAAACGTCCAACTTACCGGCAAGCATGTTCTCGTCATTGAGGATATCGTCGACACCGGACTGACTCTACGTCGTCTGTTTGACGTTGTCCAGGAAAGAGGCGCCGCCAGTGTCAAATGCTGTTCTTTTTTGGAGAAGGAGACCACCCGCCGGACAATCAATGTGCCTCATGTCGATTACGTCGCCTTTCGGATACCAGACAAGTTTGTCGTCGGCTACGGTCTGGATGTGGATCAACGTTTTCGTCATCTACCTTTTGTCGGCGTTTACAAGCAATAACTACATCCCCGTCCTGGCCATCCGTCCCGCCTACCTCGTCATCTTGCACGCATAAACGTTACTGTCAAATGTCAACACGCGCCGCCTAACACTGCTCAAACCCCTTACGTTCCACCCGCTGATCTGCCCCTACGGTCCCATCTGTCACAACTCATCCATTGCATCCCACTACACACCTACCTGGAGCGCATCCTCTCCGCCAGGAGCCTGCACACAGCTTTGCATCGCTCGGTACGCAGTGTATCAGTCAATCACAGAGCCACCACCTCCTCTCCTTCCACCTTGGACTACTTGCTCTAATTCGCCATTGCCGGCTTCTGCTGAGCCTGCTGTTGCGCCTGTTGAACAGGATTCTGATGCAGCCTGGCCTGCCCTGTGGGCCCCGCCTGTTCCTTCGTAACATACTCGACTGAAGCGCGTGGCGCAAAGAATCCCAAATTCCTCAATTCCGGCTGTTCCTCATTCTCCATCTGCTGAATAATGTACAACAAATTCCCAACCACCACCGACGCAGAGTTGGGCAACTCCTTATTCGACTCTCTCAACTTGCTCCACGCCGCGTCCAAATCCTCCTTTGTGAGAAACAGAGGCACCACACTCTCATTCCCTTTCCTCAAAGTCAAGCCCTTGGCCACAAACACCGGCACCCCTTCGACACCACTGCGAATCCTCAACTTGCGTTGCAAGCCCTCTGCGGCCTTGACCTGCTTCGAGTCAGGGAAGAAGCGGAAGACCATGGTCAACTCTTCACCGCCGCTTCCGCGAATACCAGACGGCGTCGGCTTTGCCTTGACCATCTCATACGCCTTATCCAAACCCATAATGTAAACCCTTGCATCCGCCGCGCCCGGATTCTTCTTCATATCCTTCAACATCTTTATAGCATCATGATGACTAAAAAAAATCAATCCAATTTGACTGCCACTACCATCCATATTCGCCAAATACGGCTGCCCCGAAGCATTGGTGACTGCAAACACGGGGACCTGTGACAACTTTCAGACACTGATTTCTTAGAAAACTTAGCAGCGGCCATGACACGCTGCACCATCTCCCCTCCACCATTCCCCAAGCCATCAGCGGTGGACAGACGCTTGTGCGCGACATTGACAACACCATTTGCAGCGACGATTGCGGCGGCGGAGATGCCGGCCACACGTCCCCATTTCGCGAACGCGCGCGAGGGTGGGTTTCTGGTTGGGTGAGGCGGTCATGCGGGGGGAGAAGACGAGCGGGGGAGGTAGCGGAGGGGAAGGAATGGAGCGAGATTGCACGGGGACGGGGCGCATGTGGTGGGGTGGTAAAGGCGGGTGTATGTGACATTGTGGTGATGGGGTGTGAGTATGAATCCGGGGAGGTTGTCGGGAGGTTGGCGACTGTAACGCGGGGAGGATAGGGGCGGGAAAGAAGAGGAGGACACGATGGGGTGTGACTTGCGATCGGGCGGGGGCGGGAAGGACGGTGACGTGATCGGTGGAGAAGGGGGATCTTGGAGATGTACGGCGGGTTGGGAAACGAACGGTGTGCCGATTTGACGCTGATTCAAACGGACACGGGTTTCCGGCGGGATATTTGTGGGGGGTGGAGATTGGGACAACTGAGGGCGCTGGGCAGATTTACGGTACATGTGGATCGCGATTTGAGTGCCCCAATCGCGATTTTCAACGGCGGAAGATTTAAACGCGCAAAATGTGCTGCAATTAACCCAAACGTAAAATATGTTCAACCTGCACACTTTTCGAGCACGATTGCGCGTACGGTGGTGACCTGTCTCTCGCGCATCCTCCGTTGAACACACAAAGCGTGAAACAAACGTATCGTGCGCTCACACTGACATCACAGGCGAGCAGGTTACACTAGTGGCAAAGATGGGAAAGGTACCTATGGACATGAAGCGTCGGATGTTATTTGCACAAGCCGAGATAGGACGTCGTGTATTAAAGTCGATCTGCATGTCATCTCGGTTACCACGTGGTGTGCGCGAGGCGGCGCAACGTTCATTAGCGGAGATGGACCCGAATACGGCGATGACGAGAATTCGAATGAGGTGCGTGATGACGGGGCGTGCAAGGGCGGTGGATACGAGGACGAGGGTTTCGAGGATTGAGTTTCGGAGGTTGGCGTCGGAGGGGATGTTTCCGGGGATATGGAAGGCGAGTAGGGGGTGGGGATGGGTGGGTTGGTGTTGCGTTGGGTTCGGGGGGCAGGGTGGGTGATTTGGGTGATTTGGGGTATGGGAAGGATAAGCATCGGAGTGATGGGGAGTGATAGGTATAGTGTTGTTCTGTATGAGGGGCATGAGTTGTGGCATAGATGGCAGGATGCATTATCGTCGGCAGGACAGGATGGTAGAGTGGTGAATGCAACTGTTCATCCCAAAACTGTCTCATGGCATGAATAAACTTTGTGTGCAGAGTGGTGATTGCTGTAATGTTGCCACGGTTGAGATGAGATGCGGTGTTTCCTGTTGTGGCTGTCGCTCGAATTTCCGTCGAGACTCAACCGGTTGTCGATGTCGGCAGACACGCCGTTGTGCGTTTGTTGCCAATCGCCGCTGCGAGCCGCTGCGAGCCGCCTCGACCGCGGCGCATTTTCCGATTGTACGGTACAGTACAGTACAGTACAGTACAGTACAGTACAGTATTGGTACTGTACTGTACTGTACCGTACAATGGACTGCTTCCAACGTGGAGGGCGTGTCAGAACGGTAAAGACGGCGTAATTTGGCCCAGGCGTAGATACGGCAAACAACCGTGTGGGAATACTGTACTCACGCTCACGCTCAATACTTTTTCAGTAACTTTGTAACTTTGGCCAAATCATACCCGGTCCAGTATTATTATTGTGCATCATTCCATAAAAACATTCAAAAAACACCATCTCATCTCGTTTTAATCCTTCAAGCCACGTTTGCACCAAGTCATCCCAGCTTCAAGCCACCACGCATCGCTCCGCTGCCCAATCGCACTCCTCCCCATCCAGTCCATCCAGTCCATCCCTCCATCCCCCATATCTATCCGCCCGCCGTACCATTCCCCACCCCCCCACCCCGCCTTCTCCTCCTCTGTTCACCCTTTCCACCCTGTCCACCCTCCGTCCTCCGCCCTCGCGCCTCCGCGCTCCCTGCCAAACTGCTCACCCGTTCGTCTCTCCTGCCTCCAATCTCCACTCAACCCTGTTTCACTCCCCATGCGTCGTTCCCGTCGTTTCTCCTCCCGTCCTCCCCCTCCATCCCCACCCCCATCTCCCCCCTTCCCCTCAACCCTACGTCTCTGTCAGAGTTCTCGACTTTGTCACGATTCCCTATTCCCGTCTCTCCTCTCCCGCCGCTGCCCTCGGACCTTTAGACACCGCCCTCCGCCCGCCAAGTTACAGACTTCCTACATCTCCCCTCCGTCATCACTCCGCTACACAGACTGACCATCCGCAATGGGATCCTCATCTCGTTGATCTTGCCTTAGATCAGGACACCGACCAATCCGTATCCCCAACCATTCCCCCCTACCCGTCGTTCAAACCCACCAAGCCACTTCCGATCCACAAAATGGCACCGTGTATTATCGTGATGATGCGGGACATTACGAACGACTGGTACGCATTGTCAATGGAGACGCTATACACAACATGATCGCTTGCAGCGCGATTCATCTACCACCTCCACCCTGACCACCACGTCACCAGACGCAAGTGCTGTAGTATCTAACGTCAGTACTGGCGCCGTTCTGCTGAGGCTTCGTTTGTCAGTGATAGGTCCGTGGAGCTAGAGGCGGAGGGGGAGAGGCCTCGCAATTTGGTTGCGTCCTCGGCCCGTTGGTCCATTGCGATGAGGGGGGAGGAGGGGGGAGAAGGGGCAGTTCGCCATGTCTGTCGTTTCGGGTGGCGATGATGCTGTCAGAGTCGCTGATGTTATGGCTGTGGTCGACAGGTTGATCCGAGGGTGATGTTGGGTATTGTGGGCGGCATGCGGGTATGAGGAAGAGGAAGAGTTTGAGTGATGAAAGTGCTCGATCTACTGCCACCGAGTATTATGAGGATGATTATGTCAGCTTTTTGGAGACAAGGGTGGTAGCATGAGAATGTCAAGGGTCCCATTCGGCAGAGCACGTCCGGCGGAATTCCGAAGTAATTCTCCGCTTTCTGTCGCACTAGTGATGATGAGTACCGCGGCGGAAGTATGGGCAGCGGGGGAGTGGCAGAAGCGGCAGAAGTGGAGGGAGTGGCAGAAGTGGAAGAAGTGTGAGAGTGTGAGGAGCATTCTGATCGGGAGGGGCGCAAGGTCGTAGCCCATTTTACGTTGTCACTTTCTTGAGGGAAAACAGTGTTCAAATTGTCGGGTTCATGCCTGAGTTATGATTCATAAAGCGGTTTGCTTTTATTTGATGGGTGACGGAACTCAATGTACTCTACGCAAATGGCTGCCTCTCGCTCGTCTTTTTCGAAAAAGCCATGTGCACACATCGGGGATGCACAGATTTAGAGCAAAGCCGAAACGCGACGGCGTTGGTCCCAAGCTTTACATACCTCTATCACTTGACCTCAAGCCGTCAAATCATACAGAATCGCCTTGCCATCGATAGTTAACATATCTCATCCAAAAACACAACTCCTTTCCATCCAACCCTGCATAAACCTTATCTCGCCCAAAAACACCACACTGAGCCGCGTCAAAGACTATCACATCAAGCTACCTCTAATCCTACCAAAACGACACCGTCCTTATAAGTACCTTCCCTAAACGCCAACCCATCGTCTCTCGCACCTATCCAATTTCAAACGCCCACTCAGTCTACCTGGGAACCCCTCCCAAAACCTGCACCCAATCCACAACACCACACACGTCTCTGCCCTCGTTCCTCACGCCGCCCCACCACTGCAGCCATCTCCAGACATCCATCTCCACCTCGCCCCCCCTCTCTATCAGAATTGGCGCCCATTTTGCAACCTCTGCGACTCCATCTGCAACAAACGCGTACACGTCATCCCAAACCCGTCCCACTCCCTCCCAGTTGCCGCCGGCCCAACACACGCCCATCCATGTTACCAAAACCGCCAGCCTTACCCACACCATGCACATGCACATCAACCATTTGCATACCAGCGGTTTCCTTGTCAGCCACCAGTATGGGTTCCATAGCAAGGACTTGGACGCCAGGTGCATTCCGCTGCTCAATAGATATGCCAGCCATAGTAACGCACGCCCCTGCTCCATACCATCCACATAGCCACCATACCGCTTACAAGCCTCTCCCAACCCAACCAATCCCCCATAAAAAGCACCAGTATAGGACATATCACGCCATATACCACCAATATACACCCCTCTGCAAACAGAAACATACCGTCGACGGCCCAAATTCAACCTCTTCCAGTGCAAATGTCGATGAAGAGTGCAAAGCATGAGACAGGCTCTCGGAGGTGGATTCCGGTTTGCAAATCGAGACCGGGGTAGATGGCGTGCTAGTTGATGCAGGCGCGGCGCATGCGCCGCCAGGCGAGGGTGGAATTGCGAGGGAGGTGCGATGCTCACGTTCCAAAGAGGTGAGAGTGATGTTGCTGAGAGAGACGGAGAGTTGGTCGACATCCATCCCGAATGGCGCGGTGAGGTGCGTAGGAAAGCAGTGTGGAGGAGGTTCGAGGCGTGAATGGTGGGTTGGGAATGGTGCTTGTAAAGAATGTGGATGTCGCAGATGGGGGATGTCGGGATGCTGTCAGGATTTGGAAAGATTTTTTTTGATCCTACCTTTCGGCCGTAACGTACAGTACAGTACAAACCACATTTGCCAACGCGACTCGCACCTCTGTTACATCCTCCCACATCGCCCACTCCCTACTGCTCTCTTAACTTCCTCATCCCGCCACAGCACCACCCGTCTCCCTCCCACGCTCCCTAATTCTTCCCCCATCGCCAATGTCCACCGAAAAAGATCCAGCCTCTGTTACAGGCCCCATCGCGAGCGCGCCAGAGACGAATTACGTCAATGTCAAACGCTCATCAGACGCCTGTTTGAGGCCCATGGACAACTGCTCGCCGGTCGGTAAGTCGCTTGCACCTGCTCCTCGCCCCTGCGTCACCGTATACCGCCATAAAGGTGCCGCTAGTGGCATGAGCGTTTTCTCGTGTGCTACCACGCGCGCTCGTTGCCGCAGTTGCGTCGTGCATACCGGCTAACCCGTTTGCAATTTCCGTTGTGTCATGTTGCGATATTCCGTATGTGTCGTGGAGTAGCGCGTCGAAGGATGCTACCGGTCCTCCGACCTCGCCTCCCGCCCTATCCAAATCATGGAGCAGCTAGTTGCCCAACAAAAATCCCTCCGCAAGCTTATTGACGAAGGTAGGCCCCGCTGCACTTTTCTTTTTCCTTCTCTTACGTGTGGAGGAAAAGGCCGATTTACTAACACCTCCGGCGCCCTTGCGTGAAATGCACCCGTTGCAGTCATTGAGCACCAACGTCTCAACAGTATAATCGAGGAATTGCGAAAGGCCAACGCGGTAGAGGATGCTAAAATTGCCCACCTAGGCTCCAATCTACGTGCCGCTGAGTCGGTACTACAAAACGCGCTGGACGTTGCACGTCCGCGATTGGTGGCTTTGAGAAGGGCCAACAAGCGACCCGTGGATGTCGATGAGGTGATCAGTTACGGCTCCAAGATCAGTGCCTCCATGTCAGCTGCGCCGGGATGGGACCCTTCGCAACCATTAGGGACTAACCTACCACCGGCCCCTACTGAGGATATGATGCGTGCAGGGAAGCTAGCCGCCATGGGATTAGAGGAACCGGAAAAAGGGGTCAAGGGCTGACTATTTGTCCCACACCGTTGTACTTACGTAGTTGCTATGTAGACGATTGCACAGGCATCTGGTCAAGAGCTGCGGTTTACCTCAACCATTATAAGGCGAGCCCTGACCTTCGAATGTTCACAACCCTACTCCCTTTTCCGAGTTTTCGCAATTCCTCCATTATTCTTTTTGATACCAAGAAACGGAGTTGACGCGGAAAAGTAGGTCGACTTTTCCTTGCCTCTCCCGTCATCGATATCCCCACCCCTACCCCTCCCGGTGCTGGTGTTCGTGTCCCCAATTCTAATCCCTGCCCTACCCCAACGATAATCCTCCCTCATTCCCTGTTATCCCCAATTTGTCCGCTTCTGTCATTCCCTCTTTTCTTCTTTGCTTTGCCAATCTCCGTTTCGCGGTCAGTGGCATGTTGTTTGTCTTCTTTGATTGCAATCGCAGTCGATTCGATCCTTGGGCTCCCAACATGCCCAGTCCATCATTCTCCAAATCGTTTCCTACTCCTACTCGCCTTCTCCCCAAACTTGACCCTGTTTGCCAGCCGCCTCATGTCTGTGATTCCCATACGTTCCTTCTCTCTTCTAGCTCGCTTACCCCTCGATGCTTCCTCTTTGCCTCATCCCCAGGTATCGGTAATGGCCTCGCTGTCTTTGCCGGCGAGGCTCCTGCCACTTGGTAAACTTTTCCTCCAACTTTAACCTCAACGATCTGCCCATGGCACCATCGGACTGTTTACGACAAGCATCCACACGTGCCGCTAAACATGCTTTTCCACTGACAACGTCGCCGGCCTTGGAACGATACTGTTTCGGGAGGGACATGACTAAGGGACAGGTGAAAATGACACCCTCATGCATGCGCGTTGTTTGCGTGGAGGTACCTTCCAAGCCCTTCTTGGTCTTGCCCATAACCTTGACATTGCAGCTGGGCATGACGGCAAGCTCTTTCAAACCGCCGGCAATACCCATCATTTTGGCGGCGACGGCCCACCGACGATCTGGACTAAATTCGGAGCCATGTATCCGGCTCGAGACTCAATGTACTCCAGGATCTGTTTCCTCTTGTCCTCTAAATGCGTGAGGGCATGACACAACGCGTGAACATTTGCCAGTTCGTCGTCATGGAGTTTGCGTCCCGTGGATGCAGACGCCGCTAAATGAACGGTGATGACTGTACCAGAGGGCAAAATCTTGCGAAGGTCTACGTTTGTCAGATCGGAGACGTTTGCGGAGAGAAGCACGACTCGAGCATAGTCGAGAGGGTTGAAGATGAGGGTCTGGAGCTCAGGAAAGGATGGATTGTAGGCTTCCTTCAAGGAGCGGTGGTGAGTTTGGATCTCATCGTCTATTTCGGAGATGATTTGGGTGCAGGAGACAACGAGATTGTACTCGGTAGGGTGTTGCATGGAGTTGGTGAGGGGGATACTGTGGATTTGAGAGAGAAGGTGATGGATCCTGGAGAGGAGGGCAGGCGTGATGTGTGAGTGGGAAGGAGTATCAAGGTGCATGGGTGTGGGTGTGGGGTGTGCATGGGATGGAGGAATTTGTGGGGGGAGGAAGGATGCGAAGCGGGGGATGTGGGGGAGGGAGGGGGGGGATGTGTCCGACTCGACGTCGTCGAGGAATTGGTCAGCGAGGGATGCCATGTCTGTTGAGGTAGTGGATAACAGAGTGGGGCGAGCAGCGCGGATGCGCCCTTGCAATGCAGCGTAGAAAATGCAGCTAACCGCGTTGGTAACGACGTGACAGTGGAGTGCTCAGCGAACTGTTGGTGCTCAAAGCGGCCGTTAAACTGCTGTAGTGCGAAAAACCAGGTTGAAAGGAAAGAATTGCGATAAAAACGTCGCCCTTGTGCAAATTTAAAATCAGTGTTGACAGCCAGGTTGACATCTGCCTTTTATCTACAAGTCAAGTGACACATGTCCGCCGCCGACCCCATCCTTCGCCCCGTGCAGGAATTGCATCACAACAATCCAAACGTGCGGCGCGCAATCCATTCTTGAAGCAGCAACATGAGGGCCAGGAACAGCGCCAATGCTGCCAAGGCATACTTGAGGACGGGCCCTCTTTTCCTCATCTTTCTCAACTCGCGATTCCCCCTCTGAACACTCTCCGTGGCCTCCACCGCCAACTCATACAACGTTTCAATTTCCCTAGCCTGCTCCAAGACCTTACTCGCAAACACATGGTTCAACTGAGCAATCTCCAGCACGGTCCTCTCCGCCTCCCTGACCACTTGCCTGGTACCCAGTAATTCATTCATGAGAACCATATTTTCTCTCTCAAACTCGCGCTCCATAATACCCGACATGTTCTCAGGTTCCCCCTCTCTCCTCCTCTCTTCCCTCATCTCTCTAGCAACCTGAACATCATATTCCACCTTGTTCCTTCCCTTTTCCTCCATAGCATGTCTAATTCTAACCCCCCTCAACGCCTCCCACTTTACACTGACCTCTTGCAAATCCTCATTCAAAATGACAACAACGCCCAACTGATGCGCAGCAAAGGACGAGTCTTCCCCCTTTCCCTCGATTGCCTCCATGGCCTCTTTCTTCAATCTCTCAATTTCCGCGACGGCGGTGCGCAAAAACTGGCCCACCGCCGCATCGATCTCATCGCGTTCCCGTTCCGACATACCACGGCGCGAAAAGTCGCGGTAGCGCGTGTGACACTTGTCGACGAATTGCGCCATCTCGGTCATCTTTTGCGTGAGTTGCTGAGCGACAGCGGTGAATTGATCTTGTGTGGTTTGGGAGACTTGTCGAATGAGAGGGGGGTGGTTGGTGGATCGAGGGTGGTGTGAGGCGAGGGCGGCGAGATATTCGGCGGTGCGATCTATGGGGGCGATCATGATTTGTGTGGTGGATTTGAGTTGGGGGGAATCGAGGCGGGAGAGGGATACAGGCAAGGAGCGGAAGCGAGGAAGAGTACAAGCGACTTGGTGGTGTCGGGTGGTGCAAGCAATGGCGGAATCGGAGGGCGGTGTGGAAAGGGCGGGTGAGATAGTTGGGGAGGAAAGGCACAGTGCTGTACATAGGACCATGACGTCACAACAGCTTGCTTTTTATTTTTTCAAGGTACTGTAGTTTCCACGTATTCAATGTGTGTACAGTCTAACCTAGCTCAGTAGATAGGCAGGATTGGATGACTGCCGACCACTTGTCCCCAGAGCAATCCTCGCTAACCGTTGTCGGAAACAGTTTCTTCTCCTTTCACTCATTCGCCCTCACACTGCCCTAGTTGATACCATCCATACCTCCTCGATATCCAACTAGCCTCCTACATTTCTACCTTTTCTTCAATACCCTGATTATACCTTGCTCTTTACAGATATCACAAGAGGAAAAGAAAAAACACAACTGCCACACCCCCGTCCCATCCCAATACCATACCCTTCAATTCGTCTACACATTGCTCGCCATCCCCGCAAGGTCCACTCCGGACGACGACCGCGACTGGGGCGTCGGCCACAAAAGAGACAAGCCCACTCCAACCCCAACGTAACAATCACAACGCCCAGAGAAAAGGCCACACCCACATCCCAACCCACACACCCAGAATCATCTTGACCCCAATAACAACAACACCACAGCCAACGATTGTTTCAAAAAGCGCACATTCCCAATCGAGCTAGCCAGCACAAAAAACAGCGACCTCAACCCCATAATCGCCAAAATATTACTCACATAAATGACCAACGTATCTTTGGAGATGCCCAACACGGCGGGGACAGAATCCAGCGCAAACACGACATCCGACAGTTCGATAGCCATCAACACCACTGTCAACGGGGTGGCAACCACACGACCATCCTCCACCACGAAAAAGCGCTGCCCGACATACCGGTCCACCACAGGGATCACGCTTTTCGAAAATCGAATCAGCCGATTATCACCCACATCATCCTCATCGTCATCGTCCTCCCACAGTAACTTTGCAGCCGAATAAATCAACACCAGTGCAAACACCGCTGCCAACCATTCAAACCGGCCTACCAACACCTTACCCGCGACAATCATCACCCCTCGCAGCACCATAGCGCCTAGAATTCCCCAAAAGCACCGTCTCCTGCGCCTCCCGTGGTACCTTGAAGTATTTGAAAATCAGCAAAAACACAAACAAGTTATCCACCGACAAACTATACTCGACGATATACCCGGTCACAAACTCCAGTCCCCGCTGTCGACCCTCACTCACACCAAACATGATCGCCACTACCGTCGCAACGGCGATCCAAAAGGCGGTCTTGAATGCATGAACGCGGATTGCGGGGATGGACTTGAGCTTGCGTGCAGTTGAAACCGAGGACGTGGTCGAGTCATTGTCGGAAAATTGGGCGGCGTTGTTGGAAAAAGGTGTGGGTTGTGACAAGGAGGGAATAATTTGCGAGGGAGTTGCGTGAGACGAGGGTGTGAACGGACTGTGACTAGGCCGGTCGAGGGCATGGCACTCAGGGCCGTGTGCGCGCTGCTGTGAGGTGGGTGCAGCGTTGACGCATGAGACTGGGGAGGCGTCGGTTGGTTTGGGGTTGAACAAGGAGTTTGGGCTGGAGGTTATGCGGGTTGCGGTGGGGAGCTTGGCTTGGTGCATGGGGAGTGGGGAGGGTGAGGGCAGGGCAGGGCGGGGCAGGGTGCAATGGGGGGGTTTAATCAATGCATTTGGGTGAGGGATGCGGACCCTGCATTTTCGCCTACTTTAGGGTGCTTACACTTTTCGCTCTTGGCGTTCCTATTTGGCACTCTACCCTGCTTTATAAGTATCAATGGTACAGTACATTGTGTGTGGAATGTCGTCCATTTCCCACCGCCAAAATCTTATGCTTACAGTATTGCTCCCTTTTCCAGGCTCCTCCTACTGTAATTCTATCCATGCCATGCTGTACTTTTTCTACGGTCCAGTACAGTACGGTCCAGTACAGTACGGTCCAGTACAGTACGAAACAAGTGGCAGAGAGCAGAGAGCCTGTCCACGAGATCCAGCCATTGGCCTGAGATCAAGCGACCATCCCTGTGACCTGTTCCGCATTCTCGCATACCCCACCATTTCACGTTGTCATCCGTCCCCCTCTCCCATCCCAAACACCCAACCTGGCCCAAAACAAACAAAACAAAACAAAACAAAATGTCCGCATGTCCCCGCCCGCCTTCCTCCCCCCCACCGTGCCGCACCCCTTCCTCCCCCGCCCCGTGCCTCTAACCTCCAAACCTCGCCCTATCGGCCCCTCATTCCACGCCCCCCCCGTGCCACCCTCGACGCCCAATCACGCGCCGACGCCGCCGCCAAAGCCCTCCAAGCCCTCGACTCGACGTCCCCCCTTCGAATGGCGCCGAGCAAGACGCTTCCCGCGCTTATCCACTCGCCGGTGTCATCGGACAGGACTTTGTCAAACTGGCGCTGCTGTTGGCAGCGGTCAATCCACGCATTGCTGGCGTGGGTATTTCGGGTCGGCGGGGTACGGCAAAGAGTATTATGGCACGTGCTGTGCATGCTTTGTTGCCGCCTATTGAGGTTGTCGTGGGGTCGTATTGGAATCAGGAGCCGGCGGTGAGTGCAAATGATGGGGGGAGGACGAGGAGGATCCCACGCGAACCGTCATTCCGGCACCGTTTGTTCAGGTCCCCTTGAATGTTACTGAGGATCGCCTTATTGGTAGTGTCGATGTTGAGGCTAGTGTCAAGGAGGGGCGTACCGTCTTTCAACCGGGCTTGTTGGCACGTGCACATCGCGGCGTTTTGTATGTGGATGAGTTGAATTTGTTGGATGATGGTTTGGCAAATGTGTTGCTGGAGGTTATTTCAAGTGGCGTTGTGAGAGTTGAGAGAGAGGGCTTGTCCGTCTCTCACCCTTGTCGTCCTATGGTTATTGCCACCTATAATCCAGAGGAGGGCGACGTTCGTCCGCATTTGTTGGACCGCTTGGCTATTAATTTATCCGTTGATGCTATCCCGTTGACTCTGGAGCAGAGGCTGGCCGCTGTCGAGTCGGCAACAAATTTCGCAAATGCCCCGAGGAATTTCATTGACAAGTTGGCGGATGATACCGACCAGATGGCTACCAGCATCGTTCTCGCGAGGGAGTACTTGAAGGAAGTCACCATGTCTGCCGACCAAGTCCAGTATTTGGTTACCGAGGCTGTAAGGTCCGTCTGTCAGGGCCATAGAGCAGAGTTGTTTGCGATGCAAGTTGCAAAGGCGAGTGCCGCCTTGAACGGCAGGGAGCAGGTAAATGCAGACGATTTAAAGACCGCTGTCCGTCTCACCATCCTCCCGCGGTCCTTGGTTATGAATGATATCGATATGGATCAAGAAATGGATGGCCACACCGCCACCGCCGCCACCACCACAGCAGCCAGAGAATCAAGAGCAGGATACTGAGGATGAGTTGGATGAGCCCGATGAGGACCAGCAGGAGCCAGAGCAGGAGGATGAAGTAGAGGATGTACCGGAAGTACCGGAGGAGTTTATGTTTGATCCAGAAGGTGTGGTAATGGATCCAGAGCTACTAGAGTTTAGCAAGTCGCAAAAGAAGGGCAAGGCAGGGGGCAGGGGGTTGGTGTTTTCAATGGACCGCGGTAGATATATCAAATCGATGCTACCGCGTGGGAGTGGAGTGCAGCGGTTGGCCGTTGATGCTACACTGCGGGCTTCTGCACCGCACCAAAAGTCACGAAGGGAGCGAAATGCGGGGCAATCCAATCGAAAGGTGTTTGTAGAGGAGTCGGACATGCGGGTCAAGAGACTGGCGCGGAAAGCGGGGGCACTTGTGGTTTTCCTGGTTGATGCTAGTGGGTCGATGGCGCTGAATCGGATGAATGCTGCCAAGGGAGCGGCGATTCGGTTGTTAACCGAGGCATACCAAACACGTGACAAAGTAGCGTTGATTCCATTCCAAGGCAATCGCGCGGAAGTTGTGCTGCCGCCAACAAAGAGTGTGACGATGGCGAAAAAGCGACTGGAGACTATGCCATGTGGAGGGGGATCTCCTTTGGCGCATGGACTGATGCAAGCTGTACGAACGGGAATTAACGCGCAGAAGAGTGGAGATGTGGGCAAAGTAATTATTGTGTGTATTTCGGATGGGCGGGCGAATGTGCCGCTCGCAACGAGTGAGGGGGAGCAACTAGAGGAGAAGATGAGCAAAGCGGATTTAAAGCAGGAGACTCTGAACATATCGAAACAGATTGGGGCATTAGGTGGGATCGAATTATTGTGCATTGACACGGAGAACAAATTTGTGAGCACGGGATGGCGAAGGAACTTGCACAAAATGCGGGAGGCACGTATCATTCACTGCCCAAGGCGACAGATGCGACGGTCGCCAGCGTGGCAAGCTCAGCCATTGAGGCAATGCGGGCAGTTGCGTAGGCGACGATGAGGCGACCATCGCTGCAATTTTGGCTCCTCCAATTGTACTAGTTTGGCCGATGCGCCTGACGGGGATGAGGAAAAGTTTATAAAGGCTAATAATCTAAAAGAATACACGTAAAAAGACCAACGTGGCAGTTGAAACGTTGCGTCTTCTTGTTTCGGATATTGCGATCCATGAGAGATCATGGAATACGTGGTGGAACACAACATAGATTACAACTCATCGTGTACGCGAGGGCAAGAGAGTGGTGCGGGACGCATGTATGCCCAGGGAGAAGACCTCCGCGTTTAAGCAAGTGCGGAATTAACGCGTGTCCCTGGGAGACTGCTAGGGTACTCTCGAGTCTGAGCCGCTGAAACAAGTGGCACGAGATACCAGACTTTGGCGCCGTGCCAGCACTTGGCAAGCATGACCATTGAACGCTCGGTGTCAGGTTATGATGAACTTATCTGTGCTTTCCGGCATGTCGCCTACATTTGAAACGTTGAACAGTCGTGCGCCGAAAGGTGACTGACTGCATGTTGCAAGTGTACCGTACATTTATAACCACTGTAGACAAGGAAAGTTAAACACAGAGTGGGATTGGCAGGCATCGTTTTCAGATGGACTAAAGACCGTGTTCCTCTACTTGTTTTAGCCGCTCTCCACACCTTTAGCAGGAAATACCCTCGAGCAGCAGCAGAGACTGAGCTGACAATCCCACAGCATGTGTCAGCGCAAGTCCGCGAGACATTGCACCATATTCCAAGGCAAATCGTCTAGAGTGGAGCGCATGACAAAACATCCATCCTCATGCCTCCCCGACACCGTCCGCAACTGTTAACTAGAGCCGCCTTCCACTGCGCTGTGTGCAATTGGCACCACAAATGTTCGGTACAACAGATGCCCCACACCGCCAGCTTCCATGCGCACCTGACGCCCCTTTGCAATCCCGAAACGCATCAGGGCAGAAATTTCCGCCGCCCTACAGTCAAGACGGTATTTCGCGTTATCCCTACATTTCAACCATCCCAAAGGACAAGTATGATACCCAATGCTGCTCGCATGCAAGCCGACAGTCGCCTATCGCCACAATGGCCCGGAAAGTTACCCAACCAAGCGACAAACAAATAAAATTCACTACACAGCGCTCTGGCGACCACCGATACCAAGAGACGTGTAGCCAATGGAATCTCACCCAGCGTATATCTCCGTGGCATCTCTCACATCGCCTGACTAAGCGTTGCCCCATCCTTTTACCCGTATTGCACAACAGCATTCACCTGTTCTCCCTGGCGCTGAGTGCAAGAGCGCACTGTAGATACTGAATCTTAGTATGCGACGGTCCGTTCCCGTCTCTCGCCCTACCCATCACGGCTGGCCCCACCGCGGCAGCTCATGTCCTAGCGAATCAACTTCAGTATCGCTATTTAACCTGCCGTCCTGCACCGACTCTACTCACCGTACTTTGTTCCTCATCTTCCTTTCCCAATTCACTATCCAAAACTACTGAACACTCCAGCTTCTATTCACGTTGTCAGTTGCCACAATTCCTTCCGCATGTTTCCTGGCTCCACCCCCAACCCACACTCTACCTCAAACACCGCGCCCCAATGCGATGACCTCTGGGCCTCACCCAACCTACTTCGTTCCTCCACATGTCCTTCTTCATGTCTCTGATTCCACCTCTCAGTCTGTTGAAAAGGTTGTTCGTTTCGCCTCCACCTCTCAAGATGATGAGCATCAACCTGCACCTACCAGACGTGCCTCCCTTCCAAGAGTCCCTACTCCGCATCCGCGTGACTTTGCAAGGCATATTCTTGCAAGTACTGCTGCGGAGATGATTTCGTGAGGACAAGGGAGGTCCTAAGTAGAGGAGAGGAGAGGATGGTGGGGTTTGGTTTAGCGATGGTATTTGCTGTTGGACCGAATTTCAGTGGCACGGTACAGTTGCTCGTAGAGAAAAAGACGGATCTTCACAATGGAGACAGAGGCCCCGGATCATGCAGAGTGTACATAGCGATAGTTGCCGTGCAATGAAATGCGCCGAGACGTCCATAGTTTTTTCATGATGGAAGACTTGAGACTGGTTAGTGAGTGTGGAGAGCCGGGCACAGAATGCTTGCTCCTTTCCCAGGCAACGACTGCAAGTGCGGAAGTGTACATAAGTGATATTCTGATTAGTGGGACAGATAAAAAAAAAGGAGTTTGAAAATAGAATTAAAAAAGCACTCACCATCTTGTGCGTAAACGTCAACGGACTCAAGCTTATCATTCGACCTGCGCGCCCCTGCAATTCACGCACCTCTTTCGAGAATCCATCAGCATCCCCAATGACAAAAACGAGCCTCGAGCCACCGAATTGCAGCTCATCAAACACCAGCTGTGCAAAATGACGGCTATCACGAGGTAACAAGCCTTGCGGATCGAGTAGTATGAGGCGGCGATGGGAATCAATCAAGTCGGAGAGAATGCGGAGAGTTTGTTCGCGTTTGATCCAGCGGGAAGTGACTGAGAGGTGGGGAGACATGCGTTTGGTT
Source organism: Kappaphycus alvarezii (assembly GCA_002205965.3). Taxonomy (NCBI): domain Eukaryota; phylum Rhodophyta; class Florideophyceae; order Gigartinales; family Solieriaceae; genus Kappaphycus; species Kappaphycus alvarezii. The sequence continues at coordinate 606,209 of NADL03000828.1, read as the reverse complement.
AATTCAGTGATGGAAGGTTCGAAAAGGGCGTCTTTCGATGTGCGCTTGGCCAATGTGACAATTTCGATTTGGAGACGGCTTTTGGGGATAGTGCGGACAGTTTTTTTGAAACGAGGGAGATGGAGGGGGAGCACGGGGGAAGGAGGAGGAAGGCAAGAACATGTGATTGAAGCGGACGGAGAAACATCGTGATTCGAACTTTAGAGTGACAAGCTGAGCGACTTCTATTGCGTAGAGACTGGTTTACCGTAGATGACATTCCATGGAGATGATGCCCATTCTCCACGATTGTCCTCTAAATTTCACAAAAACCTTTTTTAGCCTACAGTTTTTAAAAAAGTACAAAATTATGCACAAGTCGTCTTTTTAAATCGCAGGGATTTATACGCACCGGAACCACCCTGTTGTCCGTTTGAAGAAACAAATACGGTTCGGGGTAAGTTCGTGAGAGCCGACAACATCGGTCAACATCCGGCCTCGGCCTGCCACTGAACCCCTCCACTCCCTCCTTACCCCGACCTTTTCCCACTACCATTCATACACGCCCTGCCTCGGATTCCTTGAACTTCATCCCTTCAACCGCAACCCGCCAACCGCTCCTCCTCCAATCAATTCCGCTCCTTGCTAACAAACCCGCCGCAAAAGCCGTACATGCGCTTCACACAGTCTGATACTGCTCTACGATCCATTCCGTCATGAAATATTCCCGCGGTCTTCGTCAGCGCCTCGGAAACTCTCGGAGTCCATGTTCAGCATTCTGACCCCTCCGAACTCGAAACCACAAGCCATGCATTCCAACCACAGCAACACCGTGCTTGTGTCCCGCGTCGTCGTCATCCTCCTAGTTACCTCCCTCACCGTCAGCATTCTCAGCGGTCTCTTCCATTCTACTGTCTCCCTTTTTTCAACCTCCTCTTCTCTTGACCGTGATGATTCTGCCGGTCATTTACGTTTCGGTGCAAATACTGGTTTGACGGTAGATGACTATCCCGCCGTGTTGGTTGCGGACAGCGAACCTTTCAAAGCAAAGGGTGCTGATACGGAGGAGGCAGATGCTCAACCAGTTTGGTATCTGCCCCTCGGATACTGAGGTGGCTCGTGCGCCGAATGTCGATGTTGATGAGGAACCCGTTGCCAGGCTCATTGTTATTACAATGGACCGAGAGGACTCGTTGAAACGTTTACTCGGGTCGCTCACGCGTGGCAATTATGGCGAGGATCACGTCGATTTGGATATTTGGATTGATAAGGCAAAAGACAAGCCGTTGCATGACGGCGTGTTGCATGTATGCCGCACCACCGATTGGAAACAGGGCACCAAAACCATTCATAAGCGTGTCTCGAATGCTGGATTATACGAGCAATGGATTTATACGTGGAATATAACGCAGGAGACTACCGAGTTTGCCGTGATTCTTGAGGATGATTTGGAGGTATCGCCCTCGTTTTATCAATGGCTACGAGTGGCTCGGGCGGCATACGCGCAGGATTCGGACGTGGGCGCATTCACTTTGCAGCGGCCGACGTTGAGACCTAGGCAGATTAAAGGAGTTGCGTCGGGACCGTTGCAGATACCAAGCGAGCACCCTGTCTTTAAGTATCGCCTGTTGGGTACCTGGGGATTTGCACCGCAGAGGGATACGTGGGTTGAGTTTCGGAAGTGGTTTGAAGAGAAGAAAGCAAACGGGGACAAGCCTTATGTGGACGGACTAGTGACGACAGAATGGTACAAAAGGCAGGAGGTGGATGGCTACGCTCCCACGATGTGGAGTCAGTGGTGGATTAAGTTTGTTGATGAAAAAGGTTACTTTACGGTGACGGCCAACTTGCCAGATGGGACTACTTTGGCTTCAAATTGGAGGGAGACCGGGTTGCATTACTCTTCATCAAAACCATCGGCGGACTTTCCAGTATTCCGTGGCAACGATGAACAATTCGTCATGCCGGATAACCCCATTCTAGTAGACTGGGACGGAAGAATTATATCTGCAAATATGAGCACAACTTCCTGATGTTGTCAGCTTCACGACAGTTCACATTTGGGCAGCTAAGAGGCACTTCCGGAGGGGTTCCAATCGCTCAGTTTTCAGAAGCAGAAAACCCTCCCAGCTAAACTGCGCAAACGCAGCTGAGAGGCGATGGCTTGGTCATATCTATGGCAGAATGGGGCGCAGGGCTATTGTCTCCTAGCGGCATGACCTTTTAATCGGTTTCCGATGGATTTTCTTTTTCCAAAGTACTGAGTTCTTGCCTGGATAGCAACTGAGCTGACGAAAACAGACTAATCCCAACGAACTCCTGCACGGTCTTGAAAAGTGCGCGACGTTTCCTCCGGAGTAGAGGGATACACACCGTGACCAAGATTACATATATGCCCGGTTCGGCCGGCCTTTTGAATAGTATCCAGTGTACGCTCAGTGATAAAGTCTTGGAGCCTAGCAAGACGCAGGATCAATGTTCCCTTGGACCATGACATCCGGCCCGAGCCTTTTCCGAGCATCAGCCATATCTACAGTCCAATCGACAGATACGATGTCGACGGAAGTAGCGGCCATTCGTTCAAGTAGTGTCCCACCCTGGGAAATGTACATAATAAAGGGTACATCTGGGTGCGCTTTTTTGACCTTTTCTACTACTCGCTTCTGATATGGAGCAGCAAAGACATCATAGTCAATTGGGGACAATTGCCCAGCCCAGGAATCAAACATCTGGACCACCTGTGCGCCTGAGTCGATTTGAAATATGCAATAGTCTGCAATGTTATCGGCAAACTTGGACAACAACGTGTGCAATAAATCTGGCTCCTGGAAGGCCATTTTCTTGATGGTGGTATAACTCTTGGAGCTACCCCCCTCAATACAATATGTGGCAAGCGTGTATGGGGCGCCAACAAACCCCAAAACGGCAGCTTGTCCATCGACCTCCTTTCTCAAAGCCTGCAAGGTCTCCCTTACAAATGGGGCCGTTTTTTCACAATCCAACTCATGGACAGCATCAATCTGTTCCTTTGTACGCAGAGGGGGATCAATAACGGGACCACGATCCGGAATGTCAAACGGAACGCCCATACCAGGAAGCGGGGTAAGAATGTCTGAAAACAGAATGACACCGTCTGGACGAAAAGCGCGCCAGGGTTGCAAGGAGATCTCAATGGAAAGTTCGGGATTCTCGGAACGTTCGCGAAAACTAGGATGGCGTTTGGCCAGTTCTTGATATACCTTCATGTAACGGCCGGCTTGACGCATCATCCAAACGGGAGGACGTTCAACAGGCTCGCCACGACCGGCACGTACAAGAAGTGGAGCGGTTGTGGAAACGGCGGCGGTGGCACAAAGGACGGCTCTAGAAGAGAAGGGAGGAGTGGGACGGAGTGGGGTGACAAAGGGGGTGGAGGATAGATGAGGAGAGGAGGGGGGGAAGCGGGCGGGCCGCGTGAAGGCGGGGTGCGTCATGGTTGCAAGGATCGGTGGTGGCGTGGTGAACGGGTTGGAGGAAAGAAGCAATGGGGCGGGGTGTGGCGTGGATGGCGATGGAGAGAAAGTTGGGTGGTTGGAAAGGATATGGTGATGGCGATGCGGTGTAGACCCTGATTTTTGGTATGGAGAGACTTGTGTCGCGGGGATCAAAGAGATTCCGCAGATGAGGTGCGAGATAATGTGGCTGGCTGCACTTGGAAAACTACTCGGCTTGAGATGAGCTTGAATGGAACGCCATCGTTAACCGCATTTTTTGGGGAATTTTTGACGTTTCACTACTGTACAGGCGCTTCGGCCCCAAATTTTGCGGGCGTTGTCTTTTCAGGATTTTTCGTGTAAACACGTGTAATGTGCTTGCCACGTGGATATCAAAAGGGCAGCAGTACATATTTTCAAAGTCAGAACATATCTTACAGTGACGAAATGGACACTGTACAGAACGGGTGCCGCCGTAATTTGAAGTACCAATGCCACCACACCGCCTTTATTGCACAATATTGTCCGTTTGGGGGCTTGCTACGGTTTTTCTTATTTCGCGCCTTTGACGACCCGCTTTCCTCTGAATCGCCCAAACCTGACGACGGATAGGGTGTGGAAAAATAAAAAGAATTTACAACTCAAGCTACCAAACTAGCCGTCCAGGTACGGTGCAGAACCGTAAGTAGTGCATTGAAAGTCCAGTAGACAAAATTGTGCCTCATTGTTTGAGGCCTAAAATAAGTGTTGTTACACTGCGCTGTTGGGAACCAGGCCTACCAACCGACCTGAGTTTCGCGGTAATGTGCTTCCGGTGTCAGAAGCTAACAAAAGGCGAGAGGTTTACAAACAGTTCAAGCGTACGCCAAGGGAAGGCGCGGACACCAACCCCCCTGGATATCGGTATTTATGGGCGGCCGAGCATGGCCGCGCGGTAATGTAGAAATTATTCAGAAGTGGGCGGTAAAATTACTGTGCCCTAAAAAAGTCTACTGCAAGCCATCCGGTATCTGCGCCAAGAGCCATCGAAAGACAAAGTCCCTCAAGAGCACCAGACGTCGAAGTAGCACAATAAAGTATTCGTGTGATAGCGCGGCAGCCTGGGATCTTAACACGTACGAGGTGACCGCGCAGTAGCGTGTAGAGTGGGTAAATCAGTAGCGATTGAGTGCTATGGCGGAGAGAAGTGGAAAGAGGTGAAAAAGGAAGGGTTGACGGGCTTCACATTAGAAGAAGGCAGGTCCACAAGGAGTCAGGGCAGCGAGAAGAAACAGCCTTCGATCGCCAAGTGAGCGACCGAGACTGATTTCATGTTGTGTTTTGTAGCTCGCCAACGCAGGCGGTATTATTGTGTAGCTCGCAATATTAGCATACGTTATTCAATAAAATTATGCCAAACCAAATTCTCCCGATTGGGCGCGCATATTTGGAATGCGAATTCCTTCAAGCACAAAGCCCAATGTTTGACGTAGCGCGCGTCAACCTCTGCACAGAGAGCTTCCTTTTTCTCACTCTGGGCGAGGAGGCCTCCTTCTCGACATTACCGTCAGCGCGCCGCAATTAGGGGATTTAGGCGTTTTAAGTTGGTAAGCAGCAATCACCCCTACAACATCATCAAGCGTTTTTTTAAAATTTTAAATATTTTTTGCATTCATCGTTTCCTGCGTCTCCATCTCTTGTTCACCTTGTCTCTCCCTCGGTCTCCCGGCGAGATATTCGGGAGGCATAGACATCAAGATCGGATGTCGCACGTGCAAGGCCTTTAGAATTGCGTTGGATCCGGGATACAAGAAAAGTCCAAGTGGTTCTTGCAACGAAGAATAGGGACAGAAACTGATGTAACTAAGGTGATAGGAGAAGCAATGTTGGGATTGGTATTCAAGAACCAGAGGTGGTCTGCCGTCCATTTCTTGCAGTGGATGCTGGAGAGACCTGTATGCACAGTACTGTGGATGCTCCAATAGCGCTGATTTGGGGTATGCATGGGATGAGTGCTGGCTTGGGTATGGTGGGAGAAAACTGTAGATGTTAGGTTAAGTGGTCGATCTTGGCATCCAGACGTAAGGCTGGTAGGAAGAAGAACCAGTATTACGGTTCCGACAAACGACAGGGAGACTTGAAGTCCTTTTTCGATTACATTCTACTCCCTTCATGTTCATTTGATTGATCTCGACTCTTTTGGGATTCCTATCCTTTCCGACTTGGAATTTAACGAGAAAAGAGGTGAGTATTCCATGCTCCGAGCGTATTCACACGCAAGAAGCGAAGAGAAATGGCAGCATATTTGGACATTGTGGATGAGTGGTGTCTCAAAAACAAAAAAACCACTCTCATGATGGAAGCAACTAGATCGAGGGCGAAGAGCACAGATACAAAGGATTTCTTTGGTGGTTCGTGTCCCGAGTTCTGCTACTTTCCGGATGGTGAATTCCATAGGACATCCTTGGCGAACACTTTGTATGCCGTTGACGGAAGGAACCCAAAAAAGTGATGTTATCATTTCAGTCAATTTCACTGCAGAGCATTCGACAAGTAGATCCATGGCTGCGGAAAAGATTTGGCCTCCTGATGTTGGTGAAACTCGATTTCCAAGGGCAAATGGTGTTAAGAAATGGACTTTTAAAAGGGACCACGATGTGTTTTTGCTCAGGCTCAGTGGAACCGATTGGGATGGAGATAGCATTGAACATTTCGTGGTCGTTGACATTTCAACCAGAAGAGTTCATGATCAAGCAGGATATTTTCTTGCTGAAACTC